>VXBJ01006241.1:57372-62372 GCA_013400055.1 Nycticryphes semicollaris
TTTTTTTTTTTATTGCTGAACTATTTGGTTTCTCTGTTAGGGCCAATATAAGGGTTAATTAGGTAATTTTTATTTGGGTTGCAAATCCCCAGTGCCTAATCCTAATTATTCAGAATTAACACCTACTATAAAAAGTCTATTTCATAACTTTTTTTTTTCCTGGCTAGATCACAAACACAGTTTTGCAAGAAAAATATGTTTCTAATAATATACTATCATTTTCATATTTTAGTATAATAATTAAGTTAGTCCTAATTCACTCCTAAAATCTAATTTTCATAAATGAAGCATCATCTAAATATTTAATTGCAGGGAACAGATATTTCAGAGCAGGTGTTTTAGGAGCTGGTAGGTGTCCCTGACACGGTGGCAGCTGTGCCGCTTGACACCTGTGAGGCGGTAGGGTCTTGGAGGTGGAGCAGTAGGTGTTGGTGGGGTTTGCAGGAAAAGGCTTTTCTCAGTCAGGGCTCCCCTTCGCATGATGGTCTGAGAAGGTCGAGGCCCCTGTTTTTTGCACTTAGATTAGTGCCCGAAAAATGATAATCATAGAACGGTTCAGGTTGGAAAGGACATTAAACTCATCCAGTTCCGCCCTTTGCCCTGGGCAGAGACCCGGTTGCTAAAAGCCCCAACCAACCTGACAGGGCAGCTGCAGCTTCTCTGGGCAACTTATTCCAGTGCCTCACCATCTTCAGAGTATAGAATCAGGCTCTTGTGAAACTTAATCTAATTGCTTGCACATGCTCTGTGGTTTCTACAACAGCTTTTAGTTAACATGATGCAGTCTTTTTCCCCTTTTAGACTTCCACTTTGCAGATACGCTCGTAGTCACTTCCAGTGATCTTCTTGACCGCTTGCCTTTCAAAGGTCTTGACAAGATCCAGGTCTTCCAGCAAGGATGCTCAGCCTTCAGCATCCCATCCCAGCAGCAAGGGCTGCTGCAGAGGCTGGGCACAAGTGTCTCTGCTGTGCTGGGTCCCACCAGCCTGGTACACTAGTTAGCTTCTGAGTTGCAGTGGTTTAAAGCAGAGTGATCTGCAAGAAAGCAAACAGAATAAAACAAATGAAATAATGCTTAAGACCTGTTGCCAATGTTGAGTAGAAAGGCTGCTTCACAGCTCAGGAAAAAGGCTTCTGATGGCAGGAGATGTTCTGGGCTGGCTGGTGAGGAAGGCTTCTCATGGTAGTGCACTGCATGGAAAGAAGCTACCTCTGAGCAGATGTGCCAAATATTCAGGGCCAAATCCTTTATTACAAATCCCTGCAGATTTAAGCAGAGACATGGGACCCAAGGCTTTGTCTCTGAATAACCACACTCTGCAGTGAAAACTGCAAGACTTCCAAGGAGTGTGCATCCCCCTTGTAGCTCCCGTAGGTGATGGACCTACCTCCAACCACCTTGCAGGCAGAGCAGCAACTGTTTGTGGTACTCACTTGTGTTGAGAAGATGTTTGGCAGCTCATGATGTTGGACTATGAACCCTGATTTGGGGGAATTTTTCCTGAATTTAGAAGCAGTGATATGTTAATAAAAATTCTTTGAGTTGGATATATTCCTAATATGCTGTAAGACACTTTGGAGATCTAGTTACCTTTTTATTATTATTAATAATAATTTTATTTTTTCTTGTCTTTATAATTTTAATGGGGAAGCTTTTAAAAAAGTTGTTTATTGGTGAGCCGTGGAATCCTGCTTTAGTTAAGCCCATTTTAAAAACAAATAAGTATAGATTTTTACATTTAATGCTGAATACAGCTCAGGTTCTGTCTGTACTGAGTTTGGGGCAGGGAGGAAGCTACTGGATTTATTTTTCCCATAACCTGCATTAATAAATGTTTTTGTGTTGTTTTTTCTTTTAAACAAAAAATATTATTTTCCTTGACTGTGAAATGAATTTAAATTAACATATTATATAAGCAGATTTTCCAGGAAGGATTTGGATTCATTTTTAATATCTCCAATATTTTTTTTCCTTTTGTCTGTCCTTTGATGCCCTGTGTCCCTCCCCTGGCAGTGCCAAGGTGTGGGCTGGGCTGGGGCTGTGCCTTTGGGGGCTGCTGCCAGCAGTGCAGGGCACCTCTTGGTCTCAGAAAGTGCCTCTTCTCTCTCTATCACCACTGGCAAACTCCTCTGACTTTAAAAAATCACAGGACAGACATCGTATCCCAGCACAAGAAGGTCATGGACCTGTTGGAGCGGATCCAGAGGAGTCCTCAGAGATGCTGGGGGGGCTGGAGCCAAATCCCTACATCTTGCCCCAGCATCCTCTAACACCCTTAGGTGCTTCCATGGGTGGAGGTTTCCATCTCTCGTAAGGATGTGGAGGTGAGCAGAAGTGAGAGACAGAGAAAAACAAAGAGTAGGATCTGGGCTGAAGAAATTTGTTTTTTATATAGCTGTGCATAAGATTATTTTGCTTTATATATTTCCTTAGAAACTAAACAAAACAGGAAATGACATAAAAATTATGTTAAAAGGAAGTTATTTAGTTTATGTAAGGCAAGATCTGTACGTTAAGAAATACCAGATTTACAGTTACATATGTCTGCAACCTTATTTCTGCTCCCATGAGCACATGCATTACGATACAATCTTTAACTACATAACCACGTAATATTTTCCCATTGCCTCTCTTTTAATATTAGAAGTTGGATACAAAAGTGGGAAGAATCAGGGTTGCATGGGCAATTGTAAAAATGGCATTTCTTAACTTTCAAGTACTTGGCTTTGCAACTTAAATAACTTTCTTCAAATGTAATTTTTTCACATGTAATTATATATATCCAGTGCTGAACGCTAGAAAGCAGTGGGGATTACTGGCAAGCTTTTGGAAACTCCTTAATTTCCTTCTAGCAATGAACAGGAGACACGGTGTTCTTTTCTGTAGATTTCCCAATGAATTCATCTATTTTTTTTAAATAGATACAGCTCTGAACTAACGCTTGGAAAAAATAAGTGGGTCAGGAAATATTGTAAATAATTATTCTTGCATATTTTTTATCATTAAATGCATAGACACGGTAGCACATTGTTGGAGCAGCGAGTAAGTTTAATGCTGGAGAAATCGGGTTTTAATGAACATATGCTGACATGGCCTCACAATCTTGCTTCATCTCCCCTATTAACTTCCTCTGCACCCAGGAAACCTTTGGCTCACTGCCTAAATAATAGAAGAATAATTAGCCTGGTAATTGAAGAATGCCAAGTCAAACTTCTAAGGAACTTATCTTTAACAGCCGCTCTGCAGCACGTTTTCTACGCTGCCTGGCATGGTTCTTCTTGAAGAATCGTTTTGCAGACATCCTCTCAGTGTTTTCAAGAAAAAATAGTGGGTCAGGGAGATGTCAAAATAAACTTGTTTGCTATGCCCTGTAAAATAGAAGTAAATATATCTCTCTCATAAATCTTTGGAGAAAGTATGAGTTTTTCTTCATAGAGCATGTAATTTATCCAATTATGCACTCACCCCGTACCCATTTACCAATTTACTGGACCTTTTGAATGGGGCAGGATGTTCCAACGTCTGGCAAGTATTTCCATTCTACAAGATTATAAGGCTGGACTGACAGATTTAACCTGGAATTTATTTTGTTAAATTCTAGTTGTTTAAGACCTCAAACTTTCTATTTTAATTAATGTAGGTGTTACATTACAGCTAGAGAAACATGTTGCACTAATAACGGAAATTTTCTATTTAAAATAAAAATCATAATGTAGCAGTGCTAGTTCCTTTCCAGCTTTGATCCATCAAACCAATTGCTGGAGAACAATATGATTTCCTTTGTCACTATGCTCCTTCCTCAGTGGGAATTCCTGTATCAGTTCAGTGGCCAATACATGAAGAAATACTTGCACCCTCGGTTCCCTGCCTGGGAGCTCATCCAGCTCCCTGTAAAAGCCAGGCTGATGTGCTAGGCTCAGTGTACCCAAGCAGGGTATCTAAGTATTTCTAAGTGAGGTTTTAGGAGAATAGTTGCCCCATTTCTTCTTCCTTTCCTATATTCAAGGACAGCTCTCCTGGAGCATTTGTGTCCTGTACATGCCCAGCTTTTGCGGGTGGCCACCAGACTTAAACAAGTGTTGTTTCCACATTGTTCATTACTATGTGACACCAGATCCAATTTAAACTGTTTTGATTTAATTTTCATAAACCTTTGCATAAAACTGAAGTCTGGGAGTTCATCCTATAGGTTGAAAACCAGTGATATCTGCTGGTTCCTTATTTTGACAAGTCCATCAGGGAACAAAAGCATGAGGGGAAGAATGATTTTAAGGCTAGCTTTCTGCAGCAGGTCCTCCACATTACTCAAGAGGTAAAGTATGAAGCCTTCATATTTAAGGAGATGTAGCTAGAATTGCCTACTCGGGAAGAGAGGAGATCTGTGTAAGATTTTTTCATAATGTCATTTCATCTTTCAATAATATTAAGATGTGGAAGCACATTCCAAATGTTTAGTGTCATGGGAAATGAAGCGGAATATATTTTGTTGGCAATTTCTACAGCAGCAGAGTAAAGGGGGGATGGGTAGGGGTGATAGCATTCCAGCCAATTACTAGTTTCAGGTACTTCTATATTTAAATTTCTTCCCAGTTACCTTAGCATAATTAATAAATGATACTGCTTCATATTTCCAAGGAAATCCAGACAGCTATACCACATATCACTCCTTTCTTTAATATGCTGTAAAAGTTCCTCCTCCACACTATCTATTGTGTTGTTGTAATTAAGGATCTGCATCAGGAAATGCCATGCTTCAAACCTGAGTTTACTCCGTGCTTGACAGACTCCCACAGCTTCCTGCTTCGCAGCTCATTTCCATCAAAAATACCTCGTGAAACCAGCAGCTTGTTCTCGCGAAGACCAGCTTGATATGTAATGAGGATGCTGATTTTAAATACATTATTGAAGACGTATTCAATCTATAATATAGGATATATTTTTTTCAGTTACATGGGAGTGCATAACATGTTAGCGAGGTCCAGGATGAACGTGGTGAGCC
>VXBJ01006241.1:67372-79111 GCA_013400055.1 Nycticryphes semicollaris
TCTAGGCACTCCCTGTGCCTTTCTAGCTCCTGGAAATATATTACTGCGGGGGACTTGCACATTTTTCTTCCTTAAACACTCTTGAAGGCATAGGGACAAAGAAAGGAATTGAGAGAGAATATTTTGGGAGTACAGAAAAATGTTTCCGACAAGTGAAAACTGCTGTCGTGCAGTATCCACCTAATGAAGTAATTTGTGTGAACCTATTAAAACAAAATCATAGGATATTTAACACTTTGAATGATGCAACATTCCTTTACCTATAAGATGTTCTTTAATATGTGATTTTATTTTTAAACTAATTACTCAGTAGAGCTTTATTTCTCCAAATGAACCTTTACTAGGTTTTTTGATCAACTTAACACGTTGCCCACACACGTAACACTCACTAGGGCACTGAAGACAGAAAAAGCCTTGAGTAGCAATACCATGTGATTTATTATCAATTTTTAACACATAAAAAATGCTGTTAAAAAAATAATTAAGTTTTTTAAGTATAAAGAACATGACAATATAAATCTTTTCAATAAGTGACTTTTTGAGCAAACGTGACATGACAAAATGCCCAAGCAGATGACACACAACCTGAGTGATATAAACCTGCATTAACTGTAACGCTGCAACTATTTTTGTCCATCTGTACATTTATTCACACACCTGAACGGGGACCAACGATGTGCCTGGTCCATATTAGCCAAATCCAGATCTTGATTGTAAATATTGCTAAGGTGAGGACTCACCTCTTGTATCTGGATTTTGTTCGATGAGTATGAACCATTGGGTCATGAATGTCTGCATAAATCTTTGGAGACAGGGATAGAATCACAGAATCATGGAATCATAAAATGGCTTATGTTGGAAGGGACCTTAAACCTCAACCAGTCCCACCCCCTGCCCTGGGCAGGGACACCTCCACCACACCAGGTTGCTCCAAGCCCCATCCAACCTGGCCTTGAACCCCTCCAGGGATGGGGCAGCCACAGCTTCTCTGGGCAACCTGGGCCAGGCTCTCACCACCCTCACACCAAACAAGTTCTTCCCCACATCTCATCTAAATCTCCCCTCTTTCAATGTCAAACCCTCATCCTATGGCTCTCCTCTCTGATCAAGAGTCCCCTCAGGCTTTCCTGGAGCCTCTTTGGAAGGGGCTCTAAGGCCTCCCTGGAGCCTTCTCTTCTCCAAGCAGAACACCCCAAACTCTCTCAGCCTGTCCTCACAGCAGTGGGGCTCCAGCCCTCCCAGCACCTTCATGGCCTCCTCTGGACCTGCTCCAACAGGTCTATGTCCTTCTTCTGTTGGGTGCTCCAGACCTGGACACATGGCTTACTGGCCAAAATACTCCCTTCTGGCCCAGTTCCTCGCTGGTTTGGGTACCATACAAACACATGGTGCAGCAGATCAGAGCTGCTCCCTGCTTTTGCAGTTGCCCACTGTGACAATTTAAAATCCAAGATGAAATAACACCTGGGCAGCAGCTCTGAAATTATTGTGGCAGTGCCATGCTGGAGAGGAGCACAGGAATCCTTAGGAGTCTGGAGTTGAACAGTGGTCTCTGGGCACCTGTGTCCCTAAAGTCCATACACTCTGCCTGCCTTGAAAACATGTACGAGTGGGGAGAGGAAGGATGGTTAGTATTAACCCAATGGGGAAAAAACCCCCACCCTGTGAATGTATTGTATCGACTGTTACTTTGGGGTTTGGAGGGCATTTCTGTGAGCAGAAGAAAAAAACACTGCACAGCTGTGATTGCAAAGCAGTCTATTATCTGCATTATCTCTCCTTAGGATGGGCAGGAATTCTTCATTTCATGCATCATTTAAAACTTGCTACAGTGATCCCACAAAGTCAGTAACTATGCTAAGTACAAAACTTTAATAGTGTTGCTATTCAGGCACAAGGCACCAAACTCATTTCCCTGCAAGCTGCAACGTTGGCTTGTACCGTGAGTCACTTGAAATATTACAATCGGAACAACAACTCTCGGGCGAACCCAACCAGAGCTGCCGGTGCAACCTCAGAATTTCACATTTTCACACACTTTGGTGTGATTTATAGCTTGATGAAGTCTTATCTCCCCAGCCTACTGCCATAGGCTAATAGTCTGTAACAAAGCTCAGTCTCAAAAATGTCAAACATAATGAAAAAGAGAAAATCACAGCGGAGGAAGTTGGTGGTCTCCTTTCCTAAGGGTCTCTGTCTCAGAGGGCATGCAGGCTTTTGTGATTCAGGAGCAAAACCAAGGCAAGCAGGATTCTATTGCTCTGTGCCACAGCTGGTGCTGCTCCTGGTGTTAGGAGGAAGCCTCTCCTGCCACAGAGGTGCTGGATGAGCATGTGAGGAGAGACACTGCCCTCTGCCAACCCAAGGCACACATTGTTTGCTTTCTTCTGTTTAAGACCAGGAAAAGACCAGCCAGGAGAGCCAAGGTTGGCTCCAGCAGTTGCACCCTGATGTTGTGGCCAGGCTGGCCAAGAGCAGGTCCATGCTGTTCCAGGGGTGCCTGAACATAGCCATGAGCATAGCAACCACAGCTCTGGTGTCCTCTACTGAGTGGTGAGCACACTCTCATGGAGTACCACTGCTGAAGTGCAAAGTTCTTCAGAAAACACTGGACCAAGCTATTCCTCCTGCCAGAGGAGTTATTTTGAATAATGCACTGATTATGGCTCAGTACCACTCTGCTCAGACCCATATTTACTTCCATTTGATGGAAACACTGCAGTATTTCAGTGTTAAATTGTGCTTGCAATAACCACAAAGCCAAATTTTATGCCTTATTAAAAACAGTGCCCACATTGTTTCAGATTTCGGTATGGTGGCTGCATGCTGCTTCACGTCTTCCTCACTCATCGGGGACAAGGTGTAACCTGGGAATTAAAGGACAGGAGTTGCCAATAGGGAGCTTTGGCTCTCAGGTCTCTGAACTTGGCCTTCAATTCCTTAAACCACCCTGTACAAGGCCCATTTTTACTTCTGTCTTCTTCTCATAGGTGAAAGGTGTGGAATAAAAATTTCTGTACAGCTCAGAACCATAAAATGACTGCAGTTGTTGGATAAAGGCAATATTAAACCTGAAGTCTTGTAGGTTTTATTAACTAAGCAGTTTCATTGGATCCCAAAATGTTCCACCTTTGGCATCTCCAACCAGGAAAGTCCCAGGTGTGAGCATACAGGGGAAGTCAAGAGAATCTGGTGTGACTCTGATGAGCTAAATATGCCCTTAATTGAAAGCCCGTGGTTCACAACAGACCAGCCATGCTGCTTGAACATAGAGGGAACACACCTAAAATCGTTGTTTCTCAGGTTTCCTATCCATAAAATGGGTATAAATGGTGGCAGGAGAAGCTTGTCTTTCTACTGCGAACTTTAATTTATTAATGCCTGAATAATGCTTTCAGGTCTGATGGAAAATGTTGTGTAATTATAATAAATAGATATTGACTTCAAAGAGTCTCTGTAGATCTGTGCTTTTTGATCCCATTCTAAAACTGTAATTATCACTATCCCATAGGCTTAAGTATAAAATTATATGAGTGCAGCTATTCATCTGTATTCCGCTGGTGTGTGGTTTTACATTTTCAAGAGGAGGTGGTAAGATACAAACCCTCAGATAATACCAAGTGTAAATGGCTGTGTTTTTCATGAGAAATGGGGATCTTAGCTGTGCTGGTTTCATTGTAGGGCTGCTTAGAGGTGCCTGGGCGCAGACTCAGCTGGAACACTGGTCACCTGGCTCCGGACACTTGTTGGGCACATCCCTGATGCCCCAGGTTGTAATTAATACATGGTCAATACCCTCATCGGGGACAATGTGGCTCTGGTGGAGGGTGATCCCAGTCACAGACACTGTCCTGGGCACCTCAGCTCAATGGCAGACATCATCACAATACCTGCAGGTCAGGAACTATATTTTCAACATTAATTTATTCTTTTAAATTTTCCCCTTTTTATTTTCTTATCAAGCAAAAGAGGCCAAGCAGATTCTTCCCTCTACTCATTTTAATAAAATTGGCTTCCAGTCTGCAACGTTCTATGCCAAAATTCAACCTGGAAATGCTGGCAGCCTCATCACTAGAGCGACGCCAGCAGTGGTGTTGCAATTATCAGTTGATCTTCTGTTTAAATACAACCCAGCGTGTGAGCTGAATACAGACAGGTTAGAAAAAAAACTGTGAAAAAGAAAAAAAATAATTCCTTAACAATTCTAAAATGAGCTGAAGTCATAACATACAAATTGTTTGCTCAGCTAAAATGTGTTAAACCCAAACAAATTAAATGTAACAGAGAATACGATAGCAGAAGGGTGAAAGTCATTTCAACAGAAGTGAAAAAAAAATAAAAAATTGGCGTTTCTTTCTAGTCGTCTGCATGGCTTTGGTTAACCACATAGATGGCAAATTTAAAAAAAAAAAAAAAGGAAGAAATTGCCATCAGAAATTGCAATCAGATGCTGATATACTAGAGGGCTACCTTGGGGATTTTTTTCCTTGCCCACTTGTTCCAGCTGTGGAATCTCGGAATTGCTGTACAGCAGGTTTAGCTGGGACTGTATGTGTTGAAGAAATCTGAGTTGTCCCCCTTCCTTCCCCACCTGCAGCTTGAGCTGCATCTTTCAGAGAGCCAAGGAGCAGGAGGGCATCTCACTTCCACGGTAATAACCCCAAAAACTCACGCCACAGCCTTCTGGGACTAACTCAGACTGACAGCCAGTGGGGACCTGCAAAATGGTGCAAGGTTCTTGCCTGCTTTGGATACCAAATAAAACTGTGTTCTGGTTATCTATGTCTGTGTTTTGTATTTCTACAGCAATAATGTCTTCTGGATTTTCCTGCTTCCTCGAAGAATGGAAAATGCACAATAAATGGAGATGCATGAAACACTGGAATGTAAAACACCTCCTGAATGGACAGGTGGCCAACTGCTAATATTTTTCTGTTGAAGGCAGCCTGGGCAGCCCTGGGCTGCAGCGAGTTGGGAGCCAGAGACAAGAAGCCTGACTGGGAGCCATTTGAGATAGCAGAGAAACACGGTTTCACAAGTCAGAAGAGTGGGGAGGGAGGAAGCTGATTTTACAATACTTAATACGCTTGCTTTCATGCCACTTTCAAGCCAGATTTTGTCTAAGAAGGCCTGATAGCTCCCCAAACTGCGATAATAACCCTGAGCTCTAATATTCCAGTATCAGCATCTGTTCTTTCTTAGGTTTCCCCCCTTAAATTTCTTTTTTTTTTTTTTTTTCCAACTTGAAAACAAACCCAAACAGCGCTAAACTATAACAAAATACCCAGCAGAGGATATGAGTGGTTACAGGTTTCCAGCTCCACTGGAAACATGCTGGTCTCCAAACTGTGCGAAGAGAATCCAACACTTCAAGCCCAGCTTCATGCCAAGACATGTGTCCAAAAGAACCCAGATGCCTTCAGTGTTTTATTACATGCAGCGCTGAGCAGTTCAATGGCTCTGGCTGCAGTAGCCAGGAATATTGGGAAATCACAGACGCAAACACATACACAGGCAGAGAAATATGCAGTCCTGTGACTTTAGGACTGGTGAACATTGGGCTTGTTGCTCAGGACATAAACAGCTTCCAAGCTGAGCTAAAGTGGGATAAGAAAAATATTGTTCCTTTACAGGGAAATTCATATCTGGTACAATCTGATATAGCGGATACTTTTGGAACTAAGGTATGTTTAATAATACGCACAGGGTTTATACTCTCAGATTCAGTGTCAGAAGGAGGTGTAAAATAAAGTTGGAGATGACTGATAAACAGACAGCTGTGCACTGAGAGCACATTGGCAGACTTGCAGCCTAACAACTTTAGATTTCCTACATGAGTGGTCAGAAAGGGCTGAGATGCTGGGGGTGATCAGATTAACTGTTGAGTATTAATGTAAAATTTTACTGCTGTTGTTATTATGGGGTTTTTTAGTTACTTTTTTTTGGTTTATATTTGGTTCAGACACACAGTAACTGAGACATGAATTTACAACCACAACATTTCACAGAATACCTCAAAAAACTGGAAGCTTATGTTGACTTGATATCAGGGATACCAAAACCCCTTGGACTATTTTGGAAAAGAATTTGTAAAAAAGTTAAAAGGTCTTGTTCAAAGTTTTTTTCTCTCTTTCTCCAAACCTCAAACCCAAATCCACCAAACCTGTTGAGAACTGGTTCTTGGCTCTAGCTGAGAGTCAACCAGGCTGCCGAGCAACCTCCAAACTGGGAAAATGGGTCTTGGCCAGCTGATGGAATATCCCTCAAAGTGAGAGATTAGGAAACAGCTGTCCCATATTAATTTTCAAAAACTATAGCTGTCCCCAACAGCACCCAGTAACATCCTGGTTTGTAGGTTTTTTTTTGTCAATCAACCCATCTGCACAATTTCCTTTCCATCTGGGATTTTGTAGGGAAAGAAGGAAGAAGGTCACTCAGCTGGTGTGGTGGCACCTCAGAATCACAGCCAAAAGCACCCAATCAGGGCATTTTACATCCTGCTACAGTTACAGATCAGATGAACAGGACTTTTTGTGTCTCTTGGCTCTGTGGTCACACCGTAACCTTAATTGGTAACCTTAATTGAACAATTTTATATATTTTTTTTTAATACTGTGCATGCAGGTATGAATTTTGGACATGTATTTCAAGATTTATTTCATGTACTAAAAATATGTACAAAAGTATCAGGGGACTTATTCCATAAGCCAGGTTATGTTTGTCAGAGACACCAATACGAAGAATAAAGCTTTGCTAGATAGATGTTGAGTTTATGGGTGAAATCACTAGATTACTGGTATTTAAGTATAGACATTCTAATGATTGCATCCTTGTGTCTGAAGGCAAAATGTGAGGGGGAAAAATGCAGGCTGTTTTAAGAAAAAATAGGATGTTTGATTTGCTTTGAGGTGTTCCTCTCCAGCTCTGGAACCATCTCCAGATAAGACAGGCAGGGTAGTCTTTGGATTTACAGTGAAGGCACTGTCATGGGAAGGAAAAGGTGATGAGCTTCTGTGAAGACAGGAGCATGGTAGAAGAGGTGGGGGAGACTCATGAAGCTCTGGAGCCTTCTCTGGTGGTGGTGGTTGTTCTTGTTAAATGTGTTGCAGGGTCTGGAGCTCACAGAGATTTTCCTTGGCAATGTTCCTTGGGTTTTCTTCCCTTCTACTTTCCTTTTTCCTTTGTTGAAATCACAGTGCCTTGTTTGAGCTCCATCCAGGAGGACAGGCAAGAGGATTCTTCATTCGGCTGATGTTGTGCTGGCACTGAATGCTTGGATTGACAAGAGCTGAGCCTTGGAGACCAAGCAAATACATTCACAGTGCCCAGCCTCATATCGCCGGCGATGTAAGGTTAATGACCTGCAGAGATCTGTGCAAACACTGCAGGAAGATTTGCCAAAAATGTTGGCACATTTTTGTTGGCCCCACAACCACACATTAAGATCATAGCTAGGGGCCAATTGGCGGATACAAACCATGGTCTGCGCTGGGAATAACAGGATTGAAGGAGGGAGGTGAGGTGTGGCTCCTGCAAGAGCTACTGGGAGGATATTTGTCTTAAGTGGCCACAAAACTCTGTGGGAGGGACCTGGTGCTGCGGCTCTGCCCCTGTTGAAAAGACAAAATAGATGTCTGCACAGTGCCAGCGAAGCCCCTCTGCTGTGGCCTCTGACTTCTTGGCCATTTTGTGCAGGAAGAATATTTTCCATTTCGCTCCTGGGCTTAGAAGTAGAAAGGGAAAAGGGAAATGCAACTGGGAGAAATACGATAGCCGTGAAGGGCAGCAGGAATTGCCAGGCTGGGTGGTCACCTGGCTTTACCTGAGACATCAGACTCTGCGGGGAGAAGAACAAGGCTGTCATTCCCCACGAGTCGGAACAGCAAGACTGATCTTTAATCATTTCCCAGATGAAACATTCAACCATACTTTAGGTAGTGTTTAGCAGACAACACACACATAACGAGGTAAAATTTAGATAAGTGGACAACTGAAAAAACACAGCTAATTAAAGCAGCCAAAATACACGTAATTTCTTGTTAAACCAAACTTTCCAGAATTCAATGTCTTTTGCCAGATGGGAGTCTCATATAGTAGTTCAGTCCTTCAAGTGAATAAAGGGCTCTCCACTTACACGTGCAAGAAGGTCCTTACGAGTTTCAGTAGTATTTATTAAAGACAGTGGAAACTGTAGGCATCCGTGGATTAAATCCCCAGCATGGGAGTCAACTTATGCACACATCTTTTCCAAACACATGGTAGCGTCTTTCTAATTAACAATAGCTACAAATACAACTGATGAAATTATTTGATATTTTATTTGAGAGAGAGATTATAACTGAGCTCTCAAGTGCTGCTCTGTGGTGTTGGCTGCAGGTTGGAGCCTGAAGGCAGGCGTTGAACACGCTGCAAAGGACCTGAGCTGCTGCCTCTGTGTGTGTGCACTTATAAACCTTTCCTTATATTTATATATAGATATAGATATAGATATTCCTCTGATCTTTCCAGGTTAAAATAGCAGCTTTTTTTTTTTTTTTTCTTCCCCTAAGTAGGACTGGACAATGCACTCGCCACATTTTCAACACTTTTCTGCATTCATTGTAGCAATCACTTTAGCGTGACTTACTCCCTTTACCCATTTCCTCTGGCGAGCCCGGCCAAGAAGAATTTGAGATACTTTCGGGAGATTCTGGTATTTAGAGGGTTGGTGCTGAGCACTTTGTGAAAGTCAGTTTCCTTTGCAATGTTCGTTAGTAACACAAAGTTCAAGGCACCACAAAAACTATTCAGGTATGAAAATATAGGATGTTCCCCTCAAGTTTAATTAAGCAACAGAAATACCTGAAAAGCATAACATCAGCTGTATTAGAAAAGAATTTTAAAAAAAGGCCTATTAAACATGTTTGGATAACTAGAGTGTGTGTGTTTATGTCTATTATGTGTGTATGTATCTATATACGTCTTATGTTGCGTATGGGACAACAGCTGTTTGGTTTAATATTAAATTATATTTAAAATTTAACATCTATTTAGCTTCATCCTGGATCCTGTCTGATGATGCTGAAGAGTGGGCAAAGGCAATCAGTAATTTCACTGGGCTTTGTAAGGAACTTTAACCTGTGTGATTTCTCTGTATTATCTATTGTATTCAGAAAATGACATTTACCTCTCTGTAAAGAATCTTCATATAACTTTTTAAAATTTGTATGCTAATCACTCTTTTAATATTTTTTAACATGTGAATTGGTGGAGAGTGAAGTGATTCACAGTGAGATTTTTTTTTGTTCTTTGTTTTAGTATATGAGATGGATAAATGCATCATTAGCTAATATTTGAACTGTGCTTCTTTTGGAACTGCTTTTTTTGTTCAGTAAACATTGACAATTTTATTTCTTCAGGCTCCTCTAAAAGCCACTTCATGTGTACTTATGTAAAGAATGCTCCTGCAAATGGCTGGCCTGATTCCACATTGATTAAAGAGGGAACCGAGGTTAGAGTAAAAGAGAAACATGCCAGAGAGTTAACTGTAAATACAAGCACGTTTAGTGCTGTGCTTAAACTGAGAAAGTATTCATGCATCTTGGAAAACAATCTCTGTGCTCCTTTTATTGCACTCCTTTTTTAACGCCGCAAACTTCTCTCTTTGTATTATGATCAGAATTCTAATGTCTTTGCATCTTGTCATCTGGCCTCTGGAGTTGAGAGTGATATAAATGGTATATCGCTGGTAAATGTCACCGATGCTGACGAGATGTCAGCAGACCACAGCTGAGGGCTCTGGAATTCAAATCAAGAGAGACTGATCCTTATCTCAAATGATGTGCTGTGAGATTCCTCGACCCCTTCCCAAACTTGCTCTGGCTCTGGCATATGAGGCTGAGGATACCGTAGGATTTTCCTCTTCTGTGAAGGCTGAAAAGTGCTGGAAATTCAGTCCAGTCAGGATGAGATTCTCTTATTTTAACTCAAAAAGCTCTTTCTTGTGAACTTTGATTTTTATGAGTCTGTACTTCCAAGTGTTGCTCCATCTCCTGCACAATTAACCTGAGTCCAAACGCACTGATGTGCTGTCCTGGTTTAAATGGAGGTAGGAAGCTGCCTTGCAGAAAGAGTAAGTGCTATTTTAGGTTTAAACCTCTTGACTACCTCAGCTTACTACACAGGTTACAGTAAGATGCTCAACTAATGAATCACCATCGAGCAGTTGCATTTGCATAACGGAGGGAAGATAAGGCACCACACGGTAAAGGCAGCTTCTAATTTATGAACAGGAGACTGGATTCATTTTTTTACAACATTTTTTTTCCATTTATGTTTTTATATGTCAATGTAAAAATGTTTCCATGGAGACTGTAAAGGTTTTTATTAAAAGGTCGATAATATACCTCCTACATAATAATTTAAGCAACTTGAGTGAAACCTTATGATCTTGTTTTTCGACATGTTCCAGTTGGCGTTTTTCCTCCATTGTAACCTATGCCAGAAAAATGCAGTGAAACTGTAAAACCTGAGAATATGGCATTGTAGCAGTACATATATATAGATATAAAAATATTAATGTTTGGAGGTAAAAAATACATTAGCACGATAAAAGTAAGCTGGCTTGGTGCTGTGGTTACGTCATACTTGGTGTTAACACGTCGTATGTACTGCACATCCTACACCAGCAAATTTTGCGATATATAATCCAGTGTTTATCTATATTCAAATTAGAATCTATATTTTTACTCCGTCCCCTGGAGACATATTATTTGAACAATCTCAGTCACAAAAAATAAACAGAAAGACTACAGCTAAAATAACTCTGAAGTATTTTTCCCAGTCCTGATTACGCTGCACTCTCTGCTGTCTTAATACATCTTTAATTATTATGACTGATCTGAACACAAAAGAGCCAGATTCTGAGCTGCAGAGAGTTGGCTTAACTCCACAGAAATTTCCAGTGGAAGTACGTTAATTTTCAACAGGAGCAAATCAGCCCCGGCTTCATGTTCTTTCCTGTTCTGTTAGGATTGGTCCTTTGCATTTAGCTGGTCTGTGTTCAAGTGCACGAACCTGAATAAAACTCCCACCCTGCTCCGGCAGGATCCACTCCCTTCACTTTTTCTCTGATGTCCCCTGTTACCCGGGTCTCAAGTGAGAAGGCAGAAAAAAGCTGTAGACCTCGGTTGTGCATCGTTGCTTCCTCTGGTTTATAGACACAATTGTAATGCAAGGCGAGAAAGCCAAAGGCTGAAGGACACTTTGAATTGAAGTACTCGGATGATACCACCCTTATTCCAAGAGAATATTTGCCTTGGGCAGTAGCTGAGGATATCGTACAGCGAACGGGACCAGGAGTCAAGCAGAACCCAGAGCCGAGCTGGCATGAAGATGTGCGGCAACCTGCGTTCAATAACATTTCCTTAAACTGCATCTAGTGCCATTCTGAGAACAAAAACCCCAATCACTTCACCTTCCTGAAAGCCAACTTTGCTAGTGTAGGAAAGTTTCCAGCATTTACATAACCTTAATCTTCTGGTGAACATTTGCAGATTCTACACTATTGCTTTTAGCAGCCAAGTGACTAACACGAGTCCTTTTAACTACATGCTTTGTGATTAACCAGTAGTATCTGGGAATAATAATTGGTCATGGCCATCCATCCTACGGGGTTGATTAACTGGAAATAAGCTGCACTTTTTTTTTTTTCTTTCTTTTTTCTTTTTCTTGCTTTTTCTTGCTTTTCTTTTTCTTTTT
>VXBJ01006241.1:79749-118959 GCA_013400055.1 Nycticryphes semicollaris
AAAAAGAAAAAAAAAAAAAGGAAAAGAAAAAAAAAAAACTTGGCAGCCTGATTTGTTTAGCATTGCTGGAGGTTCCTGTTTGCAGCGGGGAGAGTGGCCCAGCATAACCCCATTGAGGACCCCCTGCCTGCCCACCTCCGGTAAAGCTGAGCAGAGGAATGCAGCGGGAGATGGAGTAGCCAGAGTCTGCTGTCTGCTGGACCCCCGTCACTGCTCCCCCAGAACCTACCCAACTCCTACCCTTTGTGTCCCCCACTCACTGGGGACTTAGAGGTGGGAGGATGGCCAGCAGCTGGAGAAATAGGCCACCTCTTGGCAATGCATTCACAGCTAAAGAGCCGACAATGTGTAGAGGAGGACACGGAGATATTGTAGAGCTCAGATTGTAACACATTGAAACTAGTGAAAATCATGATAACCTGCTTTAAAGATTTCATATGTTTGTTGATATAGTTGGCACAGGAACAGTTATCTATGTGGTTCTGCAGTGGGATGGCAGATGTCACCCTGCATTACACATTCATATTCCTTCATCTTTTCCTGGTATAAAGGAGATGACAGACTGATAAAACTTCACCAAAACTGAATGCCTTCAGTTAGTGCTATTCAGACAACTTCACAAACATTTCATGAAAGATTTGAAGCAAAGTAATTTACTCTGTGAACAGGCTGTCCAGGTGACATTGACTTTCTAAACTGGCCCATATGTCTCCTAACCTGAAACTCAACATCCACCAATTCAGATCATTTTATTCTGGAACACCTGGGCATTTTACTCTGCAGTTGGAAGCACTGCATACAAGATTACGTTGCTTAATGTCCAACACAACGGGCCTTGCTGATCGTTAATGGATCGTGTTCTCCATGGCCTGGCTGCCATGAGGTGGAGCAATGTCTGGAATGTGATGGATCTACCGACAAAGCGAAAAATCATTCTGAATCCTCTTTTGTTTCACTGCCCTACCAAATTTCAAACAAGCAAGGTCCACACGGAGAATCTGTGACAGAAACAAAATTCGCAAAAGTGAGTCTGATTTAGGAGGAGTCAGAATTAAAAATAAAGTGCTACATGCTCTGCTCACTCATGGACCGGTGGAGACTTATTCCAGAAACCAGAAGAGGATTGTTTCCCAGATTGAAGGGAGCCCACTGTACCTCCTGAATGCCTGGTACCTTTTGTCCTGTGTGCTGCCCACATACCGTGCTGTGAAACAGCACAGGCACTGAGGTTTTGGCATTCTCCTCGTGGGTTTCTTTCTTTTTTTTTTTTTTTTTTTTTTTATTATAAAGTCTTCCAGTTTAGAATGTTTTTCTTCTCCTATTAAACATTATTCCATGAAATTGAGCACTATTTCTCCCTTTTAGATTATTCTGAATACTTGACCTTTGGATAATCCTAAAGTGTAACAACTTTTCCCTGCAGTGATAGTTTCACTGAGCATCTCAGGATGGAGAGAGTTCAAAATCTATGTGAAGTTTGAGTTCTCATGACAACAAGACCTCGTTTTTCCGAGCCCTGTACGTAATAGGGAGGAATAGGGGGGTAACTCTAAATAGCCATAATCTGGCTCCTAGTCATTTTATCTATATTTGTATTTGTCCTCTAAACAAGTAGTTTAAGGCTATTCCTAGTCCAGTCTTCTCAGTAGCATATCGAGTTTATCTTTCAATGCCTGAGGATAGCCAGGGATGTAACTAGATCATTAAACGTTCTTTTTCCTAAAGTGTAATCTATTCTTATCAAGAGACCCCAACTCTGTCAGGCTAAGTTAAATACCCAAAGTAAGAGTTTGATGATCCAAACAGTATTGTTTTTCTTTGACTCACAGCCTGAGTGACTGTAACAACAGAAGCATGTCTCCTAGCCTTTTTATTTCCCCCAATCTCATTTTGTAATCCTTTCCTTCAGATCTTCCATAATCATCACTAAATTAAATAAACTTTTCAAACTCATTCCAATGCCAGTTTACAATTCAGTTTTCTATTACAGACATATGCATTGATAATATGAGCTCTGCCTCACTCCATTTTCAAAGCCTAATCCCAACTTCAATATTTGACCTAATCTGAGACAAATCTTATCTCCCACAAATAACGTCTTACTCAATTTCAGCTGATTCTCTTTTACTTCAGTTCTCTAGGTCCAAGGAATTATATTATTAAATTCACCGTTTTGATCCTGACTCTACCCATAATTTTCAAATCCATGTACTTCAAAAGTAAATTTTTTCACATCAACAAACTGTAAATATACTCCTTGCAAGTGCAAGTGTAAAAAAGACATATGAATAAGGTCAACTAAATGTCCAGCCACAAACCAAGTCAGTCAACTTCCTACCTGTATGGACCCTAATTGCTGCCTTATCTGAAGAATACACACTGAATTTTCTCTCAAAATTAAGCCCAAGAAATTCAGATTTGGTTATGGTGGTCCTTAGACAACTTCTGTACATTTACAGGATTCTACAAGCAAATGGAATATTCAATATTTGTGATATTCATCACAAATCCTCATGGCTCTTTTTCATGGTTCTTCTGGTCTCACCTTCACCTTCCGCAGCCATCTGAGACCCTCCTGGCACCTCGACCACTCTTTACTCTTGCCCTTGAATTTTCCTGTGTTACTTTTGCAGAAGACACTGGAAAAGAGAGCAGGATTTTGACAGGAAGATATTTTTGGCTTTGCAAAGCACATTTCTCTAATGATTTTCTGAAGCGCAAAATGGCTTAGGGATTGAGAAGGAATGCATTTTTTTCTGAATACTTTCTTCTATTTTTTTTTTTTTAATAGAAAGCAGGCTTTGTATGGTACCTGTAATTGAAGAGGAGAAACCTGAGATTTCTGCAGGCATTTAAGGACATGTGTATAGGATTTAAGTGAGTATAGGTTCAAGTGCATAAATGATAAATGAAATAACAGCCATAGAGTATTATTTATTTCTGTCCGTAGAGCAATAACCATGTTTTGTTCTACTCTGATTCTTGTTTGAGAACCTGATCCTGTAGCTATGCTGGTGTCGAGTCTTAGAGAGATATGAAGCTATGGTGATGTGGCTGATGGAGGAAACGTCTCCTCATGTAGGTCCTGTCCTAGATGGGACATGCTCTGACAGGTCCCACTCTGGAGTAGGAGCTTCAGGCAGGTAGCACGTTCATAGCAGTTCATCAGGTCTCATCACCTGTAACACGAGGAGCTGAATTCCTGCTGGAAACACTGAATTTAATAATGGTCTACAGAGCTTCAGAACAACCCATGTGTTTTTAGAAGTTCACATATAACTGGGAACATATATTATACAGGCTTAAATAATGAATGCTTCCAAGAGAATTCATCAGCCGCTGGCTACACAGATGCCTTACAGCACTCTGGGAAGAAATGCTCATGCAAGCCAGTTGGACACATGTCTGACACCAACTATCTGCCCATGCTTCATGCCGTTGCAGGTTTTTGTTCAGTCTGTTTGGAAACGATGACAGAAAAGACTACATCCATCAACATCTCCTTAGGCTTCTGAGTACCTATCTCAGCTGGCCTTGTTCAGGCCTCAAAGTCCTCCTAAGCTGCTCAATGAAAAGGTGGAATCACCACATCAGCCCATGTGCACCTTTGACTTGACTTGTGCCTCAATCAAGAGAGCAGCATAAAATAATATCCATTAATCCCCCTTGAACAGCAAAAATGTTTCTTGGAAAAACACACAGAAGACTTCATGGTTCCTCACTTGCTTGTTTTTTTTCCCCAGAGACCACTGGCCAAGAAGGGTGCCTCCAGACCTGTTTCTCTGGGAGATGGGTGTCTCCTCCAGCCAAGGCCCCGAGGACACGACTATGGTGCAGTTTCAGTTAAATAAAATTGATAAATTCTCTTGTCCACATAAAAGAAGTCCATACCCCATTTAGCAGTGCAATTTGCCTACCTACCGTCACTAACATAAATCTCCTTTATTAACTGACTAATCTTCCTTCCTTCCCTCTTTTTCCTTCAGTCATACTTTCTTTAACTCTCCTTATATTAAGCATAAAGTACAAACTGCAAAGCCCCACTTCATTCTTTCTCCTCTCCCTAACTGTAAAACAATGGTCTTTCATTAGAACCAGGGCACTTTTCAAAGAGGGTTGGATTTTCTTTTTTCTTACTCAACCATCCACTGCACATTTCTGCTGCCAGGTGTGGGGCTGGTCCTCCCTACCAGGACAAAGATTTGCTCTTGCAATATTTCCGGTCCAATTAGAAGCAGGAAATACTGGAAATCTTACAGAAGAAAAAGTTGTTTCTCGAAGATTTTCCGTTTCAGCTTTCCACACCCAAGAGGCTCTGGGGCCTGAGGCTGGATAACCATCTGAACTGCTGGGCTCTCGTTCAAGCTCCAGCCACCTCTGCACCCATGGTGGCTTGGCCACCAGCTGCCTGCACCATTGCCACCTGCCTTCCACTGCCTCCGCGGATGCACATTAACCTTCCTGCACGGCTGTGTAAAGAGAAGTGAAGGGTTAAAAGAAACCTTATAAGCCTGCCTGGAAGAAGTACAAGGCATACAAGTCTTATGTAAATGTGCAATAAAAATGAGGAAAGGGAAAAAAAAATAATAACTTGAAGATGAGGGTGCTGTTTTTATTCCCAGTGTGGGCTAATAATTAGGGTGAGAATGTCATGCAATGAATTTAAAGCATCTCGTATTTGCTGTAGCCTTTGTTACTGTTTTTACCTCCTATTGGATTAACTTCCCTTCTAACCAATACAATATTTTTCAGCAATAAAGCATTCACTCAATATTCCTTTTCATAAAACCCTCCATGGCTGTAAGAAAACATAATTGGATGTGCACTATACAGCTTGAGCTTCATAAACATTAAGTCCAACAACATGTTATAAATAATAGTGATACAGAAGATTAGCTCTATTAACCTCCTAACTGAGCTGGAAGCATTAGTCTCTTCCAGAAGAACTACCGCTCCCCAGCGCTGTGTGCAAAACTCTTGGTGTCTGCCTTTAATTTCCACCGTCGCTGCTATTCCCACATCTGCCTTGCAGACCTTCCATGCTTCTGGTCCCTGCTAGGTCAAAATGCACAGTGGCAGATTGGCATATTGAGCTATTAATACGTTGCTCTATGCGTTGCAGATGTTGCATAAATGAACGGCGCTCTATCACCGTTCCTTGACACGGGGGGCCCTGGGGGTGGGAGGCTGAGACCCAGATCTGTCTACAACCTGCCTACTCTGGCGAAAAGAGAAAAAGAAAAAAAAAGAGAGAGAGAGTTGCCCCTTATTGCAGAATCACATTCCAGCTTGCAGAGTCAATTTTTCAGATGTTCTTGCTTTCCTGTTCCTTGTTCCTTCACTCAGACCTCATCTGGCCACGGTGAAAAATGATGTGACGCAGTTTTTTATTCTGCACTTGACACCCTTATGGAAGGCAACGTGGCTCATTGATTCCAAACTCCTCAAAGGTCAAGGCACTAGGAACAAAGATTTTTTGGATGTAGCCCAGGAAAAACTTTAAACTTGGACCCTGTATACCCAGAAAAATAGAACTGTTAATTGTTACCCCTCCTGTCGCTATTAAGCCTCGTACGAACACTGAACATATGTTCCGTGATCATGTACTTTTATATTAAAATGTTATAGAGTCACCAGGTGAAACGTGTATTAAATGCACAGCTGAAAATAGACAGTAGGTTTAAATTTTGACAGCAAACAGCTGTAGGATTTCTAAAACTTAATTCAAATAATGTAATCAATAGGTTATGCTACAGTTTCAAGTTTCCCCAAACAAATTTATATGAAAAAGGATATTAATTTCTTTGAGATTAGCTCAGCTAAAAGACAGATTTTTCTCTGTCACCTCTAAAACACAGATTTAAAAAAAAAAGAATTTGAGATGTTTTAAGAAGTGCAAAACATGTTTTTTTGGTTTAGCACACCACAAAATTATGTGCTCTTTTTTTCTTTCCTCTCTCTCTTTCTCCAGTGCAGATTAGTAATGATTACTCACTCCACTGTTTACTCATTCTGCAGCTGTACAGGTTTTGAAATGCTAATATGTGAATTATGCTCTCATTTTATCATAAAAATCAGAGAATGGGTCACATCCAAACAAAATACAGTGTATAGAGAGAACCTGAGTTTTTTTCAGAAAGAAGCAAACTGTGGCACATTCCACTGCGCCCACCTCTCACTGCCATTGAGGCCATGCTCCACCCATTAGAGTCACTCACAGGGCAAATTCCCACCTCTTTGTGGCCACCAGGTTGCAGATGCCACCCCAGCCCTTGTGTAGGATAGAGAGTGTATCTAAGGGTCCTTTCCATGGCCAGAAAACTCTACGGGACAAAAAGGGTCCCAATCACAGGGAATTAATTAATGGTTAATATGTATCTGCCCAACTGGAAATATGACATGGGAAACACCAATTATTAGAAGTTGCCTACATGTATTTATCATAAATTAATCAATAAAGTTATTATATGTTGTATGAGTGTGTGTTAAAAGTTCATACCATCATGGTGCAGCACTGTTTTCTGAACACAGGAGCTTCTGATACCTTAGGCAGCATAAACTCTTGAAAAGTACCATTTCTCATAAAAAATGAGTGGAGTTAGCAATTGCCTTTGCCTAAACAAAGAGTGAAACTTACAATCAATGTGACTGTAAAAACAAATAAACTTTTTATATTTTCAGCTGCCCTTTGGCTTTCCAGTGTCTATAAATCTGCATACGTTCTCAGTTCTTTATTTATTTATGGGGTCCTTCTTGCCCTGCTGGTGTCTGGTCAGTGTTGGCTCACAGGAGAGTGGCTGGAGAAGTCCTTGAAGAATCCAGCGTGGTGCTCACTGAGGAAATCTGCTGGCTGGCATGGATGGGGGTTCAGGATGGGGGACCTGCCCCCCAGTCTGTGGTTTTCCCCACTTTCTCAAGATACTGCCTGACATTATTGTCATTTAAACACCATTTAACAATTTTTAATCTCTTCAGTTGTGTTGTTCCTTCTATTATTTAATATTAGAGAACAGAGATTTTTAGTATTCTTTGTGATCTAGTTCTATCTATTTCCTTGGTGTGATGTTAGCAGGGGGTTAAGCACCCTGGCTTGGTTTTCTCCGGGTAATTGTAAGTCTCCTGTGGAGAGGAAGAAGTGAAAGCCCATCCTTAGCATCTGCACTGCTCACACAAAAGACTTCAGATTTCATCAAGTTGAACTGATTATTCTTAAAAAGGGCAACACTTAAACTCATGTAGAACAGACCTTCCTGCCCTGGGAAATTTCTTCTTATGTGACAGGTAAATCAGATATAGGAAACTATGCTTATTAATTATCATCTGGTAGCCCTCATTACCAGATTACTTTTAATCTGCAAACCAAGACAGTATAGGGAATCCACTTTTCCCCCCCTCTGTGTGCTTCAAATGATGATTTGTTGACTTTCTTTGATATCTGCAGAGGCGTAAAAGGTGGCTGGGGCAGGCAGAAAGGGAATGTCACCTCAGGGCTTTTGGCTCATGGGCAGGAGAACATGGCAAGTAGGCCAAAATTGTCTCTGCTCCTTGAAGGAAAATGTATTAAAGAGAATTGTGGTCCTTGCATGTTGCCAGTGCTTTGCTGCATGGGGAAAAAAAAACTCCATCAACACAATTCCCTGAAAGACATATCTCTGCCAAGTATCATTTGGAGATGCTGTGGGGCTTGGGAATTCGCCCGTCATTAGAGATGCTGAGATTTCTCTCTTTGGAAGGGCAGTCTTCCAGCCCACAGAAATGAATGGGTGATGAACATGGATATGAAGGCAAAATATACCAAAAATACTACCAGGTGGGCAAATCCGACAAACTGTGCTGAAAGCTGTTCTCAGTACTCCAAGGACTTCTTGCTCAGTCCCTAATAGCTGTAGTTTGAACTTCTCTTATATGATTAGTATTGCACTATATTAACTGATAATTCAGATACAGTGTAGAAGATCTACTGCTCAATAGTAACCATGATGTTTTTTTTAATATACACATACAAGTAAAGATAACTAAACTGGGTTAGTTGAGAAATTTTTATAACAGCATTAGGTTCATGCTTCAAAACAAAAGTATTGGGTCTCTGTGAGTTACAATTGCTAAAACTTTATAACTTCCAAAAATTAACATCCTAGAAAGCACAGACAGAAATCAAATATGAGAACTTTAATGTCGGAGTATGTTTGGGTTCTTTTTCTTAATATGTCTCCTGGGATTAGTAAGTGTATGTTTATCCTACTGGGAGTCCATGGGATACAGATTCCCATTTCCAGAATGGATTGTCCTGAAAGGCGGCAGGAACTGAGAGCAATTTGGGAGCATCATTTCTGAGGTACCGTAGAGCAGACAGTTTTTAATGGTCAAATAACTTACAAATAGTTATCTGGAAACCAGCAGCATAAAACCAGCTAACCAATAGGTATCTGAGAAAGCTGTGCTACCTGGGGCATAATTGCATTGCAAAGGGACAAAATCTGATTTGCAGCAAGGGAAAACACCTCTCTTGAAATATGAAGCTACTCAATGAAGGGCACAATCCTAAATTTGGATGTTTTCTTGGTAAAGAAAACCAACTGCACAAAGGTTTATGTGAGTAAGAGCTTCAGGCAATATTACCTGACTCAAACCCTCAAACCAAAAAAGCTGGTCTGGAAAGAAGCAATAGTGACTACAGCTTTTCTCTTCAACCTGCACCAGTGGCTCTGAACAACAGCTGAACTGTCTTGATGAGAATTTGGGTTTTTCACGTAGTTTTGTGTATCAGGGTTGGCTACTTAGAACCTTAAACTCCCATTTAGAACTTAAAATGCAGAGAGTGATTTTTCTGATGAAATCCACAGGGACTAACTAAGTTAAATGTAATGGAAATAAATTTGGAAGAAATAAATTTGAAAAGGAGGTTTCTTTGTCTCTTTGGTTGTTTTTTGGGGTTTTTTTGTGGTTTTTTTGTTTGTTTGTTTGTTTTTGGTGTTTTTTTTACAATTTGTTTTACAATTTTCTTTGCTTTCCATGGTCCTTCTGCAAACAACCATCCAGCAGCTCTGGGCTGGCTCCCACTGCTGTATGCTGGCTTGTACAGGGCACAGCTGGTTGGCACTCTGGTTGGTACCGGTTCGCAGTGAGCACCTCGCACCCCTTCTCTCATCGTTACCATATTGGAAGTGTCTATGGATGAAGCCCCTTCCTCTCAGCTCCCATAACAGAAACTACTGACTGGTCGAGGAGATTAAAGCCGGAGAAAAAAAAGAGGAATAAAAACAGCAGACCTGGGAATATATTCCATTAAGCATTCTATTGTACTTGCCCCAAAATGATATTCTTGGGAATTTACTCAATGTTTTATTACTTGCTGTATTTAAAAATATATACTTCATCCAACTCTTCTTTACACAGTGGTGCTGCTAAACATTTAGCATATTTTATGTGTTCAAATAAACTTGAGAGCGTGGCTTGCAATGCTAAAGAAAAGGTAGCAATTTACTGGCAGAAGTAGCTTTCACACTTGCAGTCTTTACACAGAGCCTGACATTGTTCAGTTTGCTAATTGTAAACCTCATAACTTTTCCAAGGAGCACAGAAGTCTTATTTCCCATCTGTGAAACCAAGACGTAATGCCACAAGTGCCCATAAGCAGCAAGAGTCCAGAGTCTGAAGGCATGACTAAATCTAAGAATTTCCAGTATCTAAACAAAAACAGTTAAAAAGCATGTAACTACCTGCAGTTTGGGCCTGTGCTGGTGAGCAGAGAGGGACAGTGGTAAGGACATTGACAGGCAGGTGTCTCCATGAGCTGCTTCAGGCTCCAGCTCCAGCTTCTATGGCCTCTACAGCAACAATTTGCATGGGAACTTCCCTCCTCCAAAAGAAAATTCAAGGTTATAAAAGGTTCACCTCTGTTTTCTTTTAAAAATTGTTGCTGACGAATGTATAGTTCAAAATATTTTCTAAAACATTTTGGAAAGGACATCTCCTGCCTCCTCTGGTTGATTGCCTGGGTACACGCCTAGCTGAGCCCACTTCCAACGAAGATTATTCTGGTTTTGCCAGAAACATGATAAAATGCTGCCTTTTTTTGGGTGGAGGGATTGCTCTGTGCAATGATGTTTGCTCTGCCCGTGCCTGGGAAAGAGAGACCCTGTGGTCACCCTTGAAATCCAGGCCCCAGTGTTACACCAGGCACGCTCATTTCTTCTGCAGACACAGCCCACAACCCGAGTGGTCTGAGCCAAGCCAGAATAGTTAAACTTGTCGCCATCTCAGAATTAGAAAAGTGAATTTAATCTTGGGCTGTCAGCTCAAATTTTCCCCACATCTTTATAGAACAGCCTTATTTTCCCATAGGAAAAAACTATGGGCTTCTAGCAAACCTTTGTAAGGAGTTATTTTGTTTGCTTTTGCAAGACTATCAACAAACCAAACTATGTGAGCTTGTCTTTAATTGTGAAACCTTTCCTATCGCTTATTTTCCAGCTCCCGAGAAGCAAGGCTGCCTAACGTGAGATGTTAGGGTTTATAGGCTTTGTCCTTTGGATGCCATTAAGATCTCCCTAGATGTTTTAAGCTAACTGTGCCTAACTGCCACTCTTGCTGTAAAGTGGCATGAGCCCCATGGAAAAACCCCCGGCCCTGAAGGAAATTTTCCATCGACTTCATTCGGCGTTGTCTCCTCGCCAGCAACAGGACAAGCCCAGGCTTGGCTTATCACCGCAAAAGGATAAGAGGAAAAAATCCTCCAGTTGTCCTCCATCACACAGCTCATCTTAGGGCTGGGGAGAGTGGTTAGACACAGAACAACCAAACAACTGCTAAAGGTTGAGAAAACAAAACCATAAACCACACGCGTGACTTTTTCCCCTCTTGCACAAACTGGTGAGTGTAAGGATTGCTCTGCCCACATAGTTGTGTTTTAAGGCAAAACAAGCTCTATCGCCAGTGTGACTGCACGCTGAGGCATGGTAGGAAGGGAGCTTGGACCATCACTGGAAAGCAGAGCAGAGATTTTTCCATGCACATCAGGTTGGCTGCAAAGCAGGACCGTCATGGGCACTGCATTAAACATGAGTGTGTGGCAGAGGATGTGCCAACTGATTGTGGAATCATGGTTTGGGTTGGAAGGGACAGTTAAAGGGCATCTAGTCCAACCCCTCTGCAATGAGCAGGGATTGTCCAGCAAGATCAGGTGGAGCTGGCAGCAGTAGCCTTCTGTGGCTTTTTCTCCAGGTGGGGGCTTGTCCTTCCTTATGGCCGGTGTTCAACAGCCCTTGGCTCTGCCAAGTGGATCTGGGGCTGGTGTCACTGCTTTCCCAGCTCCTGCCTTCCCTGCCCACAGCTCTGGATGCTGATCACCTGCCTGGGGCTCCTGCTGCTGTGTTTTCCCTGTTTTTCTGCAAATATTCAGGTTATCTGACTATAAAAGATATTTTGCTCTTAATAGTGCACATTACCTTTGTGGAAGTAGACAGGTAAAGACAAAAATGTGCTTTTCTAGGAGTTTAAGGGATTTCCACATGACAAGCCACTTTCTGTTATAACTGACAGAAGCTTTTACAGCCTTTTACAGCTTTTACAACCTTTACTTCATACAGCCCTTGTGAGCAGCTTGGGCAGGAAAATGAAGAGGATTCTTCTGTGGACCTTCCTACAGGTGCTTCTGAAGAGCAGCGTAACAAATATATAGTTTCACCTGGACAAATCCACCAGTTCCTTCCATTAGAAAGATTTGAGGGGTGGGTGGAGGGTGGTTTCCTGCTTGTTTTTCAAGGGAATATATCTGACCAAACTGTGTTTTGGAGTTTCAAGTATAACCAAGCTGTAGAAACCCTTCGTTTTTAGCCTTGCTGATGCTATTTTAGCATCTTAAAGAATAACTTTGGGCTGTGTAGCTGATACTCTACAACCATGTTTCCTTTCAGAATGTGTCACTAGGTCACAAAAGGGCTGGCCTTAATTAAGAGCAAGGTCAGAAATACAATTCTATATGAAGGTACATGGAAGAGAGAGAGCAAAGACGCAGAAAATTCGTAGCACACGTGTGGATGCTGGGAGATGAGCAACAACTTGCTGCAGGCGGTGCTTGTTTTCATGAAAGGACTGGAGAAGGACTGAGCACTAAAGCTGGATAAATTCTTTAGTGCTCAGTGGCAGGGTTTAGTGATGGATTGTTGTTTTTTTTTATCAGAGTTAGGTTGCTGCTTGGACTAGATGATCTCAATGGTCCCTTCCAACCTAGATAATTCTATGATTCTATTCTATGAAATCCCCCAGACTGTTGGGACTTAGAAAGGAGCTGAAGTTACAGTAGCAGAAAAACTTATCACATATCAGCTTCCTTGGGCTGGTGTCCTGCTATCAGTTTCCAAATCAGGTACCAAATATCAGTACTTAAATGCTTGAATTGCTTTCCCAGGGAAGGTAGCAGAAGGTAACCAGTATATATCTAACTGCACAAACCTTTGTTAAAAACAAATCTTTGTTAAAACAAGCTAAAGAATTACCTATATTGTATGCCTGGGAAGATTTTTGACATGTTCAGTGATGAGCATGTGCTAAAATAATCAGCTAGGAAAAAAAACAACAAACATCAGAAAAGTTACTTGATTTTTAAATTATGGCTTCTATGCAATAGTAAGAAAACTAGGGTCCAGAAAGTAGCTTTTCAGTGTTGACACTGAAACCTGAAGAAATTTTTCACATTAAAAATACTCACATCTGATAGTGAATAAAATTAAGCATAAAGAAACCCCCGTCTTTCATATCTTTTAGCAGCGGGCTCATATTTTTCCCTTCGCAGATGTTACAATGAGGGTGTCAACACTTTTATTTCTTTGTCCATAAGTTTAAAATTATGGCTGCTTCATGAATTGCTAACGTGCTCAGAAGACATGGGCCCAGCTGCGGTGCACATGAGTTCAAGCTCCTGCCCGGGCCTCATGTTTCACCATGACCTCAGTTTCCTGTGCTGAATGGGAACCAACGCGAGCGAGCACTTGTAAAACTGTTTTTGAAGAGTGAAGTTATGAAGAGGTGCTGCAGTGTCAAACATCTGTTTCATCCATTACACTCAAATAGCAGCGGTGACTGTACAGTAGGGCAAGAGCCGTCAATAAATTAAAATCCTCTCGTGGCCGCGCTCCCCTGACTCTTTTGAGCCGCCTGGCTCTCGTGCCAATTTGAACCGTGAAATAAAGAGGCAAAATAAGAAAACGAAAATTTTGCTTGGTCTGAGAGAGCCCCTCACTCCACCAGTAAATAGGGTTTTCTTACACGGTTGCAGGGTTGCTTTTAGGGGAAGCGACCTGCGGCTTCATCAGCCAATTAATATTTCCATGCAGAGAGCTAGGATTTCAACCTATCTTAAAAAATTAGTTTTGCTTTCATTGTCATTTTTGGTTCAAATAATAGCAGGAGATAATAAGTAACTTCTTTTAGAAAAATAATAGATGCAGTTTACAGAGGTATAAGTACTGAAATTCTATATTTATGATTTCTGGAATCCAATACATTTAATTACATTAAGATATGTCCTGTAACCGCACCAAGTATCTCTTGTCAAAATTGGCATGTATGTTAATTACCTAAGGAAAAATACATGCTCTTTTAATAGGACAGTTGCTCCTTGTGATAAAATATGAATTGTATTCCAGACAAGATACATTATGCAAAACAAACAAAATCTGAAAAACAGAGATCTATTTATAGCTGGGAGGGGGGTGGAGGTCTGGGAACTAAAATATCAAACCAGGCAGTCTGAGAAAATGTTAAGAGGCTGCAAAGTTGTTCACCTCAGGGTTATTGGTTCAAATATTGCTGGGATTAGTAATGTTCACCAGAAGCCGTTACCACCTTGTGGATCTGCAGCGGTCAGTGTGAAACGGCCTGCTGGGCTGTGGATGGTGTCCAAAGTGCAGCCCCACAGCCACTGGCAACCCCATCGGCTCTGCTGGCCACCATGTCAGCTCTTGGTCCTCCCTGTTTCCTCTAGTCCCTCTTCAGGCAACGTGAATCCATCTGAGCAAAAGCTTTGGTCCATTCTGCTCAACTGCTGGTATCATCGTACCATCTGGTTTGGTTCCTCTGTCTTTCTTTCAGCTAGATATGTTGGGGAAAAAAAAATCATATGAGAAACATAGCTGTGTAGCAGCAAATCAAAACACTACCCAGTGGTTTAAGAAGAAAAATGGAGAGGTTGTAGGTCCCTGATGAGCCTGGAATATCTCACATAATACAATATAATCTATTTAGAGTAAGGAAAAATGAATATTTTTAACTTTGTTAAAGGTGCCTGGATAAATGACCAGCATGTTCAACCAAGCCAAACTGAATACTTTGCAAGTTATTTTCACCTCCCAGGTGCATACTGTCATTCAGATCCCTCAGCATAGTTATCTCAGACTTAGCACCAAACTAATATGGCAATGTGCATCCCCATCACCTTTTCCCTTCAGTGGTACTCTCCACAAGCAGAGGAACATACAGGAGTTAATCACAATATTGGCATAAAAATATTAATTCTTGCATGAGTTTGTAAAGGATCCTTTACCCCTAGCAGGGACTTGGCCTCCCATCTGACTGCAGAACACTCTGAAGCAATACAGCTTCCCAACCCAACACCATGCTGGAAGAAAGAGGACTGTTGCAAGGGCATCTGTTTCCCAGCCAGTGACCAAAACACTCTACAAAATCACCAATAAACCTCATAATGAAGATTTGTGACTGTATGTCCACACAGCCAGGAAAAAAAAAAAAAAGAAAGAAAAAAACCGACTTAAATTACAGGAGATTTTGATTTTAGGGGACCATATCTCACATAATACAATATAATCTATTTAGAGTCAACATACATCTTCAGGGGTCTGGTTCAAATGGAAAAATAGCCTCTGGAAAAAAAATATTGGAGATGTTTTTGTGGCTGCAGTTTACAACATAAACAGAAAGAATCATCTTGTGAAAAAATGTTTGGCTAGCAAGTGTGGTAAATATTGTATACTCCCTGTACGGGTGTGGAAGTCACTGGGTTCAGCCAGAGCAGGGTGTCAATTTAAAATTAACAAATGGAAAGGTGTCTGAAAATTCAAGCAGTCTTCTTCCTACTTTGCTGGTGAAGATGGTCTGCAAAGCAAACCGTTCAGTCACTGAATTTTTCTGTAAACTCATTCCTTTAGAGTAGATAAAATTTTAAGACCTAGAGCTGGAATCCACAGCATGAGAGACACAGATAGCAAAAAAAATACTCAGTTTTTCAAAATGTTTTAAGGATTTACACATCTTCTTCTGGTGCAAACTGGAATCATTCCACTGACTGACTGGTTTGACTAGGAATCCTGTAAAAGAACAAGTAAAAGACAAACATAAAGCAAAACAAAACTCAAAATTCTTGGCACTTGGGGATTTGTGTTGGCCAAATGACGAGACTGAATCCCAGAATCTGTGTTTGGAGAGGATATGAAGTCATTGTTCAAATGTGCACATAAACTGGATCTAGAGGGATAAGATTAAAAAAAATTTACAGAGTTCAATCTCATAAAACTATCAATTATACAGGACTGTTTGTGTTCATTTCTGTGAATTTCTCTGTAGAACAAATGTTTTCCTTTACTTCTGGGTAGACCATGGAGCTGGCATAAAAACTGGTATGCTACTATAAACAAGAGGCTAAAGATCTGCTTAGCAAACATATTGTGGTTTCATTCACAGAGCAGTTATTGCAGGAGAAATGGGGTTGGCTGCCGTGAAGTAGGTGCATGGATGGAGACTTTATGAATCCATCTGCCACTTTGCAGATGAATCTTTTCACCGTTCCATGAAAGCAATATTTGGAGTGTGGGGAAAGTGGATTTTCTTCTTCTGGGACCATACAGCATCTCTGCTTTTATGGTACTTAGTTTAATTTAAATTTAGTTAGAGGTCTTAAAGCTAGATGAGATAAATGCAGGCTGAAGTGTGCTCTGGGTGAAGTGTCCTACCGCTCTTTGAGAGGAACATGGTTTGTGTCTCAAGTTTCTCTGTTTAGACTGAAAAAAAGAAAAAAACTTAAGCAAATACCAAAATTTAAAGATTTTGGTGATTGTCCAATATTATGTACAATCACCAAAATAAAAAAGTCAAAAGATGTGGCTATGGAAATCTCATATTCCTCCTCCAGCATTTGCCAAAATTGGACATGGTCAGCTGGCTACAGGGTGATGTCACTGTAGGAGAGGAGCTGGCGAGTGTCAGTGCCATGAATTTTTAGTTTAAATCATACCAAATCACATCTCTCCTTCATCTCTGTTTTCTGAGTGATTTAGTTTGATTTTTTAAGATCTGGGGTATTAAAGGATGCTGCTCACTGCGGGTCTGTGGCTCTTTGCTTGGCCTTTTTTGTTGATGCAATGTCTCCGAATTTGCCCAGCCTCAAACTCTCCTTCCTGCTAGGAAAAATAAAAAACACAAGTTTCAAAGTGGATCATGGTGGTATTCTTAATGCCACATTTCACTCCGCCACCAGCAGCACTGTTGGACCTTGTTAAAGCAAATTTACAATTGCCTGCTTCCTTAAAGTATTAAATCCAGCGATTCCTTCTGGCTTGTTTCTCATGGTAAGCTTTACGAATGTGTTCAGAAATTTCAAATAGTAAAACAGTCTAATAAAAGAAGTTGGTGTATGTGGAGAAGTCTGTTTGTCTGAAATCTGCTGATGAATCACCCAGTCCCCTGAAGGTTACTCCTGCACCGAATTGATGACTAGGTAGCTGAATTTGGGGGATAAGGTGGAGGTTAAAGCTGATGGATAGCCCATGTTCTTTCCAATCTGGTGTGTTTCTAACACAAAATATTCAATTACATTGGAATATTATTTTCATGATCTGTAGGATGTAGTCACGGGCAAATCTCAAAAGGTAGAGTGGTTTTGTTGCCTGAACTATGCTCTTTAAAAAAAATAAAAAAGGGAAATCAAATGCTTGTCAAAAGCCTATCTAACTTCTTCACTGTGCCAAATTGGGTTGGAAACTCATGAGAACGTCTCTCCTGTGAGACTTCTGGTGCTTCCTGCCTCAGCTCGTGTTGTAAATGTCACAAGTACTTACATGGCTTTTCATGTGGTATTTCAACACCCCTGCTGCCATGCTCGGCCGGGATTCAGTGGCAGAGAGATGCTCAAAAGCACAAACCGCTGGAGAGGACGGAAAGAAACAGAGGGGATCCTTGTACAGGTTGTTTTATTTATTGTTTAATTTGCATTTTTGCTAGAATACCAGTAGATAATCTGGGTTTGAATGCAAAGTGGAAATACCATTGTTTCAATTTCACTTTTTCTACATTTTCTTTGCCAGAAATCCAGGCATGAGAGCTGCTGGACATGGCTTCTTACGGGGCACTGGATGCCTGGATGCCTCTGCCCAAGGGCAGGCACAAAGGCTTGGGAAAAGAGCTGAAACATTATAGATTAATTCACAAGGCAGGAAAAGTTGACTTCAGTCCCAGTCCTTCATTCCCATGGTTTTTAAGATGACGTGTGGGTTGTTTTTTGTTGGGTTTTTTTTGCGTAACCACAGACGGTATCAGGTTGGTGCCACCGACTGGAGAAGGTGAAATGATACCTCCCGGCTGCCAGCCGTGGAAGAGGAAAGGTCTTGTGCAGCCAGACAAACGGCCAGCGAAATGAAAGGTTAGCAATTTGTCAGGTTAAACAAACCTCTCAGAATTTCCCGTTCGTTATTTGAAGTCTTGTCAAGTTATGGAAAAGCGTTTTAATTAACAACTCCCAGATTTTAAAATAAAAATCAGTAAGATGCACATATTTAAGTGATGTCCAGAGTTTTCCTCCGAAGGTACACTTTGACAGATTTCCATTAAGTTTAGCAGCCTGAGATGATGTGATTTTGTTTTAATATGAAGAATTAATAAAAGTTACATGAACTTATATTTATATAACCCAGTACAAAAGGGTCGACGCGTTTCCCACTCTAATTTTGTTCACAGTTTAGATTTAAATGAATTTGATTCTTCAAGGAAAAGCATTATGACATAAAGACATAACCCCCACACTCTTTGACTCCCACCACCCACATTCACCAAAAAATAAAAAAGAGAAAGAAAGAGAAGCAAAAGGAAAAAGTAAAACTTAGACTACCTTAATTTTATTGGCTTCATTATTCTCTAGATAAAAGGCTACTCCAGATAAAGGAGGACTCTGAGTTCAAACTTTTAAAGAATTCACATATTTACATCAATTTTTAAAAGGTTTTATAACTAATGAACTCAGATTTCTTTTGGCATGGCATAAAATCCATTTGTACAGTTTTTAATTAAGAATGCAGCCTACGCAATTAAAATTAAGGGTAGAGACTTCATCAGATGTCCTGTGAGAACCCCAGTCGAAAAAATTATGTTAATGCTACATGTCCTAAAAGCATTCTCTGGATGTTGGAAACACTTTAGGAGGAATTCTTTCTGCTATACAATAAGGACTTATTTAAAGTTGAAAATTAGGAGCATTTAATTTCGGACTGTTAAGACCTTGTTTATCACTAATCACTTTGGCATTTGCTATGTGTTTTCAAATCAGATAGGATTATTTAAAACCATTCACATTTTTGTAAAAATATATGTATCTGTATAAATGTATAAATATATATATACACTGAGATATGCATAAAATCTATAATGCAAATAATGCACATGCAGTCAAGGGAATTCCTAATGTGAATTTTAATATTTAAAGTGACAAGAGACATTATTGGGAATATTAAGACACTCCTTTGTTGAAATTATTAAAGAAGATACATTTGAAGTAATGAAGGAAATGCAGACATAAAGTTCTAAATAACTTATTTCAAAGATTTCCATAAGTTGTATAGGAAAATGAAGTTTAATGTAATTGAAAGATGCTAAACCACTTTACTTTTAGGAAGTGGTGCAGTGCAATCAATAACAGGATGGGTTTTCCCATCTCCAAAATTCCCTGGTTCAGCCTGGAAACGACTCCTTTAGCGATGGCTGGAAAGGAGTTTTTCAGTGTGGGAGACACTCAAGGAGGAATACAGATAACGAGCCCAAAGCATGTGTGAGCGAGATGATACCAAGACAAAACAAAAAGACATGCGATACCCTGCAATGTAATGCCGTCCGCTTCCCTCACATTGGGTGCAGGGATTTTCTTTCTTCTCTTTTCCATTTTTTCTTTTCCCTTTTCAACATGGCTTAATGCAATAAAAATGTTTTATATTTAGAGGAGTAACAAGGGAGCTGAGGCTTAGCTTTGGAAGGCAAGCCAAATTTCATAAGGATTTTAAAGTGTAGAATAAGAAGGCTTGGCTCACAGGAGAAGTCATTTCCAAGCCAAAGACCTGACATGAAGAAATGTGCAAAGAAGGGAGGGGGAGACAGGTTTTGGGGAGGAAACAGGCTGTGGTGATGGAAAGGAACCAGGCAGGAAGGAGGAGGGATGTGATGGCCATGACTCATGCCGGTGAGCTGCTGAACACGCAGGGAAGACTCCAGAGGATGGGCAACCACTCACTATGTGGTGGCCACGTGAGCAGTATTTTACAAAAAGAAGTGTTTAAGACTGAAATCCATAGGTTTTAGTGCTTGAATTCAACAGTTATTTTAACATGGAAGTAGGATAAAATAAGGTGCTTTTCACTCAAGGGAGATGTCACCAAAATTCAGCTGCGGTTCTCAGGTTGACGAGTTTTGTAGTCTCAGCTCTGTTACTTGTAGCCAGTACAGCTCATAAAAAAGCAGTTTTAATCTTTGGTTTAGCTCACAGACATTAGTCAAAAAGGAAAAAAGATGCCCGCAACTGAGTTATAGGTGGCTCTTATCTTTAGAGAGGCTAGTCAACAGCTCCCAGCTAAATCATAAATAGCAAAATGCTTACATTGCATCCACCACAGAGGTAATTCTCCTTTAATTTACATGGGGTTTACATCACTTTAGCTTTTCCATTTCCAGTGGAGCTGCTTGAGATTTACACGCTTATGAATCAGAGCAGAATCAGGCCCCCAAACAGATGCATGTGGCCAAAGATAACATTCTGGCCACAAACCTCATTTTTGTTCTTTCCTCCACCCACAAGCCAATAAAATTACACAAGACCTGGGCCTGAGAGGCCCCCAGATCCGGGCCAAAAATAAATACAAAAATACAATAAAAGTTTAATGTGGGGGCCTCGTGCAATCTTTAACTAGTGCAGTATTTAACTGTATGAACAAAAGATGAAACAGCAGCCAAGAAATACATTTCACCTATAATTCCACTGAAGAACATAGGAAGAAAGACCAAAGAAAAGGAGGAAAAATCATTCCATAAAATAATAGTAATACTAAGGAACTTTAAAATAACCATAAAATTACAGTACTAAATTATTAGTGCCCAGTTTAGATGTTCTTTGAGTTTGTCAGAAGTATTTGATGAAAGGCTGTCAAGAGTTTCAAAATGAGTGGAATAAAGTAAGGCCAAGGAAAAAGAACTATTAAAAATATTAAAAGCAATGTGCCTGACCCCGCGGTGCCAGATCCTGAAAAGCCAAAGAAGGAATATCTTGGCCCCCAGGAACATCTTGACAGCATCATCACACCACTGCTGGGGGGTTCCTGCAGCAAATGCAGATTTAATTTCCTATGGGTAGCCCCATGGGGCTGGTGATAGTGCTGGGTGGATGTGTGGGTCAGCCTGGGCTGCCTCTGGTCCTGTGGCCACACCAATGCAGTGGCTTTGTTGAGCCAATGCCCAAAGAAAGGACAAAAATCCTCTTAGCATCAATCCAGGAGTTCAAGCATCATGAGTGTCTGAATCCGGCCTGAGCAGCCAAACCAAATTAAACCAACCCAACTCAACCCAACCAAACCATTGGGGAAGCAGCATGTGCCAACCAGTCCCGCAGTGACATCTTACTCCGAAGGTCTGCACAGTCTGCCCTTCAGGCATTCCCAGCTTGTCCAGAGCCGGGTGAACCTCTGAGAATTAAAGAAAAGCAGTAATGCGGTGTGAAAAAGCCTGGGGTAGATAAGAAAAATGCAGAATGAAAAATGCAGATTTCTGGCTTTTTCTTTCTAATTAAGACCGTAGGTGTTGCCACCAAACTGGAAGGGTTATTGGCCTTATCAAGGCCAGTCTGGTTTCTCCAGAGGAAGGAGTGGGCAGGTCTGCTCTAATTTGCCTTCAGGAACATACCCTGCAACAGTAAGAGCTTGTGTCATAGGTATATGGGACTTACTTTAATGTAATGATTTATAATTTATACAGTGGGTGATTTAGTCTGACTCTTCCTAAGATCCTACCTTTATTTGGTAAAATACCCAAGGTTGTGTTTTGTTTCTGTATGATTTTAAGCCAATGTTTAAAACTATATTGAGCAATTCTTGATGGAAGCTCTTTAATTACTCTGGTCTGATAACGAGAATATTAAAAAAAATATAATTATGTTTACCCACAACCTTTTAATTTGCGAGCTCAGTGAGAAATTATAACAGAAGAGGTTCTTTCTATCATGAATGATGGGGTTTCTGTTTAGAGCTGCTGGACAGATGCTGTGAGCTTTGTCCCTCTGAGGTTGTTTGGCTATCTGGACATTTCCTTTGGTTATGCCTCAGTTTCTTCGTCTGTAAAAGCTGGATAACGGACCTGACACCATTGGAAAAGTGCTGCCAGAGCTGGGATAAACAGTTTGATCAGGCATGGGGTATTTTTATCTCTATTTCAGCCTCAGGTGGATTTTTTTCCCCAGGATTATTAGGTAATTGATAATCCCTCAGATAGAAATAGAGAAATGAAAAAAGAAGTAGGCCAATAGGCTTTTTTTTTTTTTTTTCTGGCTTTGTTTTACCATGTTTAACATGTAATCTATGTAAGGAAGTAAATGTACTGTCGAAAGTGGAGGGGATTGGGAAGCGGTGAATGCTAAAGGTGACTGTGTGTACTCCTGAAAAAGATATAGTGCAGAGCGAGCAGTCGTCAGACTGTACCATCAATTCCCCTCTAAACCATGACCTGGAGAAATCACCTTCGAGTTGACAGGGGCTTAGGCAATATTTCAGAATCTGGTCAAGATTTTACAACACCAGATACTGTTTCATTCTCCGGGCTTTCTCTGACCAAAGAATTTTTAACTAGGGCAAACTGTCAAGTATGCAGTGGTTTTGTAAAGCAGAGTGCAAGCCAAAGAAAACTAGCCTGAGAACACCACATGTATTGATAAAGGGCCTGCACAGCAATAATGAGATGGACAAATGCTGTAAAAAAACACGACTGGGGTGGTTGTGGGGGAGAGATGGGGAAGAGGGTTTGTCAGGGCACGGCTGCGATGATGCTGCGCAGCTTCCCAGCGAGTGTTGTTCCTACAGCCAGAAAGTCATGCCTTGGCTTCGGAAAGCTGCCGTTGCTTTGGCGTAAAAATGTAAATCAGCACAGATGCAAGTTTGCTCAAAGACTTTTCCCATGCTGGAGCGTTTTTGTGTTTCCTGCCAAAGCCTGTGTTGCAACCTTTGGCATGCAAGTGTTGTAAGGTTGGGGTTTGTTGTTTTGTTTTGGTTTGGTTTTTTTTTTAATAAAGCTTTGCGATAATTGGGAGCCAGAACTCATATTGTAGCAATCTTGTGGCACTCTGAGTTCAGTCATTCAGCAAAAGTTATGTATTCCTTCTATTGGTTAAATGAAATGCCTCCATTTTTCTTAATTCTTTCTGACATTTCACCCATTATTTCCTGAGCCTCCTCAAAGGACGTAAATAGCTCATGATTCTCTTGCGAAAGCAAGTGTGAGCTACAGAAATATAAACACCGCGGCATCGTTCTAACACGGTCCTCAACATAGGGATGGTGGGCTGCGAGGAACAAAGCGACCGAGAGAGATATCAAAAAATACATATCTGCTACGGTTGGTGGGGCAACTAAAAGAGTTGGGCTGATTTCTCCTCTTCCAGATATCCAGAACTAAACATCAGGAGCAATTAAAAAATTGTGGTCTTTTGTAAATTACTCCCAGAAGAAATCTTGGAAATCTTTCATTTTTAGTCATTTCGGTCCGCTGAACCATAAAGCTATTATGAATGAACAAAAATACTAGAGAGAAAATTGAAATACAACAGTAATTAACAATACGAATACATCAAAATCGAACCCAACTGGCAGGATGGGGCCATCAGACTTTTTAACACGGAATTGACTCTGGGCCAGGTAGGGCACCTTTGATCTCGTATTTTTTCACCTCGAAGCAGCTGAGAGACGAGCAGTCACTACTGCTAGAGGGATGCTTTCATAACTTTTGCCTTTCTCCAAAAAAACCTGTACGCGAGGTGCCCATCTTGTTTACCTTAGCATAATAAGTAATAATTCTCATTTTAGGATCTTCTTTTTCTGGTACCATATGCTAAATGTCAACAAAGGATTATAGGGAAAATCATTGAAAATGTGCAGCTATCACAAATAGAGATTTCCCTATGGGTTCTCTAATACTTTACAGACAAATGTTAAAGATTTATTGCACATGAACATCAAACATGGTTTTACTACAGTTCTCATTTGGATCAAATTGACACATTTTACATTCATTTTAGCCTAATGAGATTCTTTCACTACACATTATATTCCAAGTGACCTCGTACATTAAATTTGTGGCATGGAACAAACCCACTGGTATAACAAAGCCCTTTTTCTACCAACTTTTTGACTTTTTAGAAGAGAAAAGAAATAGTTTGGCAAAATCATAAATCTTGAACACACATTTATTAATCAGTGCTCAAGAAAAATAACACAAACACTCAGTAGATTATCACATTTCGCCAAATTTTCATTTTCAGTGTTCACACTTTAGGAGTCTTTTGAACTTTGATTGCAATCTGAATATTCAACACTTCGGGCATAATCCAAATTTTTAAATTTACACCTGAAATATTAACAGGCTTCTGCAGAGTTCCTGGAAGAATTTTGCCTCTGGTGTTCAGAATCAGGCCCCCGATGACCAACCGAATCCCAGGTGCTGGCATCTGACTTGCAATAGCAATTTACTGCAAAAGCCTTCCCAACACTTTTACACAATGCAATATTTGCTTTTGCAGATGATTAAGTGATTTATTTAAAGAAAAAAAAATGTGTCCTGGAAAGTAATTTTTTTTTTGGCTTATTAAAGTGATTAGTAATGGAATGTAAGTTTTTAACACTGCGCTGTAATGTTGTACCAGGAAAAGGTAGCAGATGACCTTGAAAGGAGGTGAAAGGAAACTAGAAAATGTTAATTAAAATTATTAGTGCTGTTTGAGGTGCTTATCTTGTTTACTGCTAAGGTGTTGCTCCCTTCTGCATAATTAGGGGTAATTTTACTTACTTTCAAGTCTGTAATTTTAAATATCACAAAGTTTTATCTTCCAACAAGAAGTAATTCATTATTGGTTTATATGTAACTGCTTGATGTTTTAATCAATATATGCAACTTCCACAAAGTCTGTTAGAATTTGTCAGGAGGTTTTATACATCTTTTATAGTGCAGGATTAGGCATGGTATATGAAGCTGAAATCCCATTTAGTAATGAAATTTAAACATAATTCTGTGTTTATGATGTGAAGATATATTTTTTCTTGATCTGTCCTTTTACATTTCCCTTTATCCATGATTATTGGAGGACAATGATATCTGCAAAACAAACCACAGTGAAGTTAAATCCATTTGAACACAAAGAGTTACTGTCAGTTAATCCTAATAGAGACAATACCGATTTTTTAACTAAACTGCTTAAGAAATGAATATGTCTTGCATGCTTTCAATTTGTTTTAAATCCTAATATGCAGAGCTCTTGCTGTTGTCTAATATTTGCATAAAATATTTAATCTTGTACTTTAAATTAATGATATTAAAGGTCTAAATGTTTGAAAAATGTTGTTGTCAGAACAATGTAATCTTTTCTCTCCAGACTTCTTCATATAATTGTGGTGCCCTTATCCTAATATACTTGTAACCTTTTTCCACATTGTCCTGTGCTGAATGTACTCTTCCAGTACTTTCTTAATTTAGAGATTTCTACACTTTCTTCTTTTTTTTTTTTTTTTTTTTAATGTCAAGCAGCAGGGCAGGGAAGTTCCTCCACGCGTTGGGACATGTGGCAGAATGAAATATTCCCCCAAACAGGCTGAAAAATGGCACAAGGGCACAGCTTAAGGACACTGGACATCAGTGGGGCTTGTGGGATGCAGGTGTGGGGCAGGGGCAAGATAGGGAAATGGGCACCCTGGCCCCGCTCAGGGCTTGCTCTGCTCATGGGTAAGGGGCATTTTTCATTTTGCCTGTTCTAATGGTTGTGATAAAAATATCACTGCTCTTTTATCTTCAGCAAAGCAATTAAAGGCATGCAGGGTACTTGAAGCCCTGTAATTTTTAACCACTGGCATAGTAGGTAGAAAGAAGCTTACCATTGCCATGAGGCTTTAATTAAACCATAAAAAAATTGTAAAATGTCTTCAGGAGTACATATTAAAATAGGCAAGTAGCTTCAATTCATTTTCTTAAATTTACTGAATATTGTGTAGATTGAAAGCTTGCTGGCTTAATGTCATAACAACTTAATACAGAAGCTGTCCTCTGGCCACTAAACGGTTATGTCAACTCTGGCCACTAAAGGGTTATGTTGAAGTGGTAAGCTGGGTTACTAACTAATTAAAGAAATCAAAGCCAGTGTGTGCTTTGTGAAGCAGAGGTAGGTGGGCAGTTTTGTGGGCACGGCCCCGGCTGGGTGCTCTCCATCGCCTGCCTGGAACAAGATGAGGGTCCAACACGATGAAGACACCATTAATCCTAGAAAAAGAGTTTCAAGAAGGGGTTTCAATAAAGAAGCAGCAGTTGCCAATGTCAGTGCAAGGGTGTCAGTGCTCTTGTGGATGGCAAGTGCTTCATGGTACTTGGTGTCCCCTTGCAATTACCTATGTAAAATAAATACAGCCTGTCTTAATGTGACTCATACACATGCGTTAAATAGCCACTGGAAATACAGCAGCTCTACAGCACCGCAGGGCAGCGCTGCCGAGCCTCTGCCAGACTGGTGGGTCTCCCAGCAGTAGACTTCTGCAGCAAAGGAGAAAACCCGCTGTCATTTCTGGGGTGCTGCTTTAGTCTGGGAGGATTAGGAGCTCCATGCTGACTCCTGTAATTCCTCAATTACAGCTTCCTCAGCTGGGCGAGGAGGTCTGCCACTGCTCCAACAGTAGGCACTGCCAGCCAGGAGCTGCTCCTCACCGCCTTTGCAGGAGGAGATGGAGCAATTCAGAGCAGCCACCTCCAGCGAGAAGAGCGCCAAGGCACTGGCGCTGCCGGGAAGGGTGTCGTGCCAGCAGCGGGGCTGTTCTTGGCTCCTGTCTTGCTCTGGAAGGGCTGTTGTTTCACTGGTGTCTGATCACAAGCAGTTGCAAGAGCACAGAAGTGACATTAGGGGAAAAAAAAAAAAAAGTGAATTAATTCAGCTTGGAGAAACAATAGAAGAGGAAGGCAGTAAGGCAAAGAGGCACATGAAGAATCTCAAGAGCAGAAGACAGCAATATTTTCAGGGATTTATGTGGCACTAAAAGGGATGTATTATGGCAAGTAGATGAAAGGACATATTATACTGCCATATTTGATGCATGGCCACATAATCGCACTAAACTGAATTTTGAATAAGAATGGAAGAAGATTCCTGTAGTCAATTGGAACTACAGGGAGAATTTTAATAGTAGACCTAATAATCTGAGAAGAAGCAGTTTCCTTAGTGGTGTGAACATCAGTACTGCTGAGGAGGTCAGCCATGGAAAATTTCATGACACGAGTTGTCAGAATTTGTTTATTTATTTATTTTAATGGTGGATTAGATGACCACCTAAACCCTAGCTGTGCTTCATGGCGTGGCCATCCCAGCACTGCTCCACTGTTTGAACAAGAAAAGACACATTTCCTGGAGGACCCTGTGTTTCTATCGAAGACCTCCCAGCCAGCTGGTAACTGTGTCCAGGCATTTTCCTTGATTCCATTTGGGTTTCCCAAAAAAGGACAAAACCTCCAAGCACAGTGTCAAACTTCACAAATTTCACCTGCATTTTCCCTAAACCCATGCCAAACCATGAACTTTGTGTGATCAACCATCTATCAGACTGGATTCCCTTACAAAGCTCATGAGCCAGAGCAGAGCTTGAAAGCAACCTCATCCAAGGCTCGTGTTTGTAAGAGCTCAAAACCTGGGGAATTCGGGGTTGTTTGTTCCAAACATTTCAAACAGTTCCAGTGACATCTAGTGGGGATGATGCCCCTGCGAAAGGCTCCAGCCTTACGGAAAAATCCCATTATCCTTTATTTTCTTTTAACCCACTGGGCAATAGTTTCTTACTGAAAAAACTCAGATGTGGTTTATGTGCCATACACCATGATTGAAAAATAGTTTCACAGTCCACTGAGGATTTCTCCATTCTGGAAACATTTCATATATTAAGGACCATTTGGAATTTTCGCTGGGACATACCACTATATCTAAAATAAACTCATGGAAGAAGGTCACAAAGTCTTAGAAAAAAAAAAAAATAAAACCAGAGCAACAACCATGAACTCTTGGAAATTTAAATTACTCAGAAAACAACAATAAAGATCTCAGTCCAAAGTTGCAACCCAAATAAATAGAAATGTAATTAAATATTGTTAAAGTGATGCAAAATTATCTTGGAAGCAAAACCAGGTCAATCCTTCTCTCCCTCCAATCTCCCACTTTCCTCTGCGCTGCTTCCCTGTACACCTTCCGCATGTGTCTCTTACTGAACTTGCTTATTAAATGAAGGGGAGTTCAGAAACATCGATCACACTTGGCTCACTCACATTGCAAATTTTTTTCTATTTTTTCTATTTTACACAGGATGAGTAAAAGCCACTTCAGAAGTGCTCCTTGTCTTTATTCTCCTCTACATCTTTTTTCCCCTCCTTTTTGAGGCACTGTGCAGTTATTCTTATTTAAGACGCAGCTCAAGCTTTAAGCTGATGAGATACCTCTCCATCCAATAAATGTCACTTCTGAACAGATCTCCTGAATAAGGTGGATTTATCCCCAAGGCGTAAGTTCGTTTGCAGAAGTGTGGCACTCGGCTAATGAGTAAATTAATAATATCAGAGAGGTGACGATTCAAAGTTCAGTAAGTCAGAAGCAAGGTCTCCGTGTTTTGAAAGCAGAAAGATCATAGCAAAGCATGGAATGTTTTTCCTAAAATGGAGATATTGCACCACTAAAGTGAGGATTGGATTTACACATGTACGTGGTCCATGTATTTCCTGATTTAGGAACATTGAACTTATTTGGCCGGATTTATTGCACATTTTCAGAAACAATACCAGTGAAAAAAATGCAATAGTACCTTTGGGTGGGTTGTTATACTGACCTGCCACTGAAGGAATCCCAGGAGGTCCAGAAGCATCAAAGCTTTCAAAAGTGCACCCTGATTTTGAAGCTTGTCCAACCATTGTGGGCTGTGTGGGTTTGCAAAATTTATCTGAAAATTTCACAATAACGAAGTGTCTCCCAAGTTTCCAATTCTACCCCTGATCCTGGCTGGAGCCTAGACCTACACTCACAAATACATATTAAAAAAGAATTAGAAACCTGATGGTTGTTTTTGCCTGGTTGTTTTTAAAAGTTTCAGTTTTATTTTGCAATAAATGTTGGATGCAGGCTCTAAGAATCATGTTCCTGTGACACGAGCAGCTGCGTTTCAGTATAGAAACTGCAATGAGTCACCAGTTTTCTTTCTCTCTCTTTTTTGTTTTCCTTAATCTGAAAAAGAAAATAGTAATCTAGACTGAAAAATATAAGCTTTGCTCTTTGTGGATGGGAAAAGCAGAAAAGTTTTGTTCCCAGGTCTTGCTGCAGACTTGGTGTGCTCTGGGTGGACCTGCTCTGGCAGGGGGTTGGACTAGATGATCTTCAGAGGTCCCTTCCAACTCCATAGCATTCTGCAATTCTGTGATTCTGTGAAAGACCCTTCACTTCAGCTCGCTACATCTCAGCCCCTTCAACTAAAAATGTGCCTGAACTGGTCATGGCTGAGTGATACCCTGCAAAGCACTTGGTGATGCATGAAAAACTGACTGCTCAGATGATGTGGAGCCTCCTCCTTATTTTCAGATAACAAAGGCAGCTAAAATTCATTTGAGCAGTTTTCCAAAGTTTCTTTTTTGCCATGTAGATTGTTGGTTTAGTTACCATAGAGACTTTCGACTCCCACCAGAAATGGAAAAGGATGTTCTCTAGAGATGCTCTCCCAACTAAATTGTCTATGGACAACTTTGAAAAATTCTGGGCAACTAATCCCTGCTTCATCGGGATGCATTAATTCAAAGTTAATTCATGCTTGTAAATCACTTCCAGTTACATGGAGAGAAGCAAAAATATTTATGAAGTTCCATTTTTAGTTCCTTCAAAATTCCTGGAAAATGTGTTTTGTTGTTCTTCATTCTAAAATCACTGAATTGTTTTTCTTTTATTTGTGTTGCTTTTGTGAAACAGCAAAAAAAAAAAAATCTCTTCGTAGCATTAATGTGGTTTGGTCTAAAAATCAGTTTTTGCCAAAGAAAATGCATTCCTTTTAGCAAAGACATTTCTTGGTCTCTATTGTGCATGGGAAGGCGTTAGGGTCAAAGGGTAAATTTCTCTTAGTTGCAGTCTATTTCCATGGGCTGAATCCTACATGATTAGTGGTGTTTGGCCACTACTGGGAGAGACTGGAGAGAAAGGAAGGTCAGGTGGGTGTCTTGGGAGCAAATCAGAGAATTACTATAAAATATGTGCAGTTAAGTGAGAAAATCAGCATCTGCTAGCTGTTTGTTTTCTTTCGGGTTGGTTTTTTTTTTTTGTATGGGTTTTTGGTTTTCTTTTATTTGGAATTGGAGGAAATGTTATGAACACATTGGTTTTGGTTTGGTTATAATTCTGAGGGGAGAGAGCGATGAGGATGAAGGTGTGAGCTGGGGGAATGCAAAGGGGAGACCAGCTCTGTCAACAGAAGCCGTAACAGCAACGCTGTTTCTCATGATGACTTCAAGCACATGGAAGATAAGTAAAGAGAGAAACAAGCCACCTCCCCAGTTAGGAAGCTCTTCCATGAAAATCTCCTCCACTTTCCCTTCTCAAGAAGGAGCAGATCTTGTTCTGCATCAGGGATTGGTGCTACCATTTTTTTCCCCACAAATCTGATTCTTACAACTTTTCTTTCTTGTGAACCAAGGAGACTGTGTGCTGTGGAGGGGATTTGAGATACTGGTGGAGAGGCAACAGAAGTCATCTTTCTCTCCATTTCTGACATAGCACTCACAAACCACTAAATAAAGGATTTTGGGTACCTTGCAAGTATGTTATTCATCCCACACCTCCTTTCTGTGGGAATGCCTTCACTGTTGAACAAATCTCCAAAACCTCCCTACTCTGGATGTTTCTGCTCCGTGTTTATCTATCACAGAAGTGAATCCTGCCTGGGTTCTCCTGAGCCCCTGAAATACCACACTTACTTCTTGACAAGTCTCTCCCACAGCTCATTTCAGAGTGATTCATTATCACCAATATGGAATTGGGAATCTCTATAGGAAGCTCAAAAACTCTAAGTGAAGAGCACCCTCAGAAAAACAACACACTCAGCTGCCTCACACCAATGGCACAGGGAGCCCAGAGAAGTTTACACCTGCTTTGGAGATACTCCATTTCTGATCTGTTGATGTTTAATAGCTGTGACTATTAAGTTAATGTTAGGATAGTTATGGGGATTGTCATTGCCTTTGGCATTTATCATATCTATTGTCCTTCTGGGGGTACTGTGAAGTTCCTACAGGAGGCTGACGAGGCAGACCACCAGCCCTCCCAGCTGGCTCTAGGACGCAAGATTGGGGGAAGAGGCCATGGTGCCATATGGGCCTTCCTCGACTTTGCAGCTGCATCCAGCCCTCCTTTTCTTGCTCCTCAAGGGAAAAACTCCAGTCCCTCTTCTATTCTTGCAGTAACTTCCACAACCTGCACTGGGACTTGTCCCCGAGTGCCAGCAGAGAGGAAAAACAATCCCAGTTTGTTGCTGCTGCTACTGTGTCCATTGTGAAGGTACCCTGAGAAGCTCTTGCATGGATGGGCAAGTTTCCAGGGCTTCTCCTCTCCCTTGCTCCTGCTGTGGACTGAATGAATCCTCTGGTGGGCTCAGAGTGGTCTCAGCCTCCAGGTTCTGCTGCCACAGGAGGCTGTACCTCAGCTTTTCACACTTAACCCACCCCAAATGCAGGCAGCCTGTGTTCAGGCGAAAAAATGATGTCAAAAGAAGTAAAACAAAGAGTATTGTGTTTGGCCTATCTTGCAAAAAATTATGCATCGAGAAAGAATAGCATGGAAGTAGAGTAAGTACAAAATACACAGTGAAGTGTCTCGTTGCTTCCCTGAGACAAAGGCAGACAAAATTAATCAGCAATGATTTGTTGTGCCAGAAAGCGCACGCTTCTGACTATCTGTGGCAGATTATTGCCAAGGAAATAGTTCCTCAATATCCCAGGCACATTCCTGACCTGTATATTATGAAGTTATTTCTGCTTTATGATTTGTAACCTGTAAAATGCCTGTGATCTTAATAAATGAGAGCTTGTTGCCTCCTGAAATCCACTGTATTTCATCTTTTGCTTTCCTCTTTTGGCAGTGTTGTTATTTAGACTGAGTTAACATTAGTATTCTCTCTGAGCATATACACTTCCATGAATTCGATATCGTCGCTGTGAGCGAGCACCCTTAGGACACTATGACACCATCCATATGACATATGATCATGGGTGGAAGTGTAGCTGGAGGCTTTATGGAAAACACTAAGGATTTCCCAACTTGTACTTTTTTTTTTTTTTTTTTCCCCACCAGGAAATGTTGTGGACTTTTTTTTTAATTGCTAAATCGAGCCTATGACCCATAGCTAGTTCTTGAAACTTAATAGTAAACCCATAGAAAGCAAACAATACAGTGTCTAGATACAGTCTGACTATGGCAGAATTCACATTGCCAAAAGTACAGCCTGACATAGTTTCTGAAAATAAAGTGCCTTATCCTCTGTTATGTACAGAAAGTTTTCTCGCTGTTTACCCGTGTTTCTGGTGGTGGGAGAACAAGGGTGCTTCTCTCAGAGGTGACGATCCTTCCTGGGTGCATCTCAGTAGAGCCCCCTGGAGCCACCCAAAGCCTGTCAGCTGTATGGGAAAATCAATATTCAATGGAAACCCCAGAATAAACCTCTCTTCCATGCCTCCCAGCGCCTTGCATGCAAACGGCACAAAAGGCTGCAACTTGCCTTTACTCTCACAAATTAAATAACACCAAAAGTGACTCAGAAACCAAACCCCCTGCCCCACGCTCATGGGAGTGAGGCATAAACCCCTGCGAACAGTCAGACCCTTCATGTGATCCAAATCATTGCATCCGTTTTGGGCAGGCTACATTTTACTTTAATAAAAATGAGCGCAATGCAACGGCATGAGCAGGAATAACGTGCAGAGATAACGTCTGAGCGTGGGAGCCACCGCGTTAATGCACGGCAGGGTGCGTGGGAGAGGTGTGCAGAGGGCAGCTTTCACCCCAAAATCCATAAACCAGCTCCAGTGCCTGCAAGCTCTGAAAAAGCCAGACATCTTCTGAAAGCATTTTACGAGTGCATATGGAGAAACTGCAGAAAATATAACTGTTTGTGAATAAAATGGAAATTAGTGCTGTTGTGTTCACCTGTAAGTTTTTCTTTAAAGCCAGTGATTGCATTTGAAACCTGCAATTCTCAACAAAAAAGAGAAAAGTTCAGTGCTGATTGCTGGATATTTGGACCTCCCAGTGCAAACATTAACTGGCTGAGAGGCACTCTGGAATGTAATGAAGGAAACAATACTGGGAAAGGAGCCAAACGCAGAAACACTGGCGCCTGCAACCTAGGGATTTGCCTCCTAGTAATAGGAGCTGAACAAGGCCCAGCACTTCTGTTAGGCTGGAAATGACATACTGTGATCCTTGACTTAGCCAAAGGGATTTTAAATGGAGGAAAGAGCTGGCAAGACAAAATCTCCTGCACTTTTCACAGTGTTTTCTAAAACAAGCAAAGGAAATCGGGAGAAAAGACTGTAGTCTATTACATTTGATCCAGTTAAGTCAAGAGTGGAAGCTTTTTAACTGCTGTTATTATTTTTTATACTTTCTCATCATGTCACACCACCCAGAAAGCACAGACATAAAGCAGAAACTTGAAACTGCTTTCATTCAAGAAGAAGGGCACCCCAACATTGCGTTATTGACAGGAGGGCTGAAAAAACTGACAGCTGCAGAAATTGTACAGTTGAAGTTCAATTCCCAGGAGCGGGAACAATATACTGATGGTATTAATTCCGTTTGGAATTGTTAAAATAAGAAAAGGTTATGGGCTGAGGAAGGGACCTGTTTTTTTTTTTTTTTTCACTTGTAACAAAGGCGAACCTTCCTTCTTCCCTGGTGTCCTTGGACTGTCATCTCCAACCTTTTGAAACTGTATCTGATTATCCATGTGGCAATTAATCATAATTAAGCAGGCTTGAGATTTGGAAAGGTACAAAGAAGGTGGCTATAGATCTGGCTTTTGTCCTGAGTAACCTCTTTTTTTTTTCTTTTTTGGCTGCTGAATCTTGTGTTTGGAGCCATGAAAGGGAGGACTGAAAAAACTGAGAAGAAAAAAACCGAAGAGAGAGAGGCAGAAACCAGCATGTGTGTGTGTATGTGCGAGCGTGTGTTTTAACATCAGTGCCATAAACATCCCGGTTGTTCTTTCTTTCTCTTTTTGGACATCACAGTCCCTAGAAACTAAGTTCCAGCAAACTTGGAAGCCGTTCGTTTCCAAGAGGAAGCTAGGTAACAAATTACCTTTCTAATGCCAAGTGATTTGGATCCATTCTTACAAACCAGATTTTTTCAATTTATTACAGGAAAACATTCAATCATTATACGCTGGCACTCTGTCTGGGGCACATGGAATACCATTCTACCCACTCCGCCCACATCCAGTTTTTAAAGGCTTAGTAAGCCCAGAATGTCTTCTTATTAAATGTTTTATATATTTATAATTAAAATACTGGGCTGGCATTAGAATCATTTTAACAGATGTAACCTGACACAGGCTTTCTCTGCCCAGGGTCAGGCTGGGAAACAATGGCTTCTTTAACTCCCGCGTTCTGCTCGGGTTTCTGTTTGCACATGGGTCCAATTTGTCCCATTTATGATTAGGTTTAAGTAAGTTGATGTGCTATTTATTTAGGAGAATTGCCATTTCAGGCTATTACCATATTCCCCTACAATATACATTACAGTGTGGTCTATGCCTGCACTGTCCATTATTAGGTTATTATAGTCCCGAATATGGTCCCAATTCACCAAAACAACAACAACTAACTTGATTCAGGCATTAAGTGATTTACTGCTGCTCCTTACGTTTGAATTAATGTACATACTGCTGGCAAAAGCCAACATGTGAAAGAGACTTAAATGTCTATGTAATTGATTTAAACATCAAGTATGAACACGGGGCAGGGAAAACTGAAGGGCCAGGCTCTGCTGCCTTTCAAAACACCAGCCCAAGGTGCTGCTGGAGGGTGGCAGAACTGGGAGATGCTGGGAGGACCTCAGGAGGCAGTCACCCCTTTCCCATCCCACGGAGCCGAGAGCCCGAGTTTAGCTCTGTTCCTAATAAAACGTGCTCACTTCAATCTTTGACACGGCACCCAGGCAAGAGTGGGTGTAATTTATAACGGCCTAAAACATATGGCTGTTGCTTTCCAGTCCCCCTTTGCTGACACAAAACCCTACCCCTGCCTTAGAGGAAGAGGTTTATTTAAACCAAAGCCCTTTTCAGCAGCTCTTCAGCTCCCCCCAGCTGTGGCAGCCCGGCCCGGTCCCCTGCCAAACTCTGAGTCCTCTTTCCCCACACCTTGCCGTGTCCCAGGAGCCACCAGCATCGGCCACCACCACCAGCGCCAGCTTAGGCGGATGGTCTTCCACGGGAATTCTGAAATCCATTGACTCTCGGCCTCAGCAAGTGGCTATTTCTCTGCTCGTGGGTAAAACACACCATCAACAGCTGGAATTCACATAGCAATAAATTAATAACCGCAGGGCTGGTGCGTTCCAAAAGCTACAATAAAATAGCGGCCGAGCAGAAAACAGCTCTGTCGCATACACCATCTCTCCCTGGCACGCGTTCCTCTTCTTTCACTTACAGTGAAGTCACTGGTCACCCTTCTTTCATCTGGGAAACAACTAGGAGCTTCCCAGTCTCCTCCAGAAAGGCTTTATTTCAGAGCTCTGCTAGGCACGAACCCTACACCCATGAAGGAGATGATGCTTTTGCACCAACACTGCCCTGAATTTACTGGTCATTTCAGGATGGGCATTCAAATGGCGTGTGTTGGCCTGATATGGTGAAAATTCCTGGTTTTTGGAACTAGCAGGGTGACCACAAGCACTGCTGTTGGCTTCGTGACCCTGAGGAACAGGTCAGGTCAGCAAAGACACCTGAGGACCAGACGCTGGAGTGAGAAGCTCTACATGGTGAGGCAGCCCACAGGAGATGGTGCAGTGCCCATCCCAAAACCAAGGGAAGAAGTTGACATGGGAGGCAATATTTAAAGCAGCACAAACAGAGGAGGAAAATAAGGTTGGCTTCCCAGATCTGGTGCACACTCAGCTCAAGGACCATCGGTAAGGCCAGGTGGCATCCTGGATAATTGCAACAGGAGGAGGAAAAAAATGGAAATATCACTTATTCTGAACTTAGAAGATCTAACAGTGTCTCTCATGGTGACCACTGAACACATTTGCTTCCCGGCCAAGGCTAAGGCCGTGAATGGAGATGAAACCTGAGCTTGTGCAGCTCAGAGGAGGGGTAGGAAGGAGTCATAAGATGAGCTACCGCTGCAGGCAAAGAAAGCCTTAAGGTCCCAGACTCGATCCCTGCCCTCTCCGCAGGCATCCAGCACACACTCCTAACTCCTGTCCGGCTGCAGCATGTGCTGCAGGATCACTATTTTTGAGCCTGCAAGTCACCCAGTTAGTAAATCACAGATATACCTGGTTCAATTTACAGTTACGTGTCGCGTGATCTGTCCTGAGAGTAACCTCTTAATAAATTAAACTGAGCCCCAAAAGAGGTTAGAAAATTAAGTTAAATGCTTCACCATCTGGGACTCAGCCGTGACTAGATTCAATATTTGGAGCAATGGGAAGGTAAAAAGCAATTGTAGTTGTGTATTTACCACGTTTTTACCATTTTTTTTTCCCACAGAGATAACAAGGTGACAGAATAACTTCACTTTTTTTTTTTTTTTTTTCTCTTTGAGTCAGGGCTTTAAGCTGAGTCTTACTTTGACTTCTACAAGAAAACAATATCGCTAAGTACCTTTAAAACTACAAGCCCAGAGCCTGTGAGGTTTTTTCTGCCTTTTGGAGGTGAAGCAGATTTCGCAGTTTGGGATTCCTGTCTGTCTCCTGCAGCCCCACAGCCGTCCGTCAAGCCCAGCTCCCACTTGCCTCCAGCCACATTGGTTTAGGAACCCTTCCAGGTCATTTGGAAGTTGGGCTTGGAGCCTGCTCCAGAGACAGAGCCACATAATGTAGAGCTATGAGAACTTGGGAAAACCTGCTTGGCAAAAAAACCCTCCCCATTTTTCCCATTCCTTAAAAAAAAAAAAAAAATAGCCTGCTTATTTTTTCTCCCCCCCCCCAAAAAAAAAAAATTCCCTAAATTGATGAAGCTTGTGAAACTCACCTGAGTTCGATTAAAGCCAACATGGAATTTTAAACTAAAGTGGGAAAATTGTTTTTTGGGGTTCTTTTTTTTGTTTGTTGTTTGCTGTTGCTGTTTGGGTTTTGTTTTGTTTTGTTGTTAATTTTGCTGTGGATTTTTTCCTGTAATGGACTCTCCTCCCTGCAGTGGCAGAGCCACTGGCACGTGGTGCCTTCTGCAGATGGACAGCGAGTGGCACACACAGCCCTGCAGAGCTGGCAGGCAGATGCTGGCATCATGTTTGGGGGAAGATGGCACACTGGTTCTGCATAGGAAAAGGAGCAGGGGAGGGGGAACACCCTCTGCTGGCACTGGCAGCTAGCCCCCCCCATCCCCCGCAGCATTGAGCCACAGAGCTTGCCCCTTTCCCCAAGCCCTTTCCAAGGTGGCAGCAGGCGTGTTGCCTCGGGGGACATTTGGGCTTTATCCTCCTTGTAAATCTGATCTCTAATTTTTTCACCCCCCCTACCCAGCCCTGGTCCCCCACAGGGACATAGCTCAGGTCTTGCCAGCACTTAAGGGGCTAGAAAATCTCTCCAGGAGCCTAGAACAACTCTCTAGGGGACTAGGACATCTCTCTGATGAGGAAACACTGAGAAAATTAGGCCTTTTTAGTCTGGAGAAGAGAAGACTGAAGGTGGTGGTGGGGGGGTCTATCAATGCCTATAGACACTGAAAGGGTGGGTGTCAGGAGTTTGGGGACAGTCTTTTTTCAGTGGTGCTCAGGGACAGGTCAAGGGGCAACAGGCACAAACTGGAACATGGGAAGTTCCATCTCAACTTGAGGAGGAACTTCTTCACTTTGAGGGTAGCAGAGCCCTGGCAGAGGCTGCCCAGAGAGGTGGGGGAGACATTCAAACCTGCCTGGACACGCTCCTGTGCAACCTGCTCTGGGTGGACCTGCTCTGAAAGGGGGCTTGGACTAGATGATCTCCAGAGGTCCCATTCAACCTGATAGCATTCTGTGATTCTGTAATTTGTTATGGGAAATGCTGAGCTCATCCTGACCCACCAGTCCCCACTCCCACCACACCGAGATCTGATCCAAGCAGCAGGTGAAGGATGCTGAGCCCCCAGACAGCACAATGGGGCTCATTCTGCAGCTCAGCCACTAGTCCTGCTCAACACTTTTAAAAATATATTTCTAATGACCTATTTCTAATGACTATGACCTCGTTTGTGTGGGTGAGGACCACACCTGAGTGAGCCAGGCTTTCCCAGCCTGCACTTTAAGTAATCTGGGGAAGTGTTTCCCATCCTGACTTCTGCTTTTTCCTTGCACACATGGAGTGACACTGAGGGTCAGAACTATATATCCTGAGTGCTGAGAAGACAGACAGGACAAACAGCAGGAAAGTGCTGGAGAATAAAACTTTAGAGGGGCAGGCAACTGAGCTCTGCTTAGAAATGTCCACAAAACGTACAACCTACACCACAACCAAAGCATCACTCCTGTCCTGCAGCCTTGGGGACCTCCCATGCAACAATGAAAGCCAGAAAAACTGTATGATGCTGTGGGCAGATAGGAGAAATGACAAGCTGGAGGGTGACTTGTGGGGTAGGGAAACAAATGTTCAGAGGAAACAAAATTATATGGTTTAGTTTTTCTTTTTTTTTTCCCCAAAGTGTTCCTAATAGTTCAGCTTAGTGGACTAAATATCTAGAATAAGCCTGTCTTTGGGGGATTTTATATCTCTGTGACTAATCTATAGCTTTGCATATAAGTGCTGGTTTAAGGTACATGATTGAAGTTCATATTTCACAAGTCACTTTTTAAGACTGTCAATACTGAGTTTTGCTAATTTTATTGGAAGGGATGTCTAGAGGTCTAGACCTCCTGCTCAGAGCAATTGTCTTGTCCAGGTAAACTCTGAATATCTCCAGCATATCTGATTCAGATATCTTTGCATCAGACATTCTCCAAAACACACAGAGATGAAACAAGAACAAACCTCAAATCTAGCCTCCCCCAAGCCATTTACTTTAAATTCTCAACAGTTTTTGTGGGGGGTTCTTTTGCTTTTCTGAGCAGTGATCTTTCTGAGAGCGGAGCTCAGCTCAGGGCTGGAAATGGTGGCAACACAACACTGTTTAAAAGTCTGTTGTAGTACAGATCAAACCAAGGAAACCTCATCCTGCCATCTGGAGTCAGACCGAGAGGTGGAACGGGGCCAGGACTGTAGAGGTGATCAGAAACACCCAGCCACTGCCGGCACGGTGCGGCGGGATGGAGCTGGAAACAACCTGTGACTGAGCATCCCTGGAATACATGAAAATTGGCTCAGGCTTCAGCTCTGCTTGGAGCTGGGAAGATGGGCAACGCCAGCAGGTACAGCAGCCTGGGCAACCCCTGGGGAAGGCAACCAAGCCTCTGGCTTTTCCAAGCTCTGCTCATTGCTAAATCACAGCACCTCTCTTCTCCCAGGCCTTTTTT
>VXBJ01006241.1:136896-147816 GCA_013400055.1 Nycticryphes semicollaris
TTTTTTTTTTTTTTTAATTTGGTGGCCATGAGGAAAAAAAATAATATTAGTTGACATCCACCTGCAGACTGAGGCACCAGTTTCTCTACTTGAGATGTTTGCATTTCATACACCGTCACCTGTATTGCATGGTTCAAGGCAAGACACATGGGTCTGAAGAGAAGAGAACAAATCCCTCCCTGGCTGTCCAGCTACAGGCAAGGAAACGGGCAGAAGGGAAAAGTGTCCTGGTGAAAAAAAATCACATCTGAAAGTTTCATGCTTTCACAGCAGATTCCTTTGATATCCTCTCCACATTCTCATGGCTGTCTCAAACCCCTCCACTGAGACCCCCCGTTGCTGTCTCCACTTCACTATGTCCCCACATCACTGGTGGTTCCCTGAGCAGGGCGTGGGTCTGTTCCCACCTCATGCAAACTTAGATCTGCTTATCCAAAGACTTCTCAGTAGTCGTGGTCTGCACGTGACACTGAGACCCAAGAGCTGTTTCTTGTGGTAGACCCTTCGCTGCCCACCACAGCAGCTGATGTGGGGGGCATGAGTCTGGCAGGCCCCACACCTGCAGCACTGCACTCTGCTGATGGCCCCTCCACACATCTCCCTCAAGTATTACTTAGAGTTTTGGACACCACCATTAATCTGAGAGGCACTTACGGAGATATATCAGTATCTACCTGATCATTGAGGTCGTTTTCTCCTCCCATATGATTCATTGGAAGGGAATTAGGGAAAAATGTAAAAGGTATGCTGATGTAATGGTGCATTTTTCAGAAGCTCATTAATTGTCTTCACCTTGAGCTTTCACATGGGCTAAAGTTGCAAAGCAAACAATAGGAAATCTTCCTTTAAAATTTGTGCTAAAGGAAAAAAAAAATAAAAAATAAGAACACCTTAACAGCATACCTCAGCTCTGACTTATCAAACGCAAGGTGTTTGTTAGATGCAACAGGTTCCTTCCTACGAAGCAGTGTTCTTACATTCCTCACACCCCCTGTAGGCTTTGAAATCAGTGTTCAAAGTGGACTTTCTGAATTCATGAAAACCCACAGGTCTATAATACATCCCTAATGGAAGTCAAACATGACACCCTAGAGATAAAACACAGTGGCCTTACCCTCTGTTCACAGTAGGTGTCTGTGTATAATAAATATTTTATTTTACTACAAAAACAAATAACTAAACATACCCCCTGTGTTTGTTCTGAACTCTACAGTAGCTTTTGTGAGTTTACTATATTTCAAAGCTGAGGTAGGAAACCACAAAGTCACGTCAGTTATATTGCATGCTTGCACAAGGCGAGCCAGCTCTGCTTCCAGCCCCACCAAGCTCCTGGAGCCCGGGTGGCTCTGGCCCTCCAGGAGAGGACACACGAGGAGCCTGGCTTCAGGGTGGAAAGCCCACCAGGCACAGACCCAGCTTGCTAACAACCCTTGAAAACAAAACAAACCCTCTTGGGTTTGCTACTTTTAGTGTTAGGCAATGGTCCTGCAGGACCTCAGTTAAACTGGGGTGTGTGCTCCATTCTGTGACAGGGTCTGGAGCACCTTCATTCAGGGTGGGATACCCAAAATACACAGATGAGCTGATGTCAAGGGGAACCAGAGTGGCTCCTCTGAGCTTTTGATTCTACCTACAGCTATTGCACTTCCCCACTATTGCCTCATTTCTTAGGATATTTGTTCTGAAAGAGGTAAGTGTAAGCTGAAATCCCCCCTCACTTTTTTCCCCGCATCTTCAGGAATTCTTCAGCTGTGGGTCTACAGTTCTGGAGAACCTCATTAGCTCCAGAAAACCGTGGAAGAAAATACTGCTAGAAAAGGGAGCCACAGCATTAGTAGGGCTCCATGGCAGGGCTTGTGTCCATCAGCACAGACCAGGCAGCAGCACCAAGGCTGGCAGCAGCCACTTCCCAGCTCAACTTCATCAGAGACATAGTACAAAACACATTGGCTGCAAGAATATAGCAAATATTCAGCTTCTCAAAGTGTTTATGCTGCTCCTCTGGCTCTGAGGATACAGACTTATCTGTTTGCCTCTTCTGGGCACACGTGATGGCCATACACACAGGTACAGGACCCACCTGGTCCAGCCTTAGCTCAGGTGCCATCCCTTCAGCCAAACCCGGAGGATGCTTCAGCCTTAGCACAGCGATTTCTCCTGTCTCACAGCACCACGCATCCTCAGACACTTTTCCATCAAGAGCCTAATGCCTGCTAATAAGAGAAATGTGATGCTTCTATTGAGTATGGGTTAGGTTATGAGACATCACTCTTATTTCAAGGGCAGTGTCGAACCACCCAACTTTTAAATACGTATATATATATAAAGGAAACGGAGAAAAGCCATCGTAAATGTGCAGTTCCTGATGAATCACTGACTTCTGACAGCTTTACACAGATATAACTGCACCCAGCCAATTTCTCAGCTGGTGTAAACTGGCATCCATCCATGGACTGTAATGAAGACAGGCCAATTTACACCAGCCAGCTGACCCATTTTTATTGATTTTAAATGATTTACATCAGGCTTAAGATGGAGTAATACATTGTTGAATCAGGCCCACGAAGTGTGTGACCTAACCTTACATTATCAGGGAATTCAAAATTAGGATTTCTTGGTCTATCATTATTTCATGCTTTTACATCTATCAAAAGTGAGATTTTCTAAGTGCTGCGCTGTGAGGGTGTCATTATCTAGACACAATAATAAGAGATTCAGGCACTGTAAAAAAACTTAAACCTTGACTTGTGGATTTATACAAGACATTTAATGTTATTTTAACACAGTATTTGGTATGTACTTTTATATGTTTCAGTGGCTTATATCATCATTCTTACAGTACTAAAACTTACACGTCCTTTTTCTTAAATAATATCCTTGTGTAAATTTTTTGTAAGCTTTAGGTTTATTTTATGACCCATAAACTTTGACAATATATTAAAATCTTGGAGGAATTTAATATCAGTAGAAGATTATCTTAAAAAATCATTTATCCATGTTACAGAGACTTACACATATCTAGTATGTTAAAAGGTTTAATAGCTGTTTGTAAATTTTACTGCAACTGTCAATAACTTCATAATATATTGAGCCTGTTAATAGGTCAACGAAAAATATTTATAACTTGCTATAAAGTGTTTATCCAAGAATAAACTTAATTTCTCATGATAATGAAACATAAAAGTCAATGAATATTAATTTTCACAATTTATCCTAATTTAAACCCACTTTTACCATTTGCTGTAAACGGTGTCTGAGCAGAGGTAAATGGTACTGCTTCAGAAGTGGGCAAAATCTCTGAAAACATGATCAGTGATGGGAGTTTACATCCTCCTGGAAGAAAGAAGGCTTTCCTTTCTCATAAAGTGATTTTAAGAAACACCTCCTGTTCCACCTAGTCTTTTGCAAAATAGAATTTTGACATTTGAAATTCTTTTACATTTAAGTCATGTATTTTATCTCAGACTAAGCCTAAGTACACCTGATCCTGCGGCATGCTGCTTCCCACATATCACGAGGGGCTGATATCAGCAAGGGACCTGTCCCCTTGGTATGGAAGGTGTGACAGTGTATTTGCTAGGCAGGAACAAAATTCAGGGCAAAATATCAGGATAGACAAATTCCTATAGGTCCTCAAATCTGCAAATCATAAAACCCCCTTATTGCCTTTATGCTACCTTCCAGGGTCCCCATTTGCATCACGTCATAGCTTATTTTAGCTAGTTTGCAGAGAGCAATGGTCAAATCTGACCAGGACGCAGGGCAATGGGATCCATGTTCCTGCTCAATTCCTAGCAGCCTGTCACCTGGGGACTCTGCTCAGCTCTAAACATCCTCTTCTTGTACCTCCATCACATGGCCAAACTCACGAGCCTTTATGCAAGTAAGGGCTGGCAGTGGTTTTCACATTACAAAGTTGACAAAATTCACCCAATTAATTTTTTATATTTAATATTAGGCTTTATTAATATAGTATTTTATTAATAGAATTTTTAAATATTTAATGCCAAATTTTTATATGCAATACTAAGACTTATTAATCTACTAAATTTTATTAATAGAATTTTTGTAACTTTTTTTTCCCCCTCCAGATCAATTATGTGATTTAAAAAAATATTGCAACACCAGACTGAAAAACAGACAATCCATCGACTCAGAGTAGGGCTGCATAAGGACAGCACATTCCTCCTCATTCCCCACCAAAGTATAAGCACTGTGGCCTTATTTCATCTCTGTTCATGCCCACTGGGGTGGCTGCAGACAGACCTGAGTTCCCACAGCCCTACCTCCATTCCTAATGAGCCCTAATTATACTTTATTTGTGTGTTGAGACTTGATTCAATAGCACGACTCCCCTGTTAAGAAACTCTTCTGCGGTTGCATATTCCTGAGGCACCTTATGGGATGCCATTCTGAGTATAATCTGATATTTTTCCCCTTCCAAATTAGTAACACAGTCACATAGCAAATTGGAATATGCATGTAGCTTCAACACTGATATGGCGTTGCCTTCTCCTCTTCCTGACACTTTTGATGTTGTTCCCTTTCATCGTCGTCACCGTCCTGCTTCTGCAGCAGACTTCACATCTAAGGCCTTGTGCAGGGCATAATTAGAGGCTGCAGGACCAAGACATGAAGGTTGGGCTCTTGTTTTTCAGGCAGCAGCTCAGGAAAAGGGCAGCTGGTCCCTCAGCAGCCACTGCATGGATAGGGCAACTGCCCACCCCAAAGGGATGCCTCTGGGCTGCCTGGACCTCTCACTGCACCTTGACTCAGCCACCAGGTCACCAAAAGGGTGAACCTGGGTCAATGAGGCATACTCTTTCCCAAGTCACCTTCATTAAAACAAAGAGAACAGCCCCAAAAGCAGGGAAACTCCCTCTCGTCATCTCCTGACTCTCCCTTCCACATTGGGCTGAGGAAGGGACACAGAGGTCCCATGTTGACAGAGACAAGGGGAGCTCTTGCTTAGGTCTAACTGCTGCCAACCAGCAACAAGGCTTGCCGTCTTCTAAATATCCTTTCCTTACCCTTACAAGGGTCTAAATACAGGTTTGTATATAATAAACTCTTCGCCCTGCATAGCACCATATCTAGAGTCCATGTGTCCTTTCCCATTTGGAATAGCATTTTGCTTGTAAACTATGCAGTTTCGCTACAGTGTGGTAAAACCAGATAGCCTTCCATTTGCTGTTGCATAGGCAGCATCTTAATATTCAAAGTTCTTCAACAAGAATAACCATTTATCTCAGAAAAGCGGTGAAGAAACAGGATTTATTGTGATTGTGTGGTTAGCTGATGGAATCACATCTCTGGAGAGGATTGGTATTTGGGAAATAAACTTCTTTTCACCAGAAAACACGTGGACCTATCCAACAGAAATATTCTTTTAGCACAAAGGAGGGACACCACCAGCCCTTCCCAGCCACCAAACCCTTGGAGAACAGACCCCCAAGAGCAGATGGAGTTGGAGCAGTTTTGAGCCCATTTATTCCCCAAGTGCAAGGGGACATAGGCAGCTGTGGACAAGATTCATCCTCACTATAACCTCTCTTTATTTCCACACTGTGTCTTGCAGGAGCAGAGCAACAATTTGGGGACTATCTGCTTTTTGAGTGTCATACGGCTCATTCCAATACCTGACCAGTATGTTCCATTTTGCTTGTTTGGTGTCAGAGGGGCTTGGCAGCTCCAGAACCTGCCACCACCCAGAAACCCTCTGCAGACCCTTGCTGGGCATCCTGGGCTCACCTGGGAAATGTAACATTTCAGTTTTTTTAAGAGAAAAAGCTGTTTCCACTACTATTAACAGAATAACAATATTCCAGTACTGTATTCCACAGCTGTGTATTTACTCAAAACACTCCACTATAAAATAACAAAGTTCTGAAACAAAAGGTACCTCATCCTGCTGCCACCCCACTGGGCACCATGCTGAGGGGGTCTCCAGCATGAGAGCAATTTTCTTAGAATACCTTATATTCTGCAAAATTAGGCAGAGTCTATGTGTTAAGGAGGGAGCATCAGATCAGTGTTGGCTTTGAATTTCTTTGCTTTTGTCAGCCTCATTATTACAGCTCGAATGTTATTAAAATGCTGCTCTTCCTCTGTTAATAATCATTTCACTTCTCTATCTCTGCCACATGAACTTTAGAACACTGTGAAATGGGTTTTGTAGTTGCATGTTTTTTTCAAGTTCATTGATCAAACATTTGTACATTTTAATGTTATAAATAATTGAAGAGCCTTCATTTTTCAGTGTTAAAATTAAGTTTTCTGTTCTGCCTTTTAAAACTAGAACAAGGGGAAGTGTAATTTAAGCCATGAAAAGGCTGCAAAATACGTGAAACTCTGTAACCCTTTTCTGTGAGACTCTCCTTGTTTTACTTTGATTCTTGCAAAGACTGAAGTACATACAGCCAGCCCTTGACAGGCTCCTCCAGCAGGTTACTAGCTAGAGGAGTTCACCTATTTTCAGAGAAGGCTTTAAACGTGGGAGGGATACAAGGAGACTGTTTGAAGCCACCCAGCAGGTTTGGGAAGGGTGGGGGCAGGGAGGAGTTGGGGGAAGTGGGTGCGAAGGAGCCAGACAGGGATGTTTGGCTGAAGGACAGCAGTTTACATCTCAGCACATGGTACTGTTCCCTTCCCAATGCATTTGTTAAATAGGAAGGAAACCCATTGAATGAATGAACCCAGGAATACCCCAATATGCATGGAAACTGGAAGAGGAAAGCACAAGATTGCCTCTGAGAAGGCAGGGGAGAGCAAGATGGAAACTGTTAGCATCAGGTCCTATAAATACAGTAAAAATCTCCCATTCCTTGTGGTTCCAGACCTTCATGCTACACCAAAAGTTTAAACCAAAGACCTCTACAGCTACACAAACTGCAGCAAGAGAGCTTGTCCCTGTACCAACCCTCAAATTGGGCTGAAAACAGGCAGATGAGTATCCTGCATTTTGTACATACAAACAGACCCACAGCCAACAAAATCTGGTTTCCTGTGGGTCTGTTTGTATGACAATTTGATAATGTAAAGTGTGAACCCTGGGGTCTTCCACTAAAGAACGAAGCTTGACTCTAAATATAGGCCAAAGACAACCTCTCAAGTCAATCAAAGTTAATCATGGGTACTAGTGTGCAAACTGCTGCTGGGTCAGCTGCTGAAATGAATCAACATGGAACAAGCCTAATATTTCCAGTTTTGGGATTAATATTACAAGCAGATGCTTACCCAAGATGTATTGGAAGACATGCAACCTTGAGAAGCTGTGCTGGGAATTTTCCTGGGAAGGAGTTCCCAGGGGAGATGGCTGGGGTTTCCTGGCTCCAGCCAGGATGAAGATGCTGTGGGAACAGCAGATCCCAAATGCTGGTTCAATTAACTCCACCTGTGGACACAGCCTCCAGAGTATCTTTGTGCTGGTGGATACATCAACACGGTGGGACACATCAAGAAGGACTTCTTGCCTGCCAGCAGATTTTATGCCAAACAAACCTATACACAAGATAAGGTTCCCTGAAAGTTATGATGAAAATTATGAATCTTTACACTAAAAGATATAAACCCTGAAGACTGGATGTTTCTCCATCCTCTGCCATTTTGCTCGCCATGACTTTTATGAAAATGGTGTTGAGTGAAACTGAGATTTACTGAAAATGCCAAAAACTGCACTGATGGAGCAAACTACCCCCAAACGATGGCTCTGCCTGAATTCATTTCAAAGCAAGTGTTGCCAAAGCCACTGTGATGCTGAGGCTGGGCAACAGCATCTGAAGGCAGAGCCTTTCCTCAACAGCAGCTTAAGAAAATGAGCAAAGACATCTCTGCATTAAATCCGGTTTGGCCCAAGCTATGAGGTTCAGGGAAGTGTTCAGATACATGCTGGCATGTACTCTCCTAAATCTCCATCTCTAATTCCTGTTTCAGTGCAACTGAAACATTTTACTCCAGTGCAGAAGCCAGTTCTAGCCATCCATAGACACACGCTGTGCCATGGGTGTCAAAGGAAGAGCCAATGAGAAAACAGCAGATTCCAAAAAATAAAATGGCAATAATAGGCTATCTGTGGCATCACACACGTGGTTTCAGAGAGCTGTCTCCAGCTGTAAATTGGGAGGGAGTGAAAGAGAAGGTAAATAGGAGTCAAGAAATTCAGAAACCAAGTACTTGGCTCCCTTGCTATCAACCACAGCTTTGACATCCTTTCTGCTTCCCCCATATAAAGCAACAAGGGTTAAAGGAGTGAAGAGAGAAAAATAAATCAAAAGCATGTTGAACTGGGATGAAATGGGAGGTAGGGTGAGTTTCTGTTCTCGATAGGACACTGTTAGCTCCAGGAGATCAGGAGGAAGGAAGACTTACCTCATCTCCCCAACAGACAGAAAAAAGTAAGAAGTAATAGGGGAAAGAAAAAAAAAAATAGACAAACAACTTTCAGAAACACTCCCAGGTTGAGTGCACATACAGCTCTGTTTTGCAAAACCCATCACTGTGTCCCGAGCACATCACTGTCATCCTCCTTAACAGGGGGAATTTGGAGAACGCTCTTTACACAGAAGTCAGGTCAACAGTGATGGCAGGGGTGGGGATACTTTTGGCTGTGGTGCCAGTTTGCCCAGTAAGCGTTTGTCCAAGTACTGACACGCCAGAAGGAACATTTTACAATTATTTCTTGGCGCTACTTAACGGAAAGTATTGCCTGGTGGTACATGGCATTATCGCCCCCTCCAACGAGCACTGCAGCCTTCAATATTAATCTTGGTATTCTCCACATCTTCCAAGTCTTGGTCCACAGGAGAGTTTTCCGTTTTGCATTTTCCCTCCGCAGTGAGTGGCTTACTGGTGGGGATGGATTAAGACAAATACAAGCGACACTGCATGGTAAATTCTTTTTCTTTGTTCAACAGCTGTTTTGAATGTGTTAGAGGATTGAGTAAAACATTGCTTCCATATTCAAAAAGAGCCTCAGCTTTTCCAAAAGGGTTTGGCTCCTCTGCAAGAAGTTCAGCTGCTGATATTCACTTATTTAATTCTTCGCCAAACATGCAGAATCTCTGACAACCATTTGTTTAAATTGCTTACACAACTTGCCATTTTAATCTTTTTTTTCCTATTAATCTGTGACAAACCATGGAATTTAATATTTTTTACCATGACTAATGTATGAAATTTGTTAGCTTTGTCTGTAATTTACAGAGAGCCCTGGATAATTGAGCCTTTAAGTTTAAAGGCTTATATTCTGTTATTGTAGCTGTGATTACTCGTAACGGTTTGAGGAACCTAGGGGGCTTTAGTGATGGGTGCCAATATAAAATGCCAAAACTGACCTTAGCCCTCCTCATTTTCTTCTGTTTGCTTCCAATTATTATTGGGGGAGAAAAATGAAAGAAAACAAATAAGAGGTAATTTAGGAGGAGATTTAGGGGAGAGGGGGAAGACCGTGGAATTTATATGCTGAAAAGTCTGCATAAGAGTAAACAGTTTTAGCACCTCTGCTGTCAGATCTCAGCCTGCTTTCTTTACTCCTGCTTAATACCTTACTTGCTGCATTACACTGTCAACCAAAGCTCACTATGATGTGGTCCTATCTTTTCAATCATCTGACATGTGCTTTTAAATACCAATAACAGTAGCAAAAAAAATATAAGTAAATATTTTTTCTGCTACCTGAAGAAGCCCCAGGTCCTAACACAGATATCTGCTTTCCCAGAGTCTATCACAACCACAAAGCTCTTTCAAGACAGCAAAGCTCTACCAGACAGAAACCCTCAGGAGAAATGGATGGGATGGAAGGTGTGGCTTTACAAGATAAAGCTGCACTTTTCCAGGTCACCTCTACCAAAGACATGCACAGTGGTCACATTAGCAAACTGCCACATGAACCAGAAGAGACAGAGACCCAATGAGCCTGCTGTCCCCAACCGCTGCCCAGGGTCTGGTACCTGAATGAAGGGGCAGGACCTCACTCCAGCCCAACAACACCGCTCCAGCCCTACTTTGCTTGAAAGCTGATAAAGTCTGACTCAGAAACCACTTGCTCATAGATCCATAATGACCCAGTAATTGCTCAGAGGACAATCTCTAGAGGACCTTCCCCTACCTTCCACATGGCAGGGCAAGACCAAAGACAAGTAGCATCACAGTGACCACAAAAATGTGATGTGTACTCATGACATCCCTCATCTAGGGGAAAGAAAAGAGCACAAAGAGACTGCTGTTGCACATAAACACAGGAAAATAGGTCTTAGGAGGAGGCAGAACATGAAGTGATATAATGGTACATTAGCCTTAAACCGGAGAGCACGGTGTAGTACAGAACGCCTTCGAACAAGATGTTATATATATATTCCTCAGGTCATGTTATTTCTTTTAAATATTAATCAGAAAAATTGGAAAGCTTTATTATAAAGATGACAAATGCTACTGTGCCTCAAGGAAAGGTTGCGCACAGGATGTGCAAACTCATACTTATTTGATTCAACATGGTGACTGTGGGCTGCACTTTTAATGAGGGAAATAAAACATCCGCTTAATTGGCTATAAAAGGATGTGCACCACAGACTTACTGAAGCATTAGGCTGCATAGTTAGGACCTACTTCGTAACAATGCCTCATTCTTATTAATATTATTTTTATTGGTTGTGAAATCTATGAGTTTATCCATATTATAGGAACAAAAGACTTTTAAAAATTTTTTAAGGGAGAAAAAGAAAAAAGAAAGGATATTCTACACAGGGTAAATTGAAAACATCAGTGTACCCTACAGAGTAATAGCACTTTATCATGATTTATACATGGGAACATAACTGTTGCCAAAAAACATAGGTGACCTCTCTCTACCCTATATTAATAATTACAGTATGTAGATGGAAGCATGATATGCAGGACAATCCTCTCTAATACAAAAAAAAAAAA
>VXBJ01006241.1:147830-170330 GCA_013400055.1 Nycticryphes semicollaris
AAAAAAAGGAGGGGGGCTGCTTAAGATACGTAAAAAGGAGGCAAATCTGACTAGTAAGTGTTGACAGGCATCACATCTCATGCAATGAAAAACACATTATTGGAATTTACCCAAAAACTCAGGTTTTATTCCAACTGTTCATACTATTACTTTTTTTTTTTCATTTTATTTTTTAAAATTAAGGAAGAACTCATTCTGAACACCCCTTCTGCTCAGGCTCTCGCAAACCCAAACCACCTCTCTGAACCCTGATGTGAAACACAAACCATGGGAAGGGGCTGACAGAGGCAGAGCTAAACACCCAGTGACAACCTGAATTCCTCCTGAATCCCAGGCGGAAGGTTTTGGGGTTACTCAAGGGGCTTTTTCTGTTCCTTAAGAGGTCTCTCCAAACGCCTACCCCCCACCCATCTGTGAAGGCCATTTGACCTACTTGGGTTTCATTATATTAAGGAAAAAATGTCAGAAAAATGGAGAATGAAAAAAATGCTTCTTTCATAGGTATGCCACATTTTTCTTTCCCTGCTCTCACCTCCAAAAAGGATAAACCCATCTTTTAAAGGTCCATCTGAAGCTTTTCTCCAAAGTGACTACAGATATGACACCAGACCAGGGAGAGATCCCACATAGGAGGGTCACCAGCTCATTGCTAGCACCGATATTGCTTCAGCAACCCTGTTTCCCAAGACATTTGCATTGATACACAATTTAATAAATAAAAACAGGAAGCACCATCTAGAATAGAGAGTGCAGAAGAAAATCCAAAACACATCAGCAAGGGCTTCTTTGGTTTACAAATCTATGTCAAAACCTGTTAATGATTGTGTTCACAACAGTTTTCATAAAGCACAGTAGGTTATAATTTTAAACTTGATATATGATGGAGCTTCTGGGATTAAATATCCCTGCTACTTCCCCCCCACCCATCCCCAGAAGACAAGGCAGGAAGAATTCTTCTTCCAACCTCCATAGCTTATTTTCCAGGTTTTCATATCCTTAGGCTTATCAAATGCTGATCTAGAAAGAGCATGCCATCACTCTGCTCCCTGATTCTGTGCTCCTTTCTTTGTGCACCTCTGGGAAGGTAACAGAGGTTCTGGAAAAAACACAGGTGAAGAACAGCACTAAATCTAACCGCACCAGAGAGGGACAGCTGGAGCAGAGACAGGACTTCCCACCTCAGCCCCCCCCCCCCNTCACCCTCTGTGGGACTGAGGCACTGGTCAGGAGAAATCCAACACCCACAAACAATTAGCATCTTGATTTTATATCAAACCTAATGGCAGGCATTCTGCGCAGCATCTTTATTTTACATAAGATGAAGCAAAAAATGAACTGCACTGATTTAAATGGCCTATTCTGTATTTTTCTTAGGTGAATTTTGTTTCTCACTGAACCTTTCAGGCCCTGGAAAATGTAAAACTAAAGCAGGAAGCACAGGTTTAAATTATGTCAGGCAAGATCAGACAGTGCCTGGAGCAGACGGGTTCTCTGCAGGTCCTTGCTGCAGTGCTGCTTGGGCAGCCTTCTGGGAGAGGAGGAGGAAATGGGGAGCAGCAAGTGGAGCTGGAAAAAAACATCAGGAAAATATCATGGCTTCACCGCTGCAGTCTGCTGCAATGCTCCTGACAGACAGGGTACCCCATCAGCACTTTTCCCACTTAAGAACAATTTGCACCATTACTTTGCTCTTCAAAGCCTTGTGGAATTGTAGGGCCACGGACACTTGAAAAACAACCATGCGGAGAATATAGGGAGGAGTTTAAGGAGACCCCAGGTTTCTTCAGAAAATTGAAATGATTCATTGTGCATCATAATGCAGATTTCAGAAAGACTACAGAATCTGATATTTTAAGTGAAAGGAGAGTATTTTTGCATGCCCACTTCTAGCAGCAGTTATTTTGATACTAGCTCATTGCTAAAATCAACACTCAAGTCCACTTTATCCTATTTCCAGCAATTACAGCTACTTCAAATAGGGAATTTTAATTCAAGAAGTATAATAAATGTCATTCCTGTAACACGTACATTACTGTAATCTAATGTGAGTAAGAAGTCACTTGAGATGGAGAGACGCAACAGCCCCTTTAGGGCTAGTGCCATAGCAGAGGCAACAAAAGGGAAACCCTCGTTAATCCATTGGAAATATCATGTTAATAAATGAAAATGAGATAATGACTTTTGTGGCTAGCTGAATCTTGTCTAAAGCCTCTTATGAGCTTCATGTATCTCAATTAGGGACTATGTTACAAGGTAAAAAAATTCAGCTGCAGGCTGAACACAATAAAAAACAAAGTTAAATAAGGAAATGTACTTGGTATGATTATTATTGCAACCCTCCTGCCTGACCTAGAAGTTTCTTATTGTACAGATCCACCCCAAGCTCCCATTATAGCTTTTAATTGGTATTTCAGTAGCTGCTCCCACAATGCAAGCAAAGCACAACAGCGATTGGCTTTTCTCCCTTTCCTATTGAAGGTCGCTGGAGTCAAAGTCCACATCCTGTGCCTGATTCCACATCACACAGACCAACTGTTGCCTTTCAACACCAATGGCAAAGTCACAACCATCCTCCCGTGTTGCAACACCCAGCCCAGACCATCCTGGGAAAAGCAAGAGGCAGGAAGTTCTCCAAGCTTCCCACGGGAGCATGGAGCACCCCAAAATTTCATTGTTTGGGCTGGAAGGGAGAAATCTGGCCACAGACTGTGAATACTGTCAAATCAGTAAGCAAGCTATTGTTTACTGATTTGACGGTATTTGCAGTCTGTGGTGTGTAATTATGACACACAAACATACCTCACAATGCCAGTTTTCTCAGGTTTTGATGGAAGCAGATGTTTGACCCCAAACCAGAGTTTCTCTGTTTCAGGAAGTGATGAGCCATCTGAAAAGTGCTGCATATGAACCCTCTGTTAGCTCATATACTCTTAGAATGGTATCTCTGTTGTCCTTTTACAGCTAAGACATTTATTTTCAAAGAATCCTACACTTAATCAAGATTGTCATTTAAGCAATTAAATAATTCTACTCCCTCATTATCCGGTACTTAACATTCAAAACAAAGAGATTTATATGAAAAAGAAACAATGAGCAGGAACCATCATCAACTACTTCAATCTTTTTCAGACACTGTATCTAAACATCACCTCTCCAAAATTTAATGAGGTTAATTTTTTCCCCACTATTTCTGTTGTTTGTTCTTTTTGGTTTTGGGTTTTGTTGTTTTGTTTGGGGTTTCACTCCCCCCCCCCAAAAAAAAAAAAAACAACCCCACAAAATAGTAACTCTTTAGGCATTTGGTTATTATAAGTTCATTTGGTATTCATGGAAATAGCAGTGATTATAATGAATTCATTTGATATTCATGCAAATGTCACATGTGCTTCAGTGGCAGGGCTGCTGTCACCCAGCACTCATTAGGCTGCGCTGTGCTCTGGTGGTGGATGTCCCCACTCCAACCCTTCCCACGGGCAGGGTGCTGGCACCAGGGGCAGCTCAGACACATCATGCTCCTGCCCCTGCCCAAACATTTTTTTACTTAAAAAGCAGGTTTAGCCTGATATGATTAAATAAAAACTATGATTCCTCTCTCAAAAGGGTTTTGTAGCTTGTGTGTAAACTGCTTAATTTCCTTTCTGCTCCTCAGCTCTCTGCAGTTCTGAAGATGTGCAAGAGTTACTAAAGAAGGAGAATTTATAACATATTCACTTTGTGTTCCTCTGCTCTTGTTTTTCAGACACGATACTTCAGTGGAACAGTTTGCTTCTGAAATCACAACAACTGCCAGGATTTCAGGAATAACTTTCCCTCTGAAGGGCTGTTTTTGGTGTGCCTGCCCTGTGACACTGCTGTTGAGAAGAAATCAGGGTTTGAGCAGACTCCAAATTCCCCACTTGCCTTTGAATGAAACCGCCCAAAGCCCCCAGAAATTTCCCTATTTTTGCACAAGACTTATAAATGGGGATGATCCAAAGGCCCTGGGGGAGCAAGGTGCTCAGGTCACGCTCAATTCAGGGGGATTTATTTCCTCAAACCACTTTGGCCCCTCTCAAAGCCCTCACTCTTTAACCACACCAGCTTCGGGAGGCGTGACGTCGTGGGAGCCATCACGATTACTTAAAGCACAAAATGAGCATGGCTAAGGTCAAAAGTTTTTCAAAAAAGTCTAATATATACATCCCCAGAGGAGCCAGCTCTATTCACCTTAATCCTGAATCAACACTGCCTGTGTAAGAACAGCCTCGCCGCAGCCCGCACCGTCCTTCTGGGGCCCTCTCCTGCGCTTAAAGCTGGATGCAGGAGCCTTGACGGATTTGGGCTGCAATGCGGGGAGAGAAATCTGGCTCAGCTTTTTGAGTAGTTGCAAAACATCGTTAAGGCTTTACTTCCTACCAGCCTCTAACCCCCCACAGGCTCCCTAGCGGGCACCTGGAGCCCCTGCCAGGCCTACAAGAAGACTTCTCACCACAAAGCCACACATTGCCTCAAACTTGGCACACAGGAGAAGATGAAAGGAGGAAGGAGTGGAGAAGGAGTCACATCTCCAAATTATAGAACCAAATGTTCAGAAAAAACCCAACTGATATGTACACAAAAACTGGCAAAAAAAAAACCCAACAAGCAAGCAAATCCATTGGTGTTAAATTTTCCTTGGACAGAAGAACAGAGAGGGTTTGACCTCGACACAAGTTTTACACCAGTTGCCCGAAGCCTCACTTTTTGCAGCCAAGACAAGAAACTCATTTCTCATTGTTCTAATGAGCAGCTCTTGTTTACAGAGCAGAGAAGGGCAGCCTCTTGCCCATCAAACCAGATGCCACCCTTTGAGAGGTGGCACTCCTGATACGCTGTTATTTCTGCATGCAGACACTAAGAGCTATTTTGTGCTGGTTTCCTCCAATAGAGGTAAATCACAGCTTCACATGAGTGATGGTCGTTTTGGCCATTGCTGCTCTTTAATTCACACACAGAGGGACCACACAAGACATTCGCTAGACTAAGCAAGGCTTCACATGTCTTCTGGTCATTCATGATGCAAATACTTCCATTCCACAGCGCAAAGTACAGGGAGGCACATCCCTGCTCCACACCCAAGAAGTAAACGTGACTCAGTTTGTCTGATTGAGGAAACCCAATGCAGCACCCTTGGGTTATTTCCACTTTTGGCATCTGCACAAATGCATCTTAAAGCTGGACTTCACGGGGAAAGTTTATTGACCTATCAAGAAAATGTGCAGCCTCAGAGATATTTTAATGCAAGTATAAATCTGATAATTTATGATTTAGCTGACAGCTCAGAAGGGAGTTTTGCAGCTCGTGCTCAGGAAGGCTCAAAGGCTGGCTGGAGGTTGCTGGGACAGAGTGGGTAAACAGTGTGGCTATGCAGTGGGAGCTTGAGTAGAGGTCTTCTCCTCCACCTATACGCTCATGGAGATTTGGAGAACAGAAGATTGTGATCTGCTTTTTTTCCCATCAAATCTTTCCTATTCTGGAGGTGGGTCATCATGAACGCTTCAAGTACCTTCTGAAGGTGCTTTACCCCAGCCAGAGGACAAAGATTCATCTACAACATGCCTTTCCATTGTGTTTTTCAGTCTTCCTTTTCTTGAGGCTGCACCTACAAGTACATCAATTGTGCCAAATACTTACTGCATCAATATTCCTCAAGCAACCAAAGCTTCACCCCACTCAGTATGGTAGATGAACAACCTGATGGCCGAGCCCCATGTACATAGCAGGGGCCTACATCTTAAAACAATTTCTGGATAAATAAATCAAGAATTGAGATTTTGCCCTACCCCAAAACCTACTTGTGGTACTTTGCTAAACTAACTGAGCTGCACAACGGGCTCAAAAGCTTCATAGAAACATATAAAAACTTAACCAGATGCACTTTCTAGTTGCATTGTGGTGCTTCCCCCCATCCCTAATATACAACTCGGATAAAAGTCTGAAAGTTGATGTTGTCTCAGCTGAAGGACTGAGATCAATTTCAGCTCAATCCAGGCAAACATGCGGATTCAGCATTCCTCTACCCAAACACATGGCCTCCTCAGATTTTAGACTTAGCTTCTCTTCAAAACATTTAAAAATGCATTAATTGACTGCTTGCTTATAGTCTGAAAGCAAGATCAGACCAAATATCAATACAGGGAGACATGTCTTGAAATACACACGTTGCACATCTACAGAAAAGCATCCTTTTGTATTGCTCTGCTGCTCACAGTAAGTGCACAGCAACAATTTGCATTGAACTCGCAAGGCTTTTCCACACAAGTCAATTCAGATCAATAGAAAAAGGCTTTTACAGAGAAAACAAGTGTTGTGGAGAAAATAGTTCAGGCTGCGGGAACATTTCACAGTTGGGGTTGGCAAATCAACGTACTTTTATCTGTAGAAAAAAAAAGAAAGAAAGAAACAAAGCCTGGCAGATTGAAATTGCATACCAATTTCTCTCACCTTCAGGGGGGTTAGAGTCACATGGCACTTGCTTAGGCAGGTCATGACATTCTGTGCAGCAGGAGTCACTGGGATATGGCATCTCTCAAACTTGGAAAAAAAAAAAAGGTACAGGAAGAAGGTACAGCACCTCCAAGCACCTGTCATCAGTTTAGAGGTCTAGGATGGGATCCTATTGGAGAAGTCTTGCAGTGAATTTACTATTACCTGTGTAAACCAAGTACTCCATCTGTTTCAGTGGTTACACAACAATGCAGTATACAAAGGTCCAAAACTGAGTCAGTGCCTGAATTATGAGGGTGAATTATAGACTGAAAGAGTTCTCACTTTTTTTCCCTGAATAGCAGCTATTAATGACTCACTCCTGAAGGCAAAGGGGACAGATGTAGAAAAGCGAGAAGCAGGTTGAAAAAAAGAAATATGGTTTCATTGACACAACAGCTTCATGCTCTGGGAAGATACTGGAGTTATTGCAGTTTATATCAACTCCACTTTGGAAGAACTGAAGTTCTATAGAACTAAATGGAAACAATATAATCAAAATTAGTAAAACTAAGAATACAGTGACAGGGAACTATCACAGCAAGTTTTGAAAAGAAAGACACTTGAGCAGTGAGATATAACACTTGCATCTTGCACTACCCCTTGGTCTTGGCCCTACAAATAGGATTAGCATGATTTCACACAAGACTTTCATATTTCCTGTCTGGGGACAGATAGCAAATGCTAAAAGAGCTTCCCCGTTGTATTTTAGGGTCATCACTCCTAATAAAGCCCATGAAGAGCAGAAATATGCTCAAACTGAGCAAACCAACAAATGGATGTAACTTCCAGCCCTGAGAAGCATCTGTTTCCTTTGCATTACATAAGAGTTTAATTTAAAGGTTTGAGGCACTTCTTATTTTAGCCAGGTTAATTTGCCAACTGTTTGCAATAAGAAAAAAAATCCGCACCCTGAACAAACACAGTTTAGAAAGTGGATTTGAATAAAGCTAACATATATGTGAGAGGCTTTAAGATGTGCTTACATGATCTGATAGAAAAAAGTGATCTTTCAGAGCAGAGATGATGTTGTTGTGCTCGCCTGTTCTGGCTCACATCACATCAACAGTGTCACTGAGCATGAGACAACAGTGGTTTTTCTATTTTTGTGCATAAAGTTCAGTAGACATTGGGTAAGAGAACACACATGCAGCTCCCATTACTAAATGGAATTGTGCACAGACTCCATTTTTCTCGTGTTGTTTCTCCATAAATTAGCATACTAGAACAGTCTTACAAGTGGACTAATTTGCATGTCCCAAACAACAAGACTGTCTGTGGATGAACAGTAACATTAATAAGATCCCTTCTAGATACTTCCTTGCAGGTCATAGCATGGGGACACACATTCCCTTTGCTTGATGGCATTTCAGGGCTGATGGGTTTTTTCATCTTCATCTCTTCACATGAGCCTAGTAAGGCCAGACCCTCACATGTGCTTGACTTGTGGCAGTTTGACTTCATGCTACTGCTCTCCTCTGCAGAATTCTTTGGTATTCGGAACCTTCATTCTAAAAATCCCCTTTGTAAACATTAAAAGCTGGTTGTTGATGTGGGTTTTTTTCCGCCTCCAATTTTATTTTGCTTTCCACTTGACATCATGATTTTGTGGGACTTCTTTCCCCACTCAGCTGGGCAACAAAGCAAAAAAAAGCCTCAGGGAATGATGTAGATGTGCCAAGAAGCAGAGCATGCAGCTGATAAATCAGGATAACTCCTTCAGATACAACTTGGGCCTTTCCTCATGTTACTTGGGCAGCTCATCCAGACAAGGAAGGTACCACCTACAAGCTGCCCCACCAGCACTGCCTGCACCTTCATCCCTTCCTCACACATCATAATACTTAAGATTAATTACATGGCCTTTAAGCACATAACCAGTCAAGATATGAATTATGCTAGAAAAGGATGGAGCCGATTTCTGCCCCCAGTCCAGCTCCATTAACATCTCCCTATTTTTCAGCACAGTGTGATGGCAGTGCCAGCTGGCTTCTTTTTCATTCTGGGTCCACAATTTAACAGAATCAAATATACTTATGTTCTCATCCTACATTCTTATTTCAGCTGCCCTGTTTTTTTTTTTTTTTAAACACATTTTATGAACACACATTCTGGGATTCTAAGTAAATTTAAAGAGTTTATCTGTAGTTCATCTACTCTCAAATTCTTCCTCAACATCTTGAAATCTTCAAATCATATCATCTTTGAAACAGCTTGCTCCCCCTCCCCCCAAGTGAGTACATTTCCAGGTTTCCCAGGCTTTCTACATGCAACAACTTCACAAGTTACTTCTATCACTCCTGCTGTCCTCTGCCCTCTCCAATTCCCAGGATGTCCATTTGATGCCACGGTGTCCTACCTCAGGCTGGGCAGTCTACCAAGGTCTGGGTAAGTACTTTACAATATGCCAGATTAAACTCTTATGTCCTCACAGTTCATACTTCTACATAGGGTCTGCCTTCTGCTTTGTGTTAGTACTACAACTCTTTCTCGCTCAGTTCTGCAAAACATATCTGTTCTGAATATATCCTCACAATTCAGAGCTACAAATTTTAAAATCTACTGTTTGTCTCAAGACCAGGTGATGGACCGTTCTTGTCCACGCTTTCCCAGGCTCGTACACAAGTTCTCTGCATATTTAATCCATCATCTCCACTTTGTTCACCTCACTGGATACCAGCTTTAGTCAAGTATTTCCAGAACACATGCACAGAGCTATAGTTTAGCCGTCAGTATAAGCTGTGGATGGTTCCTGCCTCCTGTTACACTTCACTTGCCTCCCCCTCTCACCAGCATTTCTCCAACCCACACCCCAGTTGCCCAAGCAAATCTTTCTCAGTACAGACCAGCACCGTGAACCCAAAAAAAAAAAAAAAAAAAAGACAGAATTAAGCCCAGTGCTGTCACTCATGCCTGCTTTCCACATTATCTCCCTAAAAAAATTCCACTGATTTGTCAGACAGGATTTACCCTTTATGAAACCATGCTGACTAGTTTATTTCTCCAGATGTTTTGTGATCTCATCCTTTATTAATGTTTCTAGAGTTTTGCCTAGCACCAAGGTCAGATGTACTGGTCTATTACATCCTGGCTGTTTTTCCTAGATCTCCCCCCACCCCCACCTCCAAACTGGGATTGTATTTTCTTCTCTCTAGTCCCTCAGCATCTTCCTTGTCTCAAAGGAGTTAAGATAAAATCTTCATTTATTGAACCAGTAATCTCCTTGGTGATCTTGTTAAAGATTCCCCAGTACATAACTCCTACTACCTTGGAGCTTCCAGGGATTTTAACTTATACAAGATTTATTCTAGTATGAAATTATCATATCCCAGAAACTTTGCTTCCATTCAACCTTGTGAATACTGAGTCTAGAGAGCTATGTTTCGGCAGAGATTTTCAGAATCACTGTGGGGATCTGGGTGCTCAGTTCCCATTGCAATTAATGGGACGGGGGCTTCCAAACCTCCTAAACAGCTTTGAAACTACAACTTAAGTGTTATCAGTTATATAAATGTTTAATAGGTAAGAAGCAAAAGACCTTCAATTTGTAAATGCATTCTGATTAAGAATTTAATTCTCTATTAGTATTATTTATTTTCAGTTCAGATAATCGAATAGAGCATCCAATGAGGGCTGAGGGGCTTTTTGGTTTGTCTTTGCTCTCCTTTTTATTTGGAGTATTTTTTTAGGCTGCTTGCAGTCCTGAGCTCCCTCAGGACACACCTGGAAGGCCTCAGCTTCCATGACTATCCTCCATTTTTACTGTGTATGTGAAAATGGAATCACTTCACAACAGTCCCCCATGTTTGTGGGTGGTAACACAACAGGGCATAAGTGCAGCCAGAGCCTCTCCCCTGTCCTTGGCATTGATTCCAGCACCAGAGTCTCAGCTCTTTGGGGCAGTTTTCATGTCTTCCTGTGCACACATAGTATCAGTTTCAGAAAGGATTTGGGTTTTGCTGAGATCTCCAAGTGGAAGAGAAGCAGAAATAGTAAAGAGGCTTTAATACCAAGTCCTGTATTTCTGCAAGCTTTACAGAGGACTGTTAGCTGAGTAATCACCTTAACTCTCTCCCTTCAATATTCATCTCTATGTTACTGAATTCCACTTGTTTCTACATCATTCCCAATCATATTTTTCATAGTTTTCCAGTTGATTTGCATTGGCTATATTATTACTCACCCGTGTTTTGTGAGCTTTCTGTAAAGCACTTGCTTTTCTTTGCTCCTTGATGAAGCCTGAGAAGCTGAAGGTGGCAGAGGACAAGATGTCCAGCTCACTTCCAAAGCACAGAAAATCCTGCACCCACAATTCCCACTCTCCTCCCTTGCTCATGCTGGCTACAATTCAAGAAAGCTGGTTATGCCTCCAAAATACAAAGAACTCCATCAGATACTCAACTCTTCTCAGTATAAGTTTGTACTGCCAGGACTCGCTCCCTCTGGAGCTTTTCTGCCATTCTTCACCATGGACACCCAATACAAGTGCTGGAATCTCATCCTCCTGCAGGGATAAATGCCGCTGTTCTCTGCATCCAGACACCCCTTCCAGCCTGGGAGCCCAGGGGCATCACCAGAGGAGCCCCTTATTTCCTCAACAACCCTCACATCCACCTGCTCACTCAACTTACAGCTCCTGTAGTTCTCACCAGCACTGGTGAAGCAACTTCACTTGCTCTGCTACCTTACACTCAATTTGCATACTTGAAATTGGGTTTTACCTTTCAGAATATTAGGTTCCACTCATCATTAGTTATTTCAACTTGTTGAAAAACAAAAGGGGGAAAAAAGTCTCTAAAAAGTCATTATTTTACTGGAGGTCTGGGTTGTTTGCTACAAGGCTGTCTCCAATGACACTGACTCAGAGTTTAGAGGCTGCAGGATATTAATATTAACAATGTAAATAACAGACAATTCTTCGGAGGGCAAAGGAACTTGTCTCCAATTTTCAAAGGATATGCTTTACTTAACTGAGGCTAATTAGCTGCGATCTTCATATAAGCAATGAAAAATTGCATTTGATATTACATTTTTAAACAGCAGAAAAGAATTTCCCATTTATCCAAAACAGATTTTTAGGATCATTATCAAGTTCTCAAATGTGTACAAAATGCTGTGCCTGAGATTATTTCCTTCAGATGCACTATTTAAAGAGAGCTCGTTGCTTGCAACACAGCCTCAGCACTTATCCAACCATTACAGGAAATTTCCCTCTCGGCTGTGTGTTGCTTCAGTCCTGGCTTGTAGATGCTGACTGTTTTTGTCTTGTTTTTCTACAGATTACTTTGTGTGATTGCTATTTGTAAGAAACCCATATATATATTTCATATAATATTTTTTCTGGTATGAAGTGTAAAGCATCTCACTGTAATAAGAGCATTTCATAGCTTAAGGACAGCTTTCTCTATGAAGAAAAAAAAAAAAAAACAAAATAAAAAGAAAAAACCAAAAACCAAAACCAACAATAAACTGGTGGCATTTTGAAATTACATTTCTGGAAAAGGAGTGACTTGAAAGCCAGGCAGTAAAGAAGACTAAGCTAATGTTCAGTGCAGAATGCATGCAGTCTTCCTGCACATAATTTAGCGTACACATAACAAAGTTAACTTCAAATCCATTGCACAGATTTCTTTTTTTACATGCTAAACACCCCTTCTGCAGCAAGTCCCATCTGCTTCTGTCCAACACCACATTAGCATGTCTACTGTTAGTGGGGTGGCTAAACAACCTCAGACTCATTAAAAGTTCACTTTTTCCACTTTATTAATTACTTTACTTCACCTGAAGTGCAGGGAAAGATATCTCAAGACTTTTTAGTATCTCAGCTAAGACATTACCAGGTTTATAGCCTCACTAAGCCAGAAGGTTCCTGCAGCTCTGGTTACAGAGTTCATACACTATCAAATCCATTTCATGTTTTATATGCTTAGGAGGTATTCTTTCCTTCCTCAACGACTGTTGCTGTAATTACACAAATGATCTGCTCCACTGTCACTTCCAGTCAAAGGTGTCATCTAAAATTAAAAATTCATGTAAAAACTAGAGATGTTACTTTTTAAGCAGACAGTTCAGACCTGATCTGGTTTCACAATATTTGGTTTAACTTTTCATGTGCCTGGCTCCTGCATGTGCACAGCAAGGAGTTGAGCCACGGGTGCATGGGGCTGCCTGGCCCTTCCGTCACACCACTTACATGATCTGTAACAACACGATTTTGTTGTTTAAATTAAGGCCTCAAATTCATTAGGATTTAAACAAAGTAAATTTTAGCAGCACACTGACACGAGCCGTAACCATGCCAACCCCTGCTTCCCATCACCAAAATTCATGACAAACCCCTGCTCTCCTCCACCACCACCATCATCATGGAAGACTTCAGAGGAGTTCTTGCACCATATAGCAAGGAACCTGCTCTTTGCAGTGATTTGCGCTGCACAAGGATGGGGCTGATGCACCACAGCATCACAGTGCTGCTGTGCCTGCAAGTCACCGGCTGAATCTGTCCCTGCTTTGATCACAGCTAAGAGATAAGCCTAAGGTGGAAAGCACCACACTTGGATTCTCTGGCCCTTTCCAGGACTGCTAAAGGTACTGCCACAGCTCAGCATCAGAGCAGATCGTGGCATGGTTCAGAAATTAGCGTGGAAAACATTCAGGAAAACACTTGTAAGGCTCATGTGAAGGGAGGGGGGGAAATGGGGAAGGAAAAAAAACAAAGAAAACAGCAAAACAGCCTCCAGCAGTGACGCTTGCCCAGCCAAGGTCAGGGGGAATTTTTTTGGCTGTGCAGCCCCTGCTAGAGCTGGAAATTAGTTTCTTTTGTTAAACCCACCAAGTAATACTTTTTAAACAAAAACAACTTAATTATCTGAGGTGATAAGTTACTTATCTTCATGGCCATAATAACATTTATGTAATTACACTTATTTGGCCATTGCAATTTGTTTAGAGTACAAGATGAGGAAGGAAGAACACTAGCCGCTTCCAGTGGCCAATATTTATGCAGCAGAGAAAGTTTTCTGTTTACTCTACATCCTACCACTGTCTCATCAAATTCATCAGAATGAAAATAGTGTGCTTTTTCTTTGGAGACAGGCTTCACAATTTGAGTTGAATTCTGAAACTGGATGTGCCCATTGACCCATTACTAGTGTGGGTGTTTTCATACCCAACCAGTTAATTGCCCATAAAGATTCATAATGTAACATGACATGAAGAACCACCAGATGTGACTCGTTAAAGTCTTATGCACAAAACTAGGAAATCAGGAAAGGCTTGTTTTTCCAGACCAAGACAGTATTTCAAGCTTAAATAAATGCTCTGTTCCAACTCCTCATTTTTTCTTGTCTTTTGCTAAACAAGTTTGTCAGGAGGAAAAAAAAAAAAGGCACATTTAGAGAAGAACAAACAAATCTTGTGTAGAGACTCAGAGAAGTGCTGAGATACCACCGTAGCTGTTCTTGAACACAGCGGTATTAGGACAGATATAAGGCTGCATCTGACCTACTCACAAGGTGCTATATACTGCTTTTGGAAGAATCAAGCCCAAGGAAAAGCTCATTTGAGCTGTGAAAGCAGCCTTACAACAGCATGTTTCTGTGGTATTTCCCCATACAGGCTGCTGACGTCTCAGTGTGGGTGCATGGCTAGTTGAGAGACTGCAAGCAATGCCTGGTGGAATAAGACACTCCAGTTTTAGCCTGCTGGTTTTATATTTTACAAGGCAACTCGCGGTGTGAAGTCTTACTCACTGAGGCAAAAAAAGGTGACTTCTTCCTCCCATAGACCTCAGCAATCAGAGTGGTTTATTGGATCTCAACAGTTTAAGAGTCCACAGAAATAAATAATGCTTACACAGATATGTAGGAGCAGAGCATAGAAAATGTGTCATAACTAACCAGGAGAAAAACACAAGAGAAAGGAAACATTTTAGATATTCTTGTGTCTAAAAGACTGGGAGTTCCTGAGGAAAGTGGAAGCTCATGCTAGACTCCCATGCTGTAACGATCACTGAAAGGCCAGTGGTCTGGGAAACTACCATTTTATGCACCATTTCTTTCACGTGGCATTGCCCCTTACTCTAAACTCTGCAGTTTGTGCCCAAAACAAAAGTTAAATTCAAGTCCAGGCCAGTTGTCAAACTGTTCATATTAGGTGGAGCTGTGGTGATTTGGTTGTCCATGTACCACAGCCTAAACCTCCTTCAAACACAAATTAGAGAAGAAAAAGAAGATTAAGTGATGTGCAAGTGTGCCCTTTTCACTTAGGAAGCATTTTATCCTGAGTGTAATTCCAGTCAGAAGCTCTTGTGAATTTTCTGGAAGTGTAACAAGAATTGATATGAGTTATGGAGCATCAGCAAGTCTTAAGTACTTGGAATAATTCTGAGATGGGAGAGGGCACAGACAGTCTCACAGGTATGGTGGCTGTATTTTTTACCCCTCCATCTACCACCATCAGTACCAGACAACCCAACAGTCACCCAGTATTCTCCCTGCCAGGGAGCACTGCTGTACTAGTCAGTCTTCCAAAGTGAGTTAGGTGATGGGTATTAAATTAATCTTTATAATGCTCCACAATATAAAAATCCACACAGTAAGCAACATAGAAAACATTACCATCTTTCCCTGGCCAAACAGCAGATACCAAGTTACAGTCAAGATCTGTTCCACACCACTAGCACTAACACACGTTACTCGCGGTTGTCACACTTTGGAGTTAAGTGGCCAGAGAATTTTCAAAGCCCCATAGTTACAGTTCTTGCTTCTGGAAGGGATCAAACCAGCCACGTACCTCAATGCACACCCCATGAAATAAGAGTATCTTTCCATTATGGGCTTCCTCTGGTAATTCATAATAGCCCATAAAACTGCAGACAAACCACAAAATAACCCTCTGATTGGCTGGACGAGGAATTAGCAAGAGTGGAGAACATGCAAAGCAGAAATTTTCTTAGCTTGTCTTTAACGTTTTCATGCATTCAAATCTTTTGTAAGAACTGTATTTTTTATAAGGCCACAGTGAAAAGTGAGAATTACACACATGTATAAATCATGAAAAACTATTAAGATACAGTGAGGGTCTATTAAATAAAAATTAATTTTATCTCTAATTTAGAAATTACTTTTCTTGAAGTAAATAGATTTTTTTACTCAAGATGAGAAACACAGTTTATAACACAACTCAGGAGTTCTACTATCAAGATTTGTGCTCTAAACATAGTGTGTGCTGCCACCTGAAATAGGATATTGTCTGACAGATTGAATGGTTTTCTTATACCTTCAGGTGACGTGCATTCAGCTTCATTAGTCTACATCTTCATGTTATTTATTTTCATAGTCAGCATGAAAGAAAAGCAACAATAGTTGCTTTTCATCAACATGGCATTAGCAAGATACTCTAAATCCTAATACTTAATCTCACCAGAGCTTTGAGATCATTAAAAAAAAAAAGTGTTATTAACCCTCTGAAAGCACATCTTTATCCAAATGATGATGTAATTAAAAAAATGTAATCTGGTATCTGACCTGACTGATCTGCTATTGACTCACTGGATCACTTACAGCCTCCAGTGCTTTACAAAGAATGTCTGGTGAACAGGACACACAGTTCATAGAGGAGATGCAAAAAGGTCATTGGCACTCACCTGGAAAGATGATGTCAAGTAGAGAGCAAAAAAGTCCATTCAGAAGCAGCAGATTTTCTTCCAAGTTGCAAAATGCGTCTCAGGACTCCCATCTTCCCATTGTGGTGCCATTCACTCCCTGCCTATATCTACCTCTTCCATGGAAATACAGAAGTTCTCCTGCTCCTAGGGCCAAAACTCCTCCCTAACTCACAGCAAACCACACAAGCACTAACAAAATCCTGCCATCACCCTCCTTCTAGTAGGGAGAAAAGGACTAGCACACTATAGCTCCCAGTAGTCCAGCCAAGAGAAGCCCAGTCTTGCCTCCAAGCTCCTTTTCAATTAGCTCTATCTCTTAACAAGCCACAGGTTTATCACCAAGCCCTAGAAATAAGCAGGGAAGGATCCGGGCTGCTGTTCTTCTCTCAGCTGTGTGCTATTTCCCATGTAATGGGGAGGTACAGCAAACTTTACATGTCAGAGCTTTAGTGGATAGAAGATTCCTTCCATTGTTCTCCAGAGTCTTGTGATGACTTCTCCTGTGGCTTGTTCCCAAGTAAGGTTGATTTTAGCAGCTCTCTGACCTCAGCCAAAACCCACTGAAAGCAGTTTCTAGTACATCCCTGTTAACGAAGCTCAGGCCATCCATTTTTAGGTAGACGTAAAGCCCTGATCGTAGCTGGAGGATATCTGCCTGGAGATTTGGGCTGAAATATGGAATCCAAAGCAAAACTCTAGGAGCCATGAAACTTCATATCCAGCCATGGACAGAAGTTCCTAAAATTGACAGAAGCCACAACCAGCAGGGTTAAATCCTCTTGTAGCATGAAGAAGCATCAGTAGTATGGGAAAATGGAAAGGAGCACAGACTCCCTTCATAGGAATATCCTTGAACAGCTATAGGAAGCTCATGTCTCTGATTCAGACACCCCGGTTAGATGCCTGAAGTTGAAAAACCACCTCAATTTTCATTGTTAATCCTTGATAATTTATGTTAGACAAGTTCACTAAATTCTCAAAGCCAAGGAGCCTGACAAATGTCTGCTTTCCATATCTGAGTCCCAAAGAGCATTGTGCTACCTGAACCTTGGCACTTAACAACTGCTGGTTTCAACTGGTTCTTCCATGATCTTAAAGGGATAATTTCTTCCCTTTTCCACCATACCAGCAATCAGCAATATAGTTAACAGAATCCAGCACTGGATATAGGGTTGTAACAGAGGAAGCTCTGAATAAAAAGTTTCTAGTAGGTATCTTGAGCCATAGGCTGTTACAGTCAGAGTAGTGTTACAGTGTCTGACTGGTTGGAAACTGCTCTGGTTGTCCCCGTCCTTCAGCTGTCGCGACCTGTTTATTGAGATTGTATTCATGTCTGCAAAACTCTTGAGCTGCAGCGATACAGATTAATATTCTGGTAGTTAGATATTTCTGTTCTATGGGGTATTTGCACCCACTTTTCTCCTGGGACAGGTATGATCTCAACCCCATCCTGATTTACTGATCATCCTTAAAGCAATTCCATTCTTTATTACAAAGAATTCACATTTTTTTCCCTGTACTTTGTCTAGCTGAAGGCTTTGGTCTCTCCTGTGTTGCCCTGCAAAAAACATCACCTATTCCATACCAGGCACAATTTTTAATGGTAACCAGTTATACCCACAGACTTTTTACAGCTTCTCAGTGCTACTGCTAACTTTACTGGCCCCCAAAATGCATGGCTACTTCTTTCTTGTTATTAATGGTCAGGTTGAGGATCTGCTCCTCCTCTTCTGCTGTCACGTGGCCCCTTGCACCCATCAGTCATATCTCTGGGGTTTGTCCACCCGGGTCTGTTCATATGTGTAAGGGATATAACCCACTACAGTCCTGGAATGGTTTGAGCTCTGCTCCTTTCTTCCTTTCTCTTCCTTTCTCTCAGTTCCTCATTTCTTCTTCTTGTGTCCCTTTCCCTGACCTACTCTGTAATTTCTCTCCCTCTCTGCCTAATAACCAGCATCACCCTCCTCTTCAACAGACAGAAATTCAACAATTTTTAGTAATTCATAAAAGTTATCTGGGTGTTTCCTGCCCTAACCTGTTCTCTAGGAAAGCACACAGCCCAGTAACATTGAGCTTTCAGCTGTTCATAACATCTATTTTCTAGGTCTTTCTTACTTTCTAATTGTTATTATAGAAGTGTATGACTCTCAAAACTAATTTTATGTATCTCCTAATTACCCCGATACTTTGCAAGGCAGTTTCACTGAGGCTGCTCTCAGTTACCTGCCAAACAGTGATTCAGGAGGCTCTTCCTCAAGCTCAGAATGTCTGTGCCCGTGCTACAACTGAGGATACCGAGACACGTCCCAAGAGCATCGGCTTGCCCTGATGGTCCCAGCCAACACGACTCTCCTCTCCTCTGCCCTGGAGGTGCTGCATGCTGGGGGTGCCCTTGAGTGGGGTTCAGCTGCAGCATCCTCCCAAGGTGAAAAGCATCGCCTGTAAAACATTGTGAAAGGTTCAACTTTATTAAATCAGAAATTCTCATTAGACTCATATAATATCACTTTTTGCAAAGAGAGAACAACGAGGATGTGGGGTTTTTTTAATACATGTATCTACTGATGATGTGCCTGAAAAACCTGCAATATTGGTGTATAAGGACCCAGGACAAATGATTTGCATTTAAGCAACATTTTAAAGGACAGCCAGGATTTCTGTCATGCATATCTATTAGGTTTATGTGACAAATGAAATTTTGTTGGATTATTTATATTTTTAAAGTATCAGCTGAGGCATTTCAATCCTGGACCTTCTTAAGTATTCGTTGCCTCTAAATGAGCTGGATATGTTGTATAATGGAATTACTAGATTTGTATTAAATTGTAGCTTTGGGACCCATCACTGTGTGATGCTATCTACTTTCAACTGGCTTTGTTTATCACAGAGAAGGGAACTGAATTAGCATAAGATACTACAAAGTAGTAAAGGGATTTTAGCACCCTATCTATTTGACCTCCTATTGACCTGGGCTAATTCATATTCTCCCTGGGATGCCGTAACAGGTCATTTTATATTTGGAAAAAAATTAGGTCAAATTATGGCACAACGTCCCTTGTCTATTTGGCGGTGAAGTGGCGGAATTCCCTCTCCGCACACACACAAACACAAGTGGCTGTGCGCCTCCTTTAAAGGAAAATGAACTTTTATTTGTAAATTACCATGCAAGAGATTTTTATTTGTCTTACTTATTGCCTTTATGTGACTGCTGCTGCAAGCGTGACCATTTATAACATCACTAGTGGCAGCAGCAGGATGTTGGGAACGTGGCAGAGGTGTGTGAGCACACGGAAATGTGCTTGCATGCTCACAGGCACACACAGATACACTCACACAAAGAGTTTTCCACCCTGACCTTCACTTCATCCTCCTATATACAGACTGGAAATAGTAACTTTGCTGTAGAGTGCTTGGAGGAAGTGGGGGAATGGCACAGGAGGGTCTGCTTTGTCTGGTTTGGAGGATGAGCTTGACCCTGAAACACTTCTTGGCCATCGGACTAATTTTTCCTTGCAGTTTGGGAAGGGTACCTTTCATCATGGTAGAAAACTTTCACTGAAATAATAACTTTTTCCACAGGATAAAAAGCGTTTACCCCACACTGTCTTCCCTGGACTCTTGGATGAGCCTGTGAGACCCTGCACACCAAATACCCTCATCTTCCCCTCGGGCCCTTCTCAAGGTTCCACCGTCTGCAGAGCTGGTCTGAAAAAGGTGATGGAAGACAGGTCTACCTCCAAATGAGGAAGAGATGTTTGACCATGTTTAGGAAGGCAGCAATAATAAATGCTGGGTGCAGTAAATGTGATGCGTTGCTGTTCTACACCATAACAGTGCCCTTTGTGAGAAGCCCAGGCATGTCCTCTGTTATGTGTTCTACCTTGAAACCCACTCCATAGTTCTCATAGATTTGATCCTTAGATCAGGTCTAATCTCTATGACCTTCTCAGATTTCAGATATTTTTTTTTTAATCTTTTTTTAAATCTTATTTGAAAAAAAAAAAAAAAAAAGGTAGATCTTTAGTCAAAGGTTGCTGTTAGTAATTCCAGAAATTTAAGTCTATTTTTTTCAGCAAAAACCATGAAATGAACTCCAGCAGTTGCTCTGCAGTGCATAGGGCTGATGAATTACAACAGCAGACTGCTTTATTCTCCTTAATAAGAAATTAGATCACAATAGGGATTTACGAAAATTACCTTGAAATGTTTGTGTGTTTGAGTGATTACACAATTTGTGCAAAAATTATGTTGAATCATATGAGCTAGAGCATCTGCCTCTTTAGTCAGTCTATATGCTGCTTTAATAATGCCCTCTTCTCCTTTAATAGGAGTTTGCTAATGAATGCAGAAGCTTAACCCTACAGACAGTGTTTGTTTGTTTTCTTTCTGTTTTCCTAAATTGCATTATCGACAATTTTCTCAGGACTTCCCAGATTTCTGCAATGACTTTCTCGACGCCCATTTCAGGGAGGAAGTGAGGAGTTCATTTAGGAAGAGGATTAAGTCTTAATATTTAGCCTTTCGGATAACCTGTGCCCCTGGACAAGTTTGCTTAATTATTCATCCAGGTCCTTTACTATACATGCAGTTTGGAGAAGAGCAGTTTACGCCAAAATGGGTGTCAGCCTTCTCAAGACGAGCTACTTGAATGTACGGGCCCCATGTAGTGTTTTTAAGGGAGCCCACACCATTTCATTAAGAAGCAGGAGACACAGGAGGACGCACTGCATCATGAATAACTTCGGAAAATCTTTTAAGTCAACCTTGTGTTTTAGTCAACGGGGAAGGTTTGACCTTTAACCTCCCAACAACCATCTGTTTCATTATTTATCTGAGGGAATCAGAGAGTTTTTGTTCTTTCACAAAAGTCCCTGACACCAAGATATTTTTAATAGCGGAAATTTTTCATTCTTGTCACTATTCCTTTTGAAAATACAGGTATTTTCATACAACACGTAGCTAATGAGTGAAACTTCAGAATCCAACCTTTCTCTATAATCACAGGAACAGGGATTAAAGAGGTCCCACTAGTGAGGAACATGAAAATTAATTATTGAGCTCCTTGTTTTATCCTCCCCATCTGTCTGATATTCTCGAGCACAGAAGGAGTTAGACAATTAAATTACTCCTCCTTTTACCTCATCAGGATGTTCTCTGTCCTCTAACTCCAGAGGCTCCCAAATTCTGCCCATTTACCAGGACATGTGTGTGCATCTGCCTGTGTGAGGGCAGGGGCCTCTGATTTTCCCCAAAGTCGAGAATTCAGCCAAGATTTTCAAAACATTATCCTCTACTGAATGCACTTAAAATAATTTTTCTCCTCCTAAGGTTTACAGGAAACCCTTTCACGGAGCAACAATCATGGTAAAAAAGATAATAAATTGCAGAATTATTGTGAGCAATCTTTCTGGAAAGAGGAATGCACAAAGATGTGTGCACACTTGAGCAAAGAAAATGTAAAAATAAAGGTAAGGGATGTGCACTTTATATGTCAAGTGTGGGGGATGTACTTTTCTTTAAAAACACTCATGAAATTCCCTCAGAAGTTACTGGAAAGTGCCCCAGTGCATCTGCCCAGGGCAAAATTAGGCCCATTACATTTCTCTTTCCTGAGAAACCCTCGGGTTTGTAACATGTTTATCTTTCTATCATTATTTTTGGCAGCTAAACAAGTGAAGAATTTCATTTCTAGCAACTAGTTAAGACAGTTGGAGCAGTTAATTTGTTTTATTTAACAATAAAGCTGTCACTCGGCAGTGCTGAGAAGGAGAGCAACTCCAGCACGTTGCTGGTGGAGCCTTTTTCCTGCTCGGGAAGGAGAAACTTCAGAGCCTTCAGAGCTCTGTGTGTGTGTGTGTGTGTTTATCATCACTTTTGGCTCACTTGATATTGTTTTGCTTGAGGTGAAGCCAAAGGGTAAAAACTGCTAAAGTGGGCCCAGACCAACATAAACACACATCCCTGAGCCTTTATTTTTTTTTTTTTTTATTTTGAGAGAGAGATCACAGTATGAATAAAGTATAATCCTTAAACTTTTGAATTATTTTCCCTTCAGCGCGAGCGGCTTCCACTTGCTTGTTCTCTGGCAGCACAGGGCTTAGGTTTGCTGATCAGACAACACACAGGAAAGAAACCAATTTTAAAGAAAATTTTAAAAAAGTAGGGGGTCTGACAACAACCTTTACATGCACATTTTCAGCATAAGGCCTTTTGCAGATGCAGAGCTGTGGAGAAACACAGGGATTTTTTTTCTTTTACTTTGGGTAGGACTTGGCTTTGGGCCACACACGAGCCCGGAGACACCTCCGTTTGTGGGGTGAGCTTGTTAA
>VXBJ01006241.1:175330-180307 GCA_013400055.1 Nycticryphes semicollaris
GGAACAGGTGAGCAAAAGCAGCATCTTGGTTGAAATCTGTCTTTCCTTCCCAGCCTCACTCAAGAAACCTGAATCAGCATAAAATTGGATGTATTGAACCATGCCTATTATCCCCCTTAGATAAGAAAGGCACAAAGGATTAAATTTCATCTGGCTCTTGCTTAATTTGGGAAACAGATGGAGTGCTACATCTTTCTCAAAGACTAAGGTCTAATGTAGCCCTATGGCGTTATCTATCTGACTAGAGCGAGGCTCTGTATTTTGAAAACTGTTCCCAGCTCAGACTGTGGCATAATGCAGAGACATATCCTCGGAAAAGCAATTACTATGGTTTTATCTAGATTTTAGTCAACTTTGAATTTGGGCCCTGTCACTTCATTTTGTTGGTTTTGAAACACAAGGCAAAATGCAAATTCCCACGGAAGAAACATAATCAAAATTTTCTCAACTGTTAAAATTTTTTAACGTTCATGTTATTGATGAGTATATATTTACAGCCATCTTTTACTTTTACATGCTCTCTGATATTTTCCTGTCATTATTTTGTCCATTTGAATCCCCTTTTATGTGACCTTCATGGAAAAACACACAAACCAAAATGTGTGATTCAGAAAACCTACGGCAGAATGACATAAAACCTCCGGAAACATGGTGAGGGTTTTTTTCCACACTCCTTTAAACTATTCCTTTGCTGAGAATGTCCCCAACCTGGAGTGAATTTTTATGGACAAGCTATATGAAAATGGGGGTTTAAAATAGTTACAACCCCCCTAACAATAACGACATGAACACTGACGCTGCAATAAATCACAGAGGTGTAGACACTGTTGCTGTTGTTGGAGGCGTGGGAGAGCCTCCGATTTAGTGGTGCTGCTTGTCTTCACTCAGCTCACTGGATCCAAATGAGGAAGAAGGAGAAGAAACAAGGAGGCAATGGAGAAGTAGGAACCCAAAGACTTCAGACCCCCCAAAAGAGCTGAGGAAGCACAGTCTGTATTACATCTGCAGTAACTATGTATTCGCTTGACATTTTCTATATTGACAACATGAGTTTGTCTCAAATTTTCATGTTCTTTAATAAATGGGTAACTCTTAAGGAGTTGAGAGAAGTGGAGGACTTGAATTCGAGCACTAAGTTAAAATTGTAGTTATGGTTACTAGACACCCCAAGGATTTCAGAAATCCATCTCTTTTTGTTGGGTTCCCAAACTGCCTCAATTTGTTTTCCCAACAGTTTCCTGAGCTTTGCAGGTCCCAGGTGCTGCATTCACAAGAGTTTTGCAGGCAGCTGCTTTTGATGCACCCCTTCATAGCCAAATGAGATGCAGCATTTTACTAAGTATGGATACCAAACCCTTGGCAAAGCAACATTGGGACATCAGTGGTCACCTCTACCCAATAAAAGGAATCCTCATAGGTGTGGGAAACAACATGTATAAGAGTAAATGCAAATTCTCTCATCACAGCACAGGCAAAGGGCAAGGGAAATCTATGAAATGGACAAGGGAATAAATTAATCTTTTCTTTTAAACTCCATATTTCATAAGAAAATGGAAAACTTTGTCTTCTTCCACATTCAGCCTGAAAACAAATGATTCTCAGTATGGATCTACTTTGCAAAAAGTTTATCAGACTATGAGGATGTTGAGCTATTAGTCCAGATTTCTCCATGAATAATAAAAAGGTTCTAGAAATATTTTCTCCAGGTTGCGTCAAGCAAGGAAGAAACACAAGAATCAAGGGGATCTCCTGCAAAGTGTCCAACCCAGCAACATGCAAGGTTTCTAAGAGGAGCAACGAATGTATTATCCTCTCTGTTGCCTTGTGTCCTGACAAAATTCAGATAGCTACCTTCCCCGGAGACAGGGGATGAAGGGTTTTTCCTAAGCTCCTGATAAATCTGCTGCCTACCTGGAAACATGGGCAGGATGTTACCAGCAATGTCTTTATTATGTAAATGGGCAAAGCATTGAGACAAGTTGGCAAACCAGGAATTATTCAGCTGGGTTGATTCTCTGCAAATCTGTTCCAACATCAAGGCTGAGACACTGAGCTGAGGGATAAGAGGCATTGAAGAAGGTACCTCCTTGCTTCTGCTACGGGTGTGTACCGTCCTCAGGCCAAATGCTGTCCTTCCAGCAGGGTATGAAGGTGATCAAAAGGCACTGGTGTTATTTAGAGAATCTCTGAAAGGCTTACTTATCCTACAGATAATCTGCAGCCATGGGAAGAAACCCCAACAATTTGCTGCCTTGTGTGATATTTGGTTGAAATTGTTTGACGCGTTAAAGAGGTTCCTGGGAGGACTGGCAAACCAACAGATGCTCCCACAGAGCATGCAATTGTTTAAGCCTCATTTCACCTGGAAACCAGGTTAAAGACAAGCAAATAGTGAAGTACAAGCAACAGGCAACCAAACTCCCCTGAAGTGCACAAATAACACTGTGAAAAAAACACAAAATCCTGTAGCTGCAACATCTGATCTTCTTTCCCTTTTTATTTTTCCCATTATTGCTTGTTGGTCATGACAGTTGTGTCTTTTATACATTTAAAGGGTGAAAGCCTTCACTTCTGTGTTTGTTTGTGAAGCACCTGCTGGATGGTAGGTGCTAAACAAAGAAAATATTAACCATCAGCCAAATGTGCTCAGAGCTGGAGAAACCCAGTTTATTCTTGATGATCCGATCCTTGAAAATTGCCTTTTGCCTGTGTGGCAAAATGGTCACCCACAATTTCTCAAGCCTTTCAAGAGCAAGACATGACCCCAGCTGTTTTTTGCCAGGAATCCCCATTTTCTCCTCACCACGTATTAGAAGACTGGGCAAGGGGAGTAGAGGCTGTGCCAGCTGAACACAGTTGGGGAGCAGAGTACAGGTGGTACCCATTATGGGCGAGCATCCGAGCATCCCTCCTGCCCCAGCCCTGGGAAGGGGGACAGGACATGCGCCAAAAGATTTTCTGTTGTTAGTGCTTGGCACGGGGCAGCCCCACCTTGCGAGAGGCAAGCTGTTGCTGGCCAAAGGATATCCAGTCTCCGTAGGACTCTGTAAAGGCAATGTATTTTTAGATGCACGGGAGGAAAGAATAGATTCCAGTTGTGGGTTGTCTGACTTCTTCTCTTCACATGGTCTAATAGCACAAGAACTGATGAAATTAGATTTGCATGGGCATCTGGAAGCTTTATGTCGAACACACTTCTAACATAAGAGAGACTATTTACATATAGCTCCTAAACAGCAAAGTCCATTCATCACTCTGAGCAGGAAAAGCCCTTATTTTTATCTCCAGAAGATCCAAAAATCAAGTCTACTATTAATCAGACCAAGTATTTCACATTACATCTTAACTTTGTATGCAGGGTACTATTGGAACTACACTTGTCTCACAATCATCTACCTCTCCTACATCAGCCTAAAAGGCTGGGTGTTTGTCATCACTAAGGAATTTTAGCCAGTCAAAAATTTACAGCATGGTCCTGTAAGATTTCACAAGTGATTTGAATTGCTAAGCTCTAACACGTGTTTGTAGAACCAAAGAAAAATCAGTCAATTGTAATAACAAATGAAAGAGTTATTTTTAAGAATTATCAGGCAAGTGATTTCTAAATCGTTCTGAAAAGATGCTTAGAAATTCAGTAATCTCCAGAACATGGAAATCAAACAATGATACTCCTTTGGAAGGTCATGATACAGATTACTTTTTTTAAAAAAGAAAACAAAACATAAGTTTAAGTTCAACAGTTGCAGCTCATTTCTAATCTCCTGTTCGTGGGTTTGCATCTCCGCGTGTCTTGGAAAATACACTCCTGGGCATGCATGTGCAAGTACAATCATGGATTTTTTGAGATACCTGGTGATATGCATTCGAGTATTTGAGATTAGACTTGAGCCTTTAGTCTCTTTCAAGTGCTTAAATAACTACCTCTTCAGGCTCAAGCCAAACCAGTGTCAAGAAGTAGCTGGAGAAGCATTTTAAAATGAATCTTCTAAATTCTGCTTCTGGATTGGCAAGTATTTGGCAGTTGTCTTTTGTTTGGCTGGAGTAGGAGGTTCTCCTTCATTTAACATCAGGACCTGTCTTTGAGTCACATCATGCTATTTTCTGAGGCAGCCCTTGCCTGACATCTCTTGTCTAGAAAAAGCACTGATAAAGATAGAAAAGGGGGATCAAAACATTTAAAATAATTTGTGACTCAATACTTCTATATTCCAAAATAAAAAGAAGAATAAAAAGAATGTAAAAATTCAGAGTTCTTTTGATAGTCTTCCAAGTATGCTTTCTCATTTGGTCTTTAACTTCAGTCTTCCTTCTCATCACAGCTGGCTTAGTCTTTTGATGGACCATTACTATTAGATTGCACTTTAAATTCTATGTCTGTTCAGCCGCACAGCTCAGCCCCAAGCATTACAGCCTCGCCAGGATTCTGCCCATCCACACGATGCTCTCAGCTGGACCCTGCATCAAAAAATGCAAAGTTATGCCCTGATTTCTATTCTAAGGGGGAAAAATACCCAACAACCCAATATTCCCCTGAAATGGCAGAACAAGACAGATTTGGCGAGGTCACTCTGTTGCCTGCTGTCAGCTCTGAAGAACAAAACCTGAAAAAATGTTCATCTTTGCCTTACCTTATTACTTGCCTCTGGACCACGAAAGGCCCGTTGCAGACGACACGCTGCCAGCCCAGCTAGGAACCGCTCTCTGGGCAGTTAATTAAGACGTTTATCCCTTCACTCCCAAACTCAGTACATTTCAATCTGTTTAATTCTCACAGGAAGTCAAAAATAAAGTCAGGGAAGAGCCATATTGTCGCACAACTGTAGCGCTCTCGAAGGAAGGGTTTCACTCCCAGCCTGGTCTCTCTGTGCTGCGTTATGGAAAAGTCCGGAAATCTTACGAGTGCCTAGATGCAAAATCTTCACAGAATTAGACAAAGATTGTTTATTTTTTCCTCTGTGAAGAGCTCTTTTAAGGAAG
>VXBJ01006241.1:180399-234366 GCA_013400055.1 Nycticryphes semicollaris
GGGGGGTGTTTGTTTGTTTGTTTTAAGCAGAGCATTTTCCCCTGTTTTTTTGCATTTTGGAGAGACGGTTTAGGTACACCTTGTGTACATGCTGGTGGGACATGAAGCAGCCTGGATATCTGGAAGACACGAGACACACAGGGCATGCATTCTGCAAGGAAATGAGGACATCTAACTTTAATTTCCATGAGGCCCCTCGTATCATCTCAGCATCCTGTTACACTTTGGACACACTTATTCTGCACGCACAGAAACCCAATTAGAGCTGTCCAAAGAGCCTAAAAAAAAAACAAAAACCAGAGAGATGAACTTAAGAAGCTTTCATTCTTAGTGAAAAAGACACTTCCTGCTCGAGATTTTCAAGTACTCAGTCACAGTTGGCATGCCTAAGCTTTGGACGGAGCTTTCCCAGTTTCTCAAATACCTATGCAAAAATAAAAACCAAACCAGTGCTTAATCTTTTTCTTATGAAGTCTAATCAGGACAGGGTACATTTTGGATAGGAACAATTCCAAACCATGGGGTTTTTTGGTGTTGTTTTTTGGTAGGGTTTTTTTTTTTCTAAAAAGTCCAAATGATTAACTTTCCTTTCGGCGCTGCTGGTGCACAAGCACTGCATTTCCTCATTTTTGACACAAGTGGGATTAGTGGAGGTTTGTAACAAAGGCTTTTCTGACAGTCTGTGTAGCGGCGGCCAAACCCAGGAATACTGGGAATCCTGATGAGAAAGCCTGCTCGTTTCTAGCCCAACGAGGTTTGGAAAAGTATTTAAACTTTTGGAGCTTAACTAAACCTTCAAACCTTTGGGTATTGTCACACTGGGAACTGTGATAACTGCAGGTTTTATTATATGTCTTTCTCCTGCTATTTAATGTCCAATTAATTTCATGATAGGGCATATTAAAAAGATGCTTCGTGTATAGAGGAGGATTGCATTGTGCTCTAACCATTCGTTGTAAAGCTACAGAGGATATTTAAAAATAAATAAATATTAGTTTGTCCTAATTTTTACTTAAGAGAAGAATTAAATAACTGATTCTTGGTTTAAAACCAAGGTTTTAAGAAAACAGGGAGCATGAGGGGTTTTTTTTTTGAAAAATTAAACATTGTTTTGGGGAATAAATATCACTTTGACCCCTATAAAAATCAAGACACAAGGCCAGCATATGGAAATTATTTTCCTCTTGACCGTGACTTGCAAAAGAGATGGCTGGCAATGTTGTGTTGTTTGTTGGTAGCAGTTTTGCTAAACTACTCCCCCTCCAGAGAAAATAAAATGGCAGCACTTAACAGCACAGCCATCAGAAATGCTCACTGCTGTCTGTATGCCACTGCAGGGGCTGAAATTCATCCCAGCAGTGAGAATAAGTGCCAGGTGAGCCCTCCTTTAAAGGCCCAGGTTAGGTTTTAGAAGCTGTTGAATATGCAATTGTTACTTGGCTCCTTTTGCATCAAGGAGCTGCCTCCACAGATAGGTCCCTCCTGGTGGCCGTGCATGGTTTGGTTTGGCTCAGAGCTTTAAAAACATTCCTGGGCTACTCAGGTACTTAAAAGGAAGTGGGGATCCCAGGCATTTGGGTATGGAACACCTTGTGGGACTGCATCCAGGGGCAGCAGTGATATTTCTGCATAGGTCTGCTGTGCCCCATCATTCACAACCGTCCCAACCCATGTCCTTGCCAAGGTGACACCAAAACATAGGCTGGGGCAAACCTGCAGATGGGCTGACGGCTTTTTCTTCACCCCAGGTATCCAAATGTCATTTAAAATCACAGGTTTGGCCAAGGCAGCCTTTGTCCATGGGTGCCTTTTGGTTTGCATTGACCTGGGACCTTGTGTGGCAGTGAACATCAAACAAGGCTGGACAATGCACCCCATCTAGGAGATTCCCAAATTAAAACCACTGCTGATTCCTTGCCCTTAGGTTTTGCAGTGTTGAGACAGGACGAACTCAACGGCACAAGGGATATTATCAGCCAACAGGTTGAGCAGAATATAACGGGACATTTGCATTTCCACTCCCTTCTCTCCTAAGTCACTCCCCACAGCTTAATTTCCACACCTAAATATAGAAGGGTGATATTTGCACATTCCTTTGTTCTAAAATTCAATTAATTTTTTATTGGCAGAATTAAATAATTAATAATTTTACTTAGACTTTCCCAAAACACTCCGCTGCTGGAAGGACCTCACAGTGCCTACACTGTACAGCTCTGCCCCCTGCAAAACTTTTCAGATAATTCCAGCCTCCAGCGTAAAGCAGCAAGATTCAATTTTTGTGGCTGTCAGATGGAAAAGGGCCCTGCTCTGCTCAGCAACACGCAAAGTGTTTCATCTCGAGTGATATTTGCCTAAAAGATTTCTCTCTCCAGCTTTCACTCGAGAGCCTTCTGCCAGTCGTGTCCCGAGGACCAGCTGCTGGGAAATTTAGTAGGAATGTGTATATAGAGAGAAGAGGGAAAATTGTTTTGCAGTTTCTTCCAAACCAATTCTGGCACGAGATGAACATACAGGGTAAGCCGTATTTATAAAGGGCACTCTCTGTGCAGTGCTGAATATGGGTATGTCCCTCTAACAGTAGGAGCCATAATTCTAAAGAACAGATTATAACTACCCAAGACCCGATATTTCTCCTAAGTGTCTGTGGTTGTTTTTTTCCTTGCCCTTTGAGTATTATATAGCATGTGCTATAAAAATGAGAGGGATGGCTGAGGCCAGGTCTCTCCTTCACTTCCCTCCCTACCAGCAGCACCACCATAAAGTCCTGTTCATAAACGCTGAGTGCAAATTGAATACTTAGCCCAGCCCTCTCTCCACTCATTCTGCCCTCTTTGAAGTTGAACAAATTAAGGGTTACTTCTCAGGCAAGGAAAAAAATATAAAAAAAAAAAAAAAATGAGGTTGATTAACCATGGGCATGCATAATTTATGGGCAGTTTGAACATCCTGTGAAAATGGGCCAAAGATGTTTTTTTATAAATTGGGCTCTATGAATTCAAGATGATCTTTAGCATTTATTATTGCTCAGGAAGCTTATGGCAGTATCACAGGCATGTGGCTATGTGTATTTTCTGACTCAGTTTCCTCTCAGCCAGCCAGTTTAAAAGCCAAACCCTTTCCTCTACCGGCATCACCAGAATCAGCCTTTGCACTGCATGACAGCACTCGGGTTTGTCAGACGAGGAAGGGGGCACCATCTGGGAACTGGGATTCCCAGTTGAAATGATGTCTCCTGGCAGGGGAGCAGGAAAAAGGCCTTGCCAGTCTAACCTCAACCCAGGTAGTGTGTTGCCTCTTCAGTTTCAAACCTTGCATGTGCCTTTAAGAAACAAAAATTAATGCAAAGCTTATTACAATCCTGGTGGTTGCTAACGCTTTCTCTCTTCCACTGTCCAAGTGTCTGAATTTCAGCTTCAGATGAGTGTGGCCTGCTGGGATTTGAGCTGCCAGTTTAATTAGTGTTCAGTAATTTCAATAATGAGTGACAATTCATTGGGGCTTTTAGGTTGGTCTTCTGTTCAGAAGCAAATCAATAATCCACAGTTTTTCCCCTTCTTTAAAGACAAGAAAGTGGCATGTGAGTTACATCAGATGAGAGAAAATAAATGAGGAAAAGCACAACTCCCTCAGTAACTTGAGAGGCAATTGGCTTTAATGGTGTGGGCAGCCTCCCTGGTTTGTTGATGTTATTGGATGAACAGAAAGGTCATTAGTATCTGGAAAGGGGCTCCAAAGATTCTCACAGTAAACAATTTGCCCTGGCTGTAACCATAGTGATTTGGGTAAATGAACACAGGTATACGGATTACTACTGTATTCCCCAGGCTGCCTATATTATTGCCTCAGAAGATATAAAAACAATTGAGGCTAATTGTATGAGAGTGAGTTTATTACAAACATAAATGGAAGGGGAAAAGAAACCGGATATATTGTTCAGAAGCTTTTTTAATCTCTTAATTTTATATGTACATGTGCACATATATATGGTGCATGAAATGCATATGTGAGAACACCGTATCTCTACACACATTTACACATGGCACACTCACAAACCCCTGAGCAGATGAAATTCCTCTTGCTTTGGTCTCCAGTTTGGACCATGGATGTAGGGATTTATCCCTCACAGCCTGGGAGCAGGATACTCTCTGCCATGGGTGCAGTTCTCCATCTTGGGCACCTCGTTGCCGGTTGCCAGTGGAGTTTGGGATGCCGAGTGTCACTGCACAAACAGCTCTTTTCTAACACTCGGAAACCAAGGGAAACAGAACTGCCTGAAAGCTGAGAAAAACACATTTACCCCAAGCAAGACAATGATGTGCCCTGCAGAACCAGTCCCGTGCCTGGGTGTCACCTACCCCTCCAGAGGCATCGCACCGACCTACAGTAGCAGCATTTTTTCTTTTATTTTATTTTTTAAGTTGCATTGCTACCTTTTGTTACAGCAACAAAGAGCCAGCCTTGGCGAAGGGCTGCGATTTGCGGTATACAAACCCATTAAAAAAACACAAATGAAATACCCAGCTGGGAAGGTCAAGTCTAATGAGGTGGTCTGTTGTGAGAAGTGGTAGCTCACAGCATCCCCCATGTAGGCCAGAGGTGATTCCAAGTGAACAGCTGCTTATAATTATTATAATCTGACACTTTTCATCCACCTCAGGTGCTATTTTTTTCTCACAAGAGAGCAGATTAATTGTATATCAACTGATATACATAAAAAAGGGTTTGATAGAAGGCTTAATAAAGTAACATTAAATAGGTGCTCCCACTGAAATTCTAATGTGTATATTCTTAATTAAATTCCCTCGTACAGTACAGTAATTCAGGTGTATTTGGATTCCTTTTTCCTCCCCTGAATATAAAGTTTAAAATTATTGTTGCTATGAAACTGAAGGCAAATAGGAAGGGAAAAGCCCTGCAAGCCTGACCCACATAGGCCCCTCTTCTAGAGGGAGGAAAATCAGTTAATGCTCCATCTCTCATTCTGCTCCGCGTCTACACAGGCCCTCGGTATTCTCATGTTAAAGAATACGCTCTCCCATTAGAATTTCAATAGAGCCCTGCTCCCAGGTGAAAAGGCAATATCCACATTAAAATGAAGATATTATTAAAAAAAAGAAAGTACCATGTGCAGCAGTCTATTGACATCACTCTGGAGGGAAACTGTTGATTTAGAGGAGGAGAGGTATCTGGGTATGTGTTTAAATTGAACATTTAATAGTGCCGGTTCAGCCGCTATTTACTGGTGTACAGGAACTAAACACGCAATGTTTACATGACTTTACAGTCTGTCTTTTTTCGCAAGTCGTAAAATATAACCCAATGTCACCCCTGATAAGGAATAACCCAATTAAGCCTCTTCTCTAAATACTGCCTGACTATTCTTAAACTGCGTGGTTCACTGTGAAGAGGAAACTTTCTTTCCAGAGCACGCATTGTGCTGCGTGTGGTGTTTAATCAGACACGTTTAGTACAACTGCTTGAAAAAAAAAATATTAAAAAAAAAAAAATGAATGGAATCTCACGAGTCCCACGACGTTTCCTATTGAAATGAATGAAAGACACAAGGGGTTTGTTAAAGATTCCAGGCTGGGCCTTCAGAGACCCTGCCGTCTCCCAGCACTGGCACCGTGTGCTCAGTCTGCGAGCGTTAGCGAGGGTGAACCTGGAAGAATGGACATTTGTGCAGCTGCTGGCATTCCCCAGGGGGGTTAGTACAGACCATCAGGACTCCAGCGTTCCATAATGTGTGCTGCATTATATTGGATCTGCCTGAGATTAATTTGGCTTGGATCTCCTAGAAGATCAAATTATTCTCCATACTGTTTTGGTATAAACTGAAAATTTTAGTGTATTTCATTAAAATGAGTCCTTTCAATCCTTCCATTCCTGTTTCTAGTTCACCAAACCTTCAAACAAGCCTTTTCTCAGTAACTTCCCCCAAGCTCCTGGGGACAATTTTGCGTCTACTCCGATATGCTGGCCAACACACTGGTCTCCTCACACCCATATAAACCCAGACTAATCCATATGAACCTATAGGGATGACCCTGGCTTGCCATGGAGTCATTAGGTCGGTGTTGAGCCTTCAGCATGTAAGGAGGAATTTCTTTATTTTTCTAGACTTCAGTTCAAAGCTCAGCGCTGGGGAATGGCCTATGGTGTTAAGCAGTACATTTCAGACTAATCCCAAACTTCCCTAGCATTTGGGAGAGATTGCTGCCTTCTAGTACTTATTATTTACTTCTAATTAAATCATGAATGTGTTAAGTGATTTTCCAAAATAAAGAAAATACTTTCTAGTGCCTGAGAAGCTTTAGTCGGGAGAGAAAGGAAGGGATGTAGCGTTATTGAGGTAAAGTTACACCATATTTTGATAACAGCGGTTTAATGAACCCCAAATACCCAGAGCCTCACCATCATCAGTTGAGCAGTTCACGTTACACATGAAAGTAGAAAGGGACTTGCAGAGAGATTTTAATGTGTTTTTACAATTTACCCCAAAATGTATATTCAACCCAGACAGGTACTAGATCCTATAAGAGGGTGTTTGTTCTCTTTTTTGTATGACATGACCCTCTAGAAAACATCAACTTCCTCTCCCATCTGAACCAGGAAAAGAAGAAAGAACTTCAAAAATATAATTTACAATCCATCAAGCTACTGCAGAGGGGAAATAATTGTTGGTCTGTCCCTTACTTAACTTGAATGTGCACCAAATGGTTATTGGAGAAAAAAAAAGAAAAATGCATCCAATATCATTCAGATTATGTCTGCCCTGTGCCTTCCATTTTTCTAAGGTGTGTTGACAGAGACCTACACATGACCCCCTGCTCTGCCAGCTTTGCTCCCAGACATCAAATGGTGTGGCCAAGGCTTCTCTAGTCTCAGTTGTCTCTGAGCCCTTCAGTCCTTCAGCGCAGGGAATGGAAAGGTATTACAAGGAAAGCTGGGAACGATGTAAATCCTTGCGTAGTCAAACAGGAAAGAAGTACTAGATGCAACGGTCCTGTTTTCTCCTGCTTTAAGTTTCTCAGTCCTTTTGCATCACCATGGCACAGTTGGTGATGATCACGGGACGTTAACCTGGACAGGTGCCGTGACTTTCTGTCTGCATTTCATTGCACCAATTTTCTTAGAACTTTGGCTCCCAGACACACCAGCAGCCATGGAGAGAAGCCCCAGAAAGCCTTCTTACAGGACCAGACTTCCTCAGGCTCCCAAGGAGAGAGAAAGACTCTGTAAAACTCACTACGACTGCAACTCACCTTGCAGTGAAAAAACTTCTCACGCAGTTGCAGTTTGAAAGTAAAAGGTGACATATAGAAGCAGAGTATTAAAGAAAAATATTCAAAGTGAAGTGTTTGGTGTGATTGGTATGGACTGGAGCTGACTCCAGTTGTAATGAATAATTACAGTCATATTTGCATTGGTCCATGATACCTTTTAAAATGAATTACAGACTCATCACTCTGCTGCCTCCTGGCAAAGGGAATTAAACATTTATGTATCAACAGTTTATTAAGGACAATAACCTCTTTTTTTTTTTTAAAATGAGCTGTACTTCACAGCTATGAGGATAAAATTATATATGGCTGCATAGCAATCTCCCAGCCATTTGGACTAAATTCATAAAAATCAAGTGGTTGAATATGGATGGTATTTGGATCTAAATTTCTTAGTGGAAACTGAGATGAAGCACTAGACATTTTTAAATGCCTGTGAGGTTTGTCATCCTTACCACTACAACTCACCCCATAACTAACAGTGTTCCAAACTTTTTTACACATAAAACCCACAGTATAGAGGCTGGTGGGCATCGGATTACCTGCTGCATGCCGTTTGCCTCACTCTTATGCTGAGTGCATCTAAATACTTCAGCTGGATGGGGCAAAAAAACTTGCTGACATCATCCATGAACACCATGCTCAGATTTTCCTGTAAGCAAATACTGAAATAACCATGGGAGAACAGCAGTTAGATGAGGGGAGAAATGCTAAGATCCTGATTCAGCAAAAGCTTTTACAAAGGTATTTAAAGTTAAGCACATGCTTAAGTGCTCTGCTGAATCAGGGCCTAGGGGAGGTCTTGTTATCTATGAAAGATTTCTAAGTGGGAAAACAGAGGGGGAAAGCAAGGTGTACAGTTACAAAAGGAGTGTAAAGAGAAACGGAGACATAGGAAAAGTTTTGGGGTTGAGTTTATTATTCTAACTTGCTCAAGAAAGTCCACAAAGTTGCACAGAAACTAAGGACAAATATCTGGTAAAATTAAAGCAGAGACAGAACAAAGGCAATGGGGCAGGGAACTGGGAGCACCTGAATGGATGATCGAGCAAGGGAAAAGCAGAGAACTTTGCTGCTGTGCATGGAAGGACAAAATATTCCAGGAAAAAAAACCAAACAACCCAGGATCTATAATTTAAAACCTGTGTCACCAAGTTCTATTCAGTATCAGGTCTGAAAGGGAAGGGGAGATATTGATGGTCTTGAGTTTGCTAACTTTGGAACTTAAACTGGGCATGGAGACAAGTTCAAGGGCTGAACTGCTCTGAAGCAGAGGAGGCTTCAGGCCAGCAGGATGGGGAATCCAGCTGCTGCTGAGGACCTTGTCCTCTCTTTGCTCAGTCTGGAGCTGTGCTACTGATGGAGCATCCTCACCACTGTCACTGCAAGCGTTCCCCCTCCCTGGGCATGGGGCTGTGTTTCACCTGGTGCCCTCAGCCCCATCCTGCAGCACTTTGGGTACAGCCTAGTTCTGGAGCACAGGGATCCATCCGTCAGCTGAGTGTCACTGGGGACATGCAGTGAATGTGCTCCATCACTGCCCCAGGCGTGAGTGAGGACATCACACAGAACTGTCCCAGGATGGGTGCCAACACCCCACACTTGGTCCTGGCCAGGAGGCACAGCATCACCACCGACCACTGTGGTGGTGATCCACGTGGTTCTTTACCCATCTAAGTGTCAACTACATGGTGACAGGCTATGTTGGACACCACTCTGATGTCATCAACCTTTTGGGGACAGTAGGACTATAGGGTCAGGCAGTCAGTCAGGTCCCAGAGGCTCATGAAAGTTGAGCTGTCTGAAGCTCACATTCTCCAGAACCTCTCTGCAATTTGAAACAGAGGGCGGTAAGTGGGGAATGATGGTGAGATTTCCATTAATTGTGCACTCCTCATTCAAACTCCCTCCATTAATGACCCCTCCACTTTGGCAGTCCTCTTCCCTCCTATACAGGAGTCCTAAAGCCAGAATGCAAACTCAGACGGCACAAATACACCCAAGTTTCTAAAAAGCTTAAAAAAATATATAAACATTTCAAGTGACTGGTCTCCTTAAAGTCTGATGGGTCCTTGTTCTTGAACCAGAAGGGAAGAGGAAGCTCACTTGCCAAAACGGTTTCCCCTGGGTCATTGTTGCAGTGGAGAAAACTGCAGAGTATTTGTGGGTTGTGTTTGTTCTTGGGGGCAGACTTCCTCCGTGTGTTTCTTTGATTATGCCCGTGTAATATGATGATTATCAGATTTCTGCAACCGTTGCTGTTCTCCAGCTTGGCCTGTTGCAAGAAATTAAAGCGGGTGTTGTGCTTAGCCCTGTATCAGGGCCCTTTATTCACGTAACGTGACCATTAGGTTCTCTGTCCACAAATTGGCCACCAGTTTGGTCAAATTATCAAATTACATTACTGGAGTAATATTAAAATCATGTGAGTGGGTTTTAAATCCCAGTAGTTCATGAACTTTTTTTAATATCTGCCAAGCCGAACAATGGGACCCTTTGCAATCCCCCAGTGAGCACCTATTAAAACCACAATTTACAACTATACATATCATCTAACGTGTTAACCAGGTGTTCCAGTGTTATTGTTTGAAATTCTACCTAGGTTTAAATCAAATGAAGAAAAGCCAAAAGTCCAATTAAAATCCCACATTGCCTCTTTATCGTGTGTAGGTGAAAGACATTTGTTATAGATTTAATGGCAGAAATCTCATAAAATTTTAGACCATCCTCTTTTCTTCCCAGTTTCTTGTTTCTTGCTCAGATTCTCACAGCTTACTGGCATTTCCTGTTCTTAGCTGTAAAAAAAATAGAATAAATCTAGGAATTTCTGGCTTAATTTTAGTAGCATCCTGGACACTCCAGCAGAATTTGACAATTGAGTGTTGTCATGGGATATTAAAATCCTGCAGTGGGCCCATTTAAGCTATTATTTCATAGGCTGTCCCTTAATCAGTTCCATCCCTTGGCTGTACACTCTTTGCCAACATGTGTCTATTTTATTTAATAGTTCAGTGACAACAAATTTATGTTGCTAAGCTCCAAAAAGTAAACCTTACCAAAATACCTCCCCAAACTGCCTTTACAGACATCCACCAAAGTAATATGGAATTCAGTTGTCTTCACTTGGCCATAATTACTTCCAGACCCAGGCTGCCTATCTTTGTCTTTGGCCATTTTTCTCATTCCACCCCAGCTCCGAAATAGTGGTGTTTCTTTACATTTATGGTTTTCTACTTAGATTTCATTGTCACCCACCCCTCCTACCTTTTGATTTTAGCAGACCTTGACATTTAACTAGTGACCTAGCTCTCTCTCCAAATATATGTTTTCTTCTCCATTTGACAAAAGACTTGGGTTTTCAGTGCCCAATAAAACAAATTAATTTTCTTTCCGTGAGACAACCTTCCCCACACCCCCCCCTTCTTTTCTCAGGCATTAAAATTGGGACAATGAAAAAAGTCACCGTTGCCTCGCTAATTTGAAATCCTTTGAATAATATGATAAATGAGATCAACTTTTTGTAGAGAATTAGTGAAACTGGCAAAAAATAAATGTGTCAGTTACAGCACATCTGTTCTCTTTTACGCTTTACTTAAGAAAATAATTCTTGCCAGGTTTTACCCACCCATAATAATTACACAATTTTTACAGATGTAGTTTGTAACAGCTTCGCTTTGGTCCAAAACCTTTAATATGACTCGCAATGAATTTACTTCTTGGCTTGCACTTTATTATGGTTTTGCAATAAAGGGGCTGAGGTAAAGTTATTTGTTTCCAGCTCTGCACCTTTTACTAACATTTTTATAAACAAAACTGTGAGGCTAAAAATGATTGTTGCTGTCATCACCACTGTTACTATTGCAATTACTACACATTTTGTATTTGGACATTTAATTTGGCATGTGCTTGGAGTCTGTTTGCCTTGTTCTTAATTATCTGTTCTTGGGGAGCACCAGACCAGGGCAGAAGGGTACTCATGCATATCCAGCTGCAAATGATAAAACATCATGACTTCCATCGATGTTTAAAGACAACGGTACTAATTATTGGAAATGGGTCCTGGTTAGAAAATTTTGAGCCAGCTCCAGAGATCTCTGCGTTTTGGGAGTGCGAGGGTCTCGAGCTTTGATTTGGAAACACAACTGGGGATCTAAAGTTCAGGCCACATCCATGCCAGGGACTCGGTGTGGGCCAAGCTCTACTCTAATTGTAACAGCATGGCAGGCAGTGCCACCGTCGTTAGGCTCTGTCTCACATGTACATGGATTTGCAAAACTTTATAAATCAGATGCAAATATTTTCAGCTGCTGAAACTTGCCATAAAATACCCTGGCCTTAGTCCAAATGAATTCTGACATCCAATTTTTTAAAAGGAAAAAAAAAATTGAGAAGTTGCAGTTTCCTCCCAAAAGTAGATAGGATATATGGGGTTTCTTTTTCAGGGCCAGATACTTAAAAAAATTTAAATTGATTCACAGGGAACAGCACGTTGTTTCATGAACAGAACCAGCCCAGTAACACTGCTTTGGAAGAGGAGGCCACGTTTAATTAAGAGGCATGGGTGGAGTAGTGGCCACAAGCTGATTTTGATCTCCTAAATTAAATTTCTATTACTTTTAATGGGGAGGGTGATGAGTTGAATGGACGTGGCACTCTCAGCAGTCACCGAGCATATGCGTGTGGTACCCTTATAGATCTCTGCTGCACTAACCGATGTTATTGTTATTATAATTCATGGCATAAACTGTAACCACTTGCAACCGCTACACGCTGCACAACCCAATTAAGAGCAACAGAAATGGCTACATTTAATGGGTCCAATGACATGATAATGCGTTCAAAGGGTCAGTGCCCTACATTGCACATCAATGGCAGTTGACACACTGTTTTTTAATACTACCACTTAAATATGCATTAGAGGTTTAAAAGCAGCATTGAAGTAATGAGAAGGGTTAGACTTAAACTTATAAGTGCAAGTAAAGTGTGACCTGCAAATATAAGTGTTGATAAATTCAGGATAGGGGTTTTTTAAGCATAAATGCACTTTTAAGATTTACACATTTTTAACTTAGTGCTCCTGCAAAACCCAAAGCATTTACTGAGTTCACTCGAAGCAGCAAATCCGTCACCAGATGAAGCCTGTAAGTGGGACAGGGCTTTTTTTTTCCTCACAAGATGATGGCACTCTGCCCACAAATGTATGATTTTTGAAGCAGAGTTTAGGAAACCATTCAATGTGCAATCACAACATGAAATAACATCTTGTCACAGCGTGCTAGACAGCTGGGCATGGTTCCCTCCTACCCCAAACCTGAACTCTATCCTCTTGGAAACACTTTCCATCCCTTCCTGCAGCACCCGCAGGAGAGGAAATCAGTGGTGAGACCCAGGGCACCCTCAACAGGGCTGCCCCCAATTCCAGGGGGCTTCCTACCCAACCGAGAGTGGTTTCACAGCTTGCCAAAGTCGTCTTCTGGTGGCACTAGGGTCTTAGATCTTTTTGGGGTTGCTCATTAACTGTTCCCACTGGGTTTTTTACTTCAATCTGTTTTTTCCTTTTTCTTTTTCTACTTTTTTCTTTTTCTTTTTCTTTTTCTTTTTCTTTTTCTTTTTCTTTTTCTTTTTCTTTTTCTTTTTCTTTTTCTTTTTCTTTTTCTTTTTCTTTTTCTTTTTCTTTTTCTTTTTCTTGTAGGTAGCTCAGAGACACCTAATCAGAAAAAAATAAGGGTAGAAGTACAGGATGAGTTATTAGGGGCTAAGAGGCTCACGATATCACTATCAGCACCTGTCTGGACTTGATAGAAGTGGGACACTAAGGCCATGGGAGTCAGGTGGCATTGAATATGTTCTGTGTACAGAGACATGTCTTCCAACCCTCTCCTCCACTCAGCTGTCTCACAGAAATTAGGCAAATTCACTGTGAGTCCTCCAACCTTTGCAGGGCTTTTCTGTGACGAGGCAAAGCCAGCTCTGAAATCCAAATTGTCTCCTCTTGGCCTTGGCCATGCCTGCAGGCACTGCAGGGGTCCACCGGTGCGCACCAACCCTGGCGTTCACTTTTAATCAAAACAAAAAAGAAAAATCTAATATTTTGGCTGTCAAATTTTTTTTTTTTAAAAGCTGACATCGTCCCTATAATCCCATCTGAACATTGTGTGCATGTGATTTAAATATGTTAATAATCACTCCCTGCTCCTGTCATTTAATCTTTTGTTTTGGTTGGGGTTTTTTTGTTGTTTTTTAAGATGTTTAGCCAGATACTGGAGCCGGTCCAGTGCCCTTTCCAGCTGAGCCCTTTCTCTCGCACCACACAAGCACATTGTAGGGATCATTTTTCGGAGATAACAGCTCCACGAATACTTACAGTTCTCCTTACCACTAACCCCCTTTATCCGGCGTCAGCGCGTTGCCGTGGCTAACTCTCTACCCAACCCCGAGCCTCTGCAGCACAAAGAAAGTCTTTGGTGATGTGGCAGCGGCACATTTCCCGAGCAACGCGCCTGGCTTCCTCCCCCATTTACAGGAGGAACCGGCCATAATGAATTTAGATGATATTCAGCTCTACTACACTGCTTAATTCACTCGGTGGCCTTGATGTTATAGGAGATGAGCAAAGGGACCGGGGGTAAATCCAGTTGACTTGGTGTTAAAGTTAACATTAACAACAGTAACAGCAAGCTCCCGGTGTTCGACTGTCACTGACCCTTCAACACGACTCAAAAGCGCTGTGATTCCCATATTTCCCCTGCTAAAGCAAATACAAGCCCGCCCGGTAGCGCGCGGTTGGTTTTGAGCGTGCCCTGCGCTGGGTGGTCTGGGGACTTATCCTACTTCCCATCTCATTTGCCTGCAAACGCCTTCACCTTGTCAGGGCCAATAATTATCCGGCCGGCGATGCTCAGAGCTGCCATTCCTTAAGATTGGATGAGATTGAAGAGGCTGAGGCTCGGCTCCTCTGTGCATTTTCTCCGTCAGTTAGTGTATACACTGGGGGCCCGGCGAGCCCTACAGCAGAGCTACACTAACTTTCTCTCCCCTTCCTTATTATGGAGCTTAATAACAGCAGGCAGTGTATTAATATGTAAGAGATCAAGAGATTATTGATTAGAATCACTTGGCTAATATCCCCTGTCTGTCATGTAGTTCAGCAGCCCTTTCATGATTTTTTGTGTCAGTCCATTTAAATATTCATGACAGAGTTGCTTTGTACCTCCACGGCTGAATTTCTAATTAATCTGTCAAAAGAAATACAATATGCCCCTAAGCCTTATTATTATAAGGGTCAGCTGAAACAGAGCTGGCCTGGCTAGGCCTAAGGGGTAATTAATTATAACAATGCGGTGTTTACCTTCGTCGGTACCTGCGGCCTAAATGAGTGCTAAATTAGACTCAAACCACTTCAGTCCGTGTTTGAAGCACCCCGATATGCCAGACTAAATCATAATGATGGGGAGGAGAGAGCGGAGAGCCGCTCCTGTGTAACAACATAATCAGCAATTATAGCTAGGAAATGGGGAGAAGGGGGAATTTTATCTCATTAGAAGAGCCCGAGCAGAAAGTTTTTTTTTCTGTCACCAGCTCTTTTCTTTCGAATTCAAATGATCCCACTCTAAAGGTGAGGGATCTCAAATTTAATTCCAGTGCAGAAAGCCGGCCTAATTAGTGGTATACTTTGGCTAAAATATGAATGACATTTGCTCCAGCTTGCAGCGGCCTATTAATAGAGGGTGTCAGAGTGAAACATTAAGTGTATCATTCTTCTGTCAATTTATTTCTGTCATTATTGTTTCTTTATTTCCTCTGCCACATTATGGTCACTAATTTCTTCTCACTTTTATGAGATTCTTAATGTGGGCCTTTAATGAACTCCAAAAACTCAACCACAACTCTGAAATTAAAATACTAGTCTCCTGTCAGTGTGACGCGACAGAGTAAAACTTGAATAGTATCATTCTTCTGTCAATTTATTTCTGTCATGATTTTTCTTTATACCCTGCCACATTATGCCCACTAGTTTAATTCCATTTTTATGTGACTTGTTAATGTGAATTTTAGGTGGCTTTTAATCACCTCCAAATTTGTAGAATATCACAATAAATCATAACTGTATCCCCTCTTATGACAATTTATTTCTGTCATTATTTTTTATTTCTCCTTCCTTATTACAACTCCTAGTTTCATCTCCTCCTCTGTGACCTTTACATAGTTGCATTTTGAAAAGGGAGCACAGCCAAAGTTTGCTCTTTTGCAGTAACGCGGCAGTGGCCAAGCAGTGATGTTCTGTCCATCCGGTGACGCTCTGCCTGTCTGGTGATGCTCTATTCATCCAGCGATGCTCTGTCCATCCGGTGCTGCTTTGCCCATCTGACGATGCTCTATTCATCTGATGATGCTGTGTCCATCTGGCGATGCTCTGTCCAGCCAGCGATGCTCTGTCCACCCAGTGAATCTCTGCCTATCCAGCGATGCTCTGCCTGACTGGTGATGTTCTACTCATATGATGATGCTCTGCCCATCTGGTGATTCTCTGCCCGTCTGATGATACTCTACTCATCTGATGATACTGTTTCCATCTGACAATGTTCTGTCTGTCCAGTAATTCTATTACTATCTGATGCCTATCGCCCGTCCAGTGATGCTCTGCCTGTATGGTGATGCTCTGCCCACACGGTGATGCTTTGCCTGTCTGGCGATGCTCTGCCCATCTGGTGATGCCATGCCCATCCCTGATGTGATGCTGGCCCAACCATGTCTTCAGCATCACCCAGAGAGGCGCAGGATGAGTTCGGTGCCTCAACGTGCTCTAACAGCAGGAGCTTGGCCCAGTGTCACCAGCACACTTGGCTGAAGGGGTGGTTTGAGTAAATGACATTTCATTAACGCTATTGATTGGGGCCAGTCTAATTCATCTGTGTAATGAATGGGTGTAATTAATTGATGCTGGTGAGTCTTGTCTCCAGCCATCTCTGAGGGACAATGGAAACATGTCCCTGCTGCAGCACCAGGAGGTAGTGTGGGTTGTTCAGCACCTGCGACACAGCCTGTACTTCCCTTCACAGTGAGGTTTCAGGAAGAAAACTTCTTCAACAAACACAGAAACATGCACCAGTTCTTGGGTAGCCACTCCCCCAAAATAACAGGGTTTTCTCCTTTTTTTCCTCCCTTAAATAGCCACGCATCTCAACTTCAGCCTGGCTGAAGAGAAGATGGAGTAATCCCTAGCCAGTCTTTTTAAACTGTGCATAAAGCATCTGTAAATGATGAAAAATGTGAGGATGGGGATCTTTTTTTCCCTGAGACAATTACAAACATGATTGTTCACAAACCTTCCCTTCTGTCCAGACCAGCATCCCTTTTCCACGTACCCAGTGAATGATGCCAGGCAGTGTCTTCCCTTCTGGCACACATGAAAACAGAGAGTGGGGAGACCCAAACCACACTATTTCCACTGCAGATCTATCATGTGTGGCACTCCAGCCTGAGAAAGATCCCTCCAGAGCACTCCAAAAGGAGGTGGAAACCATCCTCCTGGAGCTCAGGCCATCACATATCAGAGTCAGGACAATTTTCCAACCATCCCCTCTGCCTGTATGCCCAGCATGCAGGAGAGATCTGCAGCACCTCATGAAGTCAACCCCAAATATCTCAGCTAGAGTAAGGAAATGGGTTTAAAGTCGTGCCTCAGGGTGGTGGTGGCTGTGCCAGGTGGGAGACCCCTTGCCAGTCATGTTGGGGTCACATCAACAGAGGAGACTCGAGAGGAAAATCAGCGGAGTCTGGGTTACTCTGGAGCCCCAAGCAAGCAGTAAGTAGGTGGGTGAAACACAGATATGCTCAGACAAAGCCAATATGGACTGGTTTTGAATCTAACAGTACTGATTTTTACATCAAATGGTCCAGAGAAATGCACAGAAGCCATGCTGGTGAAGCATGCTGCTTTTGACTGGTGCGATCCCAAAATCACTTGTCCTTATTCTGGCAGCAAAGATCCAAGGGTCTGACCTTCCTGGGACTACATGAGGTCCCGGAGACACCAGAGGGATGTTTTATTCCTATTCTGCCAGGGTTCAGATGTTATCTGCGAAGCTCCTGGAAATTCATGAAGCTGATGTACTCAGTGGGGCAGTAGTGTTGGAGTGGGGCACCGACACACCGAGTCTGAGCCCTTCCCGGAGATGAACACACGGTGCTCCTTTTTGACCAGGATAAAGTGAACAAATTGCACAAAGGAGAATTCTTCTGAGAAGCGTGACACCGTATTTCCTGCATCTGTCTGCTATTTCCAAACTGATAAGAAATACTACGTCTTTAGGCTCCAGACTACCATTAATTAGGTGGCGGTGTGTGGCATGCATATGTAGGAGGCTCTCTGAAGAACTGCAGCGACGACCAGTATCAGCTACAGGCCTGCTAAAGGACGTTAAATGACCACAGGATTTGACTCCACTCATACTTACCTTTTTCCAAATGCTTTACTATTTTGCCTTTTTTTTTTTTTTTCTGAAAATATGCAAATATATGCCTTGGGAGCAAATGTGGCGAGCAGTTGACATTAGTCTGCTTGGACAATCAGCAAAGTCAGAGCCGGGGTTCCCTATATTAGTTGCTTCAAAATCCAACTCCTTGGATATATTTCATAAAGTAATCTTTAATTTTTGAGGATGCGAAGATGGAGAGCAGCTCCCTACCACAATTTGATTTTGAGATCCATTAAATCAGGCTAAGCAGAATCTGTATCTGTAATGTCACATTAACACAGCTAACTATTGCTGTTTTGCTAAGGCTGTCTATGGACTGATAAAGCATGAAAGTCCTATAATTTCATAAAAATCCCAAGTATTCAAATTTCCATACAGTGGTGCTTTTGTATCTAATTTAAAATGAGTAACAAGCTTACTCTGTACATACAACAGATCATTAACTTGATAAGATACTGGTAGCATATTAAGTGAATATTGTGTTGTGCTAGCAAAACAAATACAGAATAGAAATTTGCTAATGCAAAAGATTTTTTTTATATCATTAGGGGTGGGTCATCTTTTGGTATTCGAATAAGTAAAGTGAATTCCATTGCTGAGCACTCCAACCTTTTTTTTCCCCCTTAATCTAATTGAAAACAAAAGCACAAGATGGAAAAGGGTCCATACAAATGTGAAAGGCTTAGGTCAGAGTATTGTAATTATTTTATTTTATTTTATTTTTCTTTATTTTTTTGGAAGTGCAATTATATGAGACATTAGCTTTTATAGTTTTACTTCTCCTTTTGTATTTTCAGCCTTGCCAATTCTTAATGCACAGAACTGGTTTCATTTTCATCTGTGCTGCGTTTCACTGTATGCCTCCTTTTCAATATTTCTCTAAATAAAAGTATATTTTAGACCTATGAAGCTTGTGTCAGTAACATGCATATTAATATTAATTACAAAGGTCCAAACTTTCTATCTAATTTCATATTAAAGCTCTCTTTAAAATTCTAGCACACTGGAGAGAGGAAAAACATTAGCAAAAAATATTTACACATGGGGTGTTTTTTAAAGAACGGATTAAAATAATCCCAGAAAAAGGGCCTAAAGGGGGAACATACCAAGAGGCCTGAGACTGGTGCTGTGGGAAATATATAGATATATGTAGGCAAACGTACACACCCCCGCACAGTGTTTGTACACAACTGTATTGGCAAAATTTGTAGTCCTTCCCCCGGCAATCACGACAGGGCCTCAGAGTTAGTCCCTTTGTCTTTATTCACCAATATTTTTCGTATTTTTTTGAAAGAAGATGTGGGCATCAGAAAGCATGGGCTGACGGGTACCACCGCAGGGATGCGTGTGATGCTTTCCCTGCCCGACGGAGGACAGGGCCCTCCAGACAGGAGCTGCATTTTGGGATTACCCTGCAAGGGGCAAAATGTGCCCCGGAAAGCGCAGTTTAGGGGGTTCCTTTCCAGCACAGCAACACTCCTGATTTATTTCCTTTGATATCTGTATTTAACGGGCTAATTTCTGCCAGGCATCAGAAAAATTCCTTAGAAAGATGACAGGGGAGACGGTGGACAGAGCTGCGGAGCTTGCCGACTTCTGTGGGTTTTTTTAATTCTGTCAGCTGGATATTGACTGACTTTCTAATGCACACTCCTCTAATTCTTAATTAGAATGACATAGCTAATTAATAAGTTTTTTCCAATTATAAATTAACTTAGGATCAGAACTCTGGCTTTGCATGTAATTTCCTATAATCGCTAAAGCTACTGCAAAAACATGTCTCCTACCAACCGTAACTTTTTTATTTAACACAGACAGACAAGTTCTCACTGGGTTTAAATTTTACAGCAAATTATCTCTGTTGGGATTTATGAAGGGAAATTAAAAAAAAATTCAGAAGAGTTTTCTCTTTTCTTTTTTTCTTTTCCTTGCCTTTTCTAATGTTTCTTTCTTTCTTAAACAAAATAGCATCTCTTAATGGACAATTTCTTTCCGAGATTTAAAAGGAATTCATCTTAATATTTTAATGTTATTACAGGGAAGGAAGAAAGAGAGCAGGTGATAATTCGTTTTTTCATAACTGTTACCACCTTTTCATGGTTTCTGCAAAAATGATTTGGGAGGATCCCGCATGCTGCTCATTTATAGAATCTTAACTGGAGAGACACTTATCTCTTTAGTAATGAACCAGTGTAATTAAAGGTGGGAATGTGGAAGAGTTCAGGCACTGGCAACATGTCACATAGTTGGCTGCTGCAATTCCTCAGTGGTTTATCAAAGACTACTCCTTTAATATGGAGATTACACTTATGTACTTGTCTGAACTTGAAAGGCATTTGCCTAATTTACTTATTAATGAGATGTAAATCTATTTGTACGGCACGTCACAAGTTTCCCGAAATCACTGCTACTTAACCGGTGATAAACCCTATGATTTAAATGAAAAATAATACATTTAGCTTTCCACATTCATTCTGTTAAAAATTGATATAGTCTATGTTAAATTTATTAATATTGCTTGCTGTCATTCAGTTTGCAGCTCTTACTGAAATATGACTTGACAGCGGCCGCATTAAAGATGTATGCCATTGTATTCAACAAAGATTAATGAAGCCCGGTAAAAATAGCTGTAAAAGAGAAAGTGATCCGAATGTAAAATCAGTGAATTAAATGAGGCCTTGCATACCATTTGTTAATATGCATGAGGAGGGAGGCAGCGAATGAAAATGTCTCCCTGCAAAGTTCATTTGGGAATGTTTCAATATTGTCTGAATATCACCAAACTATTGAACAGCGGCTTAATAGAGCCCTATGTACCGCCGAGGTCCGTGTGCCGGTGCCCTGAGAAATGCCGGAGACAAAAAACGATTCACTTGCAAACAGAAGTGAAGCCTGGAGTAAAAATAATAATAATCTGAGCCTAGGAATATAAATACATACAGGAGAGATGTTCTCCTCCTTCTTCCTTCCGACTCCACCTTTCTCCGTCTGTCTACGGTGGAGGCTTTCAATATTAAAGCCACTTGTGATAGAGAGCTTTAATGCTATATGCTTCTTTTTTTTCTTTCTTTTCTTTTCTTTTTTTTTTTTTTTTTTTAATGGAATAATTGCATGCAGCAACACTTAAAAGGCTTAGATTCCCTGGATTTCTAAGAGGTTAATGTGTCTGTCTGTCTGGGTGTCACAGCTATTCCTATGCCAGAATCCGTGTGGCAAAAGACTTTACGACTTCTTTGAATATTATTTTCAGGGAGTGATTTATTTCAACAGTCCTCATTATAAAATGCTACTGAATTTATAACACACAGGTTAAGACTCCCAGACAAATTAGCGCTGACAGAAAATAGCATGCAGTAGTCTCAGTGTAAACACGCCGTATTTATCAATCAAGGCACTAAGGTGTTTTGATGGACTCGAGCTGTTGCTGATGGGCTTGTTTTCAGATTTGAGCACTAAGTCAAAGATTTGCAGAAAAGACCGCTCTGAAATACTGCGCTTCAGCAGTTTAAAAATATGTATTAATCTGGCTGCCCCTTTGGTAGTAAAGTAGTTAATACACCCGAAAGACTGTCAGCTTGGAGGCAATTTGGAGGTATAATGTATACATGTATGGTGTAAAAGCTTGTAGAAGAGCTCTGCCTAAAGCATAAACTTTCCCAAAAGAGCGAACACCAGCGTTCAAACTGAGAGCAATTCAGAGGGATTTTCGTGAGGAGGCTCAGCTCGTGTCACCCGATTTCACCACCTCACCAGGTCACCAGGCTTGGGGGGCATGGTCACCCCCCAGGTTTTGCCGAAGGGGAGAAGGATGGAGCCTGGAACTGAGTGGTCCAGGGAGGAGGGAAGCACCAAGCCATGTGCTGCTGCAGGTTCAAAGTGGACTCTGGCAAGTCACCCACAGCTCCCCTGCAGCCACCACCAACGGTGACTGGAAAATAAACCTCGGCATTTAAGGACACAGGGAGCTCCAGTCTCTGTTTTTTGAGGATTCTGGATCAGATCAGCCCAGTTTGGTTTGTCCCAAATGGGTGAGGCAACTGGCAAACAGACCCGCAATCTTAACAGATGAAATTCCTTATTAAAATTAGTGAAGTTTTACATTTGGAAAAAATCATTCTCTTTCATGAAATAAATTGGTGAACAAAACAAAGGGGGGGGGAAAAAGGCCACTCTCTCTCTATATATATTATAAAAATGCCTATTTGTTGCCATCTTTTGCTCTTTCTGAGATAAAGTAAGGCTTGGCCAAAGTAGTATTAAGTTCCATAATGCTTTTGTATTAATTGCAAAGAAAAATCAAATGGAAAGATGCACATGTCCAAATGGTGGGATTTTTAGCTTTGGTTTATACTCTGAATTTAAAAATACTTAATTTTTGTGATGAAAAGTTTCGTCCTTTTTTTTTCTCATTGGGTGACCACCAAAAAATAAGATGGTGGAACCACTCTTACTTTATTTTGAAGTTTTTCCTAAATGTCCATGTTATTTCAGAGAAAGCCTGGAAAGCATAAGGATCACAGGTTCAGGCCTATGGAAAAATCTAGAATTTAAAGAAAAAATGCTGTATGTGTACAATATTGAACACTGGATGACGTTAGAAATATCTTTTTACAACCCAATGTCCTTCAAATGTCATGTTTGAGGAAACTCCCGATATCCATGGAATATCTGCTTCTGCCTCTGCTTAATTAAGAACATTTGTCTAGTCGCAAGCCTTTAGTTCATCAAGAGCAGACATTAAAAAAAGAAACAGCAAACACCCAATGGGAGAAGAGGCAAAGAGGCTGCCCTTTGGGGTCCCAGCTTTCCCTGACATAACTAATTAAAACCATTCATAAGGCAACCTGCGCTAATGGCCAGACACAGGCTACTCTTGCTCGACTTTGGCTGCAGCATTAGCACCCCGTGGAATGACCTATTTGCTTCCCTCGTCCCTTTTTTCCTCTGAAGACAGTGTAAGATAATATGAGGAGAAGGCAAGACCCTGTATAACGAAACAGCACAATTAGTATGAAGTTGCTCTTGCTTTAATCTCATCTCAGCCACCTTCTCTATGCAACCCAACTGAAAGATTGGTCACTGCTCATGGACACCCACCCCCTTGGTCATGCATTCCTCCTGTCCCCAGTGGTGAGCATCCGGACAACCAGCAAAGGGGACAAAACTTCTTCCTATGTATGAAAAAAAAAAATAATGAAAAGAGGAGGCAGCTAAAAATATAAGGAAATAACTTTGTACAGAAATTGCTAGGTTTTGGGTAAACAAAAACTCCTGCCTTCTGTACCATCTCACAGTACCATCTTCTTGCTTTTGAGGTAATGAACAAAGCTCTGCAAGGGGAAGACAGAGGCAAATGTCTTGAAAGTTAGAATTACAAATGTTAAAACAAAAAATGTTAACTTGTGTAATGAGAAACTTCTTGTTCCAGCAACAAGACTTAAGTTGTCTTTAAGAACAAGAGCAGAAAGAGAGAAAGCAACCTGCTGGGGAAACGGCAGGATCTCTCCCTCCCTTTTCCCTGTGAGCAATGTGTTTTCTTGGGGATCTTGTTCCCCTTTAATCCGTCCCAGGCTGTAACATGCCAGCGGAGTAAATCCCTCGTTCCTGATGGTGGGGTGTGCACAAACTTGGGACATTATGGGGAGCAGTAACAGTAAGGTTGGGAGGGCAAGGGTACACCACTGATGAGCTGTCAAACAAAAACTCCAATAGATGGCCCTATTAAGCATTTTATTTTGAAATAATTCCCTTTTTGATCCTCTCATGCTTTTGGTAATAATATTACAGGAGAAAATATTTATGTTATTATTATTTTGGAAAAATGGAAATGCATGCCAGACCTTTGGGCCAGATTCTGGCCCAGAGACCAGACCACAGGGAAGACACCAGGTCTCCATAGCAGACATCTATGCTGAGCAAAGTGATGCCAAAGGTGGTGGCCGGGTCACAGGTCACTGCAGTGCCTTCAGCACACACCTTCACATTTCCCATCACCATCTCCTCAGAATGATGCTGAATGTATGTGGTGTATCTTACCCTTACCATCATCCATGGGCCTCCTTTTGATGGAATCTTGGGGCTGGTGGTCACCCTCTGTGTGACCTTTTGAAGTCTCTTGAGGTGGAAGTCTGCAAAGAGCACAAAAGATATGATCAGACAACACCTCACCCACACCCCACCTCAGAGCTGGCCTCCTGCAACTTCTCTCCTGTGTTTAAAATAGGAAAATGGTTCAAAAAGGAAGAGGTGGGAGTGGAGAACACCCTGACCTGTGTTTTTTTTTTTGGACAAACCTGCGATTTATTTTCTGTGAGCTTTTTGGTTCAGTTGGGAACCAATGGCAAAGGCGAACACCAGAGTTTGCTTTGCTCTTGGCTTGGAAAGTGGTGGTGTTTTATTTTCAAGCCTGGTTTGGTGGAAAAAGCTCCCAATGTTGAGTCTATGATAGAAGCAGCATCTCCTGGCTTGTGCAGCAACATAAACATATCGGCAGCAGTAGTAACTCTCCATTTATTTTGTTGCAGTGATTTCATTAATTGTAAACCTGTTCACTGTTTGACAATGAGCTATCGCAATGGGTTTGTTTACAAATAGGTTTAACACCGAAGACAGTGCCTGTATAAAAAAGGTCTTTCGACAGAAATGTTAGTCCCTCGAGTGGAAAATAACCCCTAAATTCCACTAGTAAAATTTTAATTTTCAAAAATGTTACACATTTACTATAAATAGCTGTCATCTGTCAAATAAACGGAGCAAGTCCTGGGAGCCTCCCTATCAAAGAAGACCATTTCAGAGGCAGCCTTTGTCTTAAATGGGTCTGTAGACATGGCTTGTGTTGGTTTTTGAGTAATCCCAGCCTGTTTATAATCTCATCTATTTCATGGAGAGGATATGAAAATAGCTCCCCACTGTATGAAAATTATCTATATTCCAGTGCAGGCAATATAGTCAGTCTATTGAAAATAATGGAGTGAACTCAGCTACGCAGTTTATTTCAATGTGTAAAGTCTTTGCACATCATAATATCAAATAAACTCTGCTGAAAACATCATCCTCATATAATTGTATTATACAAGAGTAGTGTCACCTTTTGTTTAGAAGAGTACCATTACGCTTTTATGATATACTTTAAGGAGAACTAGATAGTACCATTGATTCTTGTACTAGCATTTTACATCAAAAGACCTATGTCTGCAGTCCAGGTCACTGAAATCACAAATGAAGTGAATTTAATGGTCTAAGTTTGGTCTCCAGAGAACAACAGAATAGTTAGTACCATCATAAAGTCTGACAATGTAGCCCTTTTGGCAGGTTTTTGTTGATAATAGGCTTGAACTGCAATCTTTTCACCATGGTATAAGAGGATCTGTTAAAGCAGGCTTCAGACACACTGGAAGAATAAAGTAGGGAAGGCTGCAAAGCACAATATTGTGCACACCTGCACCGTACCTAGAGTAAGGTTAATGCAGTAATATCTGTGTGAAAACTGCCTCACCCCCACATTAAAAGCAGCTTATCATTAGGGATTACCTAGCCACTGCACCAGCTGCAAGTCTTTACTTAAAGACTTAAAGGTAAAGCTCTTACAGTTCCCAATCCAGTGACATTTGCAGCTCACTATAATTTATTGAATATCTTCCAAAGAGCAAACACAGGATTTCTCTTGGTACTGTTTTAGTTGGGTTGTAAACGCTTGCCATTTACCAAGAGAGAGAAAAAAAATAAAGGCAGGCACATTTACACTTTTGCAAAGCATCATGTAATATTTTGAACCTGTCTTTTCATGCTGACTCTTTTCATGTTCAATCTAAACACTGTTTACTCATTTAAAGTCTTGTTATAGCTCAGCTATGAAGTGCAGCGCGTACAGGCTTTCAAAGCTTCCGCGAGAGCACCTTGTTCCCCGGTTTCATTAGGAAGACCCATGCTTGTCTGAAGAAAGTCTGAATTTTTAAAACTTCCCATAGCAGACATTCAGAAACATTCCCCCTTCAGCACTTCATAGTCCTGCTACCAAGACCTTTAGAGACTTAATACAGATAAGGATCTTGAAAAGAGAATTTATTGAGGTTATCTCCATTTATAAGGCACGCGGATCTATTGATGAAAATTAGAAGGAAATGGTTAAATAAGCCAAATTACACGCTGGGTGATGAAACATTTTCTTCGCCTTGCCTGTAACATGCATGCAAATTATATTAATAGGCTATAATTATGTAAACTTTATTATGTGTGTTAAAGATAACATTAAAATTATAAGACAAATGACACTTAATGACCAATGGAGGGTAATGATAAAAGAGTCAGCAAAATTAACAGGCGTCATCAAGATTGTTGTGGTTGCTCCAGCAAGAGGAGTACAATGAGCCATACCATTTTATATAATAATAACACTTAACACTTACACAGCACTGGTCACCTCCAAACTGCTTTACAAACATTAACTAATTATTATGCAAGCATTTGGGGCCAGCTTGCTAAACATATTCCCGACTGGAAATGTTCACATGCTTAAAATAACTCAGGAAACAGAAGTTCAAATGGTCTTCATATCTCTGTCCTTCCCCAAACCATGCTGACAGACTGAATTTACCAGGGCAGCTGAATAATGCCTTTTATCCTATTGAATTCAGAAGGGTAGGGTGGAATTAGGGTGCTGGAGCATCACTTGGATGTGCAGCCCCATTAGAGTGATTTCTCCCAATAATTCCTACCCAGAGAGGTTTTATTTTCAGCCGGGACAAGTTTTCACACAAATTTACACATTTGTGTTGACTGTAATGGAGCTGTGCCCAATCCAAGCACCCGAAGCCAAGCTTCATACATGATGGGTTCCATTTTGCTTTCTTTTGCCCCAGTATGAAAATTTCCCCTCCACCAAGCAGCTGTTTGGGAGACTTATTCCCTCTTTCCTGTCACTGTTGCCTGCAGAAGCACGAAACCCCCTATGAAGCAGCCCGAAGCTCCTGCAAGCAGTAGCTCCTTTGCTAAACTGGCACCAGCAGGATTCATCCCAATTTAGCTGATGGGGGTGCGGGGGGTGGCCAAAATCCTCACTAGTATGGGCATAAAAAGGTATTCTTGCACTTTGCTAGCTGTGGCAGAATATAAACTGTCCCTGCCTCAATGGGAGCCGATATTTCTGTTTGTGCAGGGCCTTCACTATAAATATTTTTGCTGCTACAGAAATAACACTGATCACATGCTTATCAGCTCCTTACGCTGTCTCCTTCATTAGTCTCTTTGCTGCCAAAAAAAAGCACAGAAGATGGGAAATTCTGAACGGTTTTAGAGTTTTGACGAGACATCACTAAATCCAGAAAGCAAAAATCTTTCGATCACCCAGTCCAAGCTCGCCCCCGCAATTCTGATTCCTCAGCAGAAAAATGAGTTTTAAAATTACAGCTATCATGTAAAATCAGCATCTGATAAAAACAGGATGGAAGACTCCGGAGTCCTCAGTGCCAAACTGCAAAGTGGCATTTGCCTTATCTCAGCACCTGAAACAGCACCCGCTTTAAATTAAACCCATCCCTGCCTCAAAACGTTTTATGCCAGTTACACCTGAAGTGGCCACGTAATCAATAATGCCATTTTTTTTCTACTTTCCATACAAGAGAGAGCACTGAAAAATGAATGGCTATTTCACAGGATTCTCAGTGTGGTTTCAGAATATAAAATTCTCAAATGACAACCCAGTATGAAACTTTTCAGGATTATTACAGAAAAGAAAATGTTGTGACTGTTCAGTTTTACATCCCAAACAAGCAGGAGCTGTATGGAGCCATATAAGTATTTCAAGCATTGGGGAAAGGGAAACTTCTTGCTGACTGTAATTCCCTCTGAATAACAGCTGATAGAGGTCATAAAGATCATGGAGATTTTACTGTGAAATGCATAAGACACACTGGTTCTTCATAAACCAAAAAAGTTATCTGGCTTCATTTTTGTGTTCAGTATTAATATTTGCAATTGAGTAACGCTGTTTATTTTGAACTGAGAGATAAAAAAAAAAAAGGAATGAGTTATTTAAAATAAATCACTGCACATACTGAGGCACACAACAAGGCTCTCCTTGGCATCTACCAGCAATTTATAAACACTATACTCAATGACAGCCTAAATTCCAGGATTAAACACGAACAGTAGCAAGGTATCACAGCGCTGCGAGTCTTCCAGGCTGTACTCGGCATACAAAAGTCTCTCTTCTCTGAAGGCATAATGCGGTCTTTAGTCAGAGCTTTTTTTATTTTTTCCCTGCCTGTCCAAAATCACGGCGGCACCTCGTTACACACCAGGCAAATGGGCATTTTAACGCCGCCGAAAGAGCAAAACACAACGACCCCGATTCGCTGACATCTCTGGCTGCAATAAGCAGTTCTGCGTGCCAGCCTTTGATCTGTATTTTCTAAACTTCATAACAAAACTTCAAGAAAAAAAAAACTATTAGCTGCAAATTAGACATTCTCATGGAAGCCTAGAATTATTTTTCAGGACAGAGGGCTCAATTTCCCAATCTCAGGTGTATGATTAAAATCAATTAAATCACTCTTCCAATGTCAGCGGCAAGATTCTCCTGACAAATGAAATTATGCGAGAAAAGTGTTCTCTTCACTCTTCAACCCTTTCTCAGCATCACTCACATCCACAAATGAGATCAAAATTTTCAGCTCGGGGATTTCAGAGATATTTTCCATAAGAACATGAAAAATCCCAGGAACCCTATGTAAGTAGACTTTATAGTCTCTAGTGGCGAGATGCTGATGGCCTCTGTATGTTAGATATATTCATGACTAACTAAAATGAAAAGTTCGAGTGGAATTTAACCATTTGGGGACCACACTAGCATTTTTTTCATAAATTAAAGTTTTAACAGTAGAATTATGTACCAAGACTCTAAGATGCATGTAGTAACCTTTCTGTGTCTCTTTTCATTCCTGGAGAAGTCCCTGGTGGCTTTACCCTATTGAAAACCTGAATTTTATCAATCTCTCTCAGCTGCTTGCAGATACAAGAGCAGCAAAGCAGGCGAGACTTCAAATGACCGCACCATTTGTGGAGGCCCTGAAGGGTTAATAGTTACTACAGTGCTATTCCTTGAGACAAAACAAGGTGGGTTATTTTTTTCCAAAAAGTAAATAAATAAAGCTTTTGATAAGAAACACCACTTGAAACGCAGAGATATCTAATTTCCAGAGGTGTTCTGATGTGGCTGAACTGTACCTTCAGCAAATTATTTACCTCTTAATTTGTTAAAACATATGGGCTTAGAGGTAACTTTGCCCATGAGGCGTACATCTATATTATATGCTTGTTTGGTTTGACTTTGTTTTCCTTGGAGACTTGAACAAATGTTTTCCGCATTTCAGAAGTTGAGGGTTTTTTTTTTCCCTCCCCTCATGTGTTGGAGGCAGCAGTGTTACATATGTATTTTGTTTCTTTTGACTGTGTTTAAAGAAGAGCGTGCTAATTTACAGTACAACGGGCAAAGTGGAGCAATGTTTCAGGATGAGAAACGCAGCCTATTTATAAACCTACACAGGAGCTGCTTTCCAGCTCCCTCCACCCAGGTCAGCCTGGCGTTTTGGTTTCTTTTCAAATCATTGCTCCTCTGCAAAGGAGAATTTTTGTCTCATTGTGGAGCTTCTTATTCTTCAAGAAAAAAAGAGTAGAGCAACCAGGAAATGCCACGTGAAGTCCCTGTTGATACAGTAGTGCCTTAGCACAAAACCAATTACTCAGCACTTGGAAAAGTGCTTGTCCTGCCAATGAATTAAAAAAAACCCCAAACTAGTAACAGATTATTAGTGCAATGGCAATTGAAAAAGCATTGTCCATTTGGTAGGTGCTGTAGCTGGAAAAGTTGATGGGTGAAACGTCCCCCTCAATATTAAGTGGTGTGTCAACAGAGGTGGTGGGAGGATGGAATTGGGCAAAGGAAATGCTGGAGGAAGAGGCCATGAGGTCCTGAAGCCAACTGGTTGATCTTGTTTTGAAGTTCTGGCCAAATACTTAAAACCATCGAAGATTTATTCAGTGTATCGTTACGTAGTTCCATTCAATGAGACCTTTAAAAGCCGAGCAGAAAGAGAGGGAACTCTTGTATTGCCTCACTTTCCTTGCCCTCCATTTCACGTAAAGCAATGAAATTGTTGAAGCATGACACCAATGAGATCAATCACATTTTTAGCTTTTCCATCTCTCAGGCCTGTTTCTGGTATCAAGACCCTCAAACCAGTGTCCACCCTGGTTGCGTCTCATTGGAAAGGTCTGCACAAAGTCGGCTTCACAGAGGGTTTCACACTATTTTGCCTAATTCTCCTCTCTTCTTTTACTACAATATGGGTAAACCAGAACAGAACTTGATTGTTTTAAAATGGTAACATGATGTTTGACATCCTCAAGAGGAAGAAAACCCAAAAACCCACCAGGGCAAGCTGGAGGCTGGAAGGAGTCTTTGGTTTTGGGTGGGTTTTTTTGTTTTGCTTTCTATGTGTGAAATCAACACCTCAAAGTGCTTTTTGGTTTTCCATTTGTTTATTCCAGCCATAAATATTTTATCACTTAAAAAGGGAAGCAATGTTTGCTCCTAATTGTTTTTGATTAAATATGCTAATTACTTTTTGGAATATTAATGACACATACTGTACTAAATGTTTTAATAATGCAATGAAATAAGCCAGCAAATATAACTACAAATTAACCTGAAACTGCTACATGGTTTTCATAATTTTGTGTTATAACAGCACAAATCTAAAGGAAAATATCAATGACAAACCAGTATTTCTTGCTCGCTATCTAAACAAAAACTGAAACAAACAAAAAGCCCAAGTGAACAGAAAACTACCGCACTTTGGGACCACTTTTCTTCGCTGCAGGACAAAGAGAACAAAAATAAAGCCCAAGTGGATAATGGGAATATCTCACAAGTATATGCTGACCACAGAAAGGGGTCACAAGATTTTGCCTCCTGTGTCCTCAGGCCCAAAGAGGTCCTAAAGCTCACCCCTGAGAAGTGTAGCGGTGACTGCAATTGTGATGCCAAATTAGTTTGCAATCACCCAGGCGATCATTAAGTAGAAAACATTAAAGTTTGGCCATTAGTCATTGTTCCCACATTTCTTACTTTGCTTGTGGTAGGCAGTTAATATATTATTTTTTTAAATTTTTTGTTGCTGTTGTTGTCTTGCTATCTGCTCAAGAGAAGAAAATGCCTCTTTGTTTAGGCCCTTGTAGAAGGTAGACACCTCTGCTTTTCAGTGGCACAGGCACGAGGCATGGAAATGCCTTTTCAGTACAGGCTGCTAATGTGTTTGCAGGCTGAAATCAAGCTCCCTACCTACGGCAGGCTCCCCAATTCCCAGGACAATCACACTGACACAATTAAATTCTTCCTCTTCTGTGACAGAACTATATGCAATGGTTAGTATTACATTACACTGAAAATAATTAATATTGTGGAGGTTTTTGCATGTTTGTGTGTTAAAGACTTGACCTTTTAATTTGTTTTTCCCTCAGAAATGTTTTGCAATCTAATGATTTATATAGACAGTTCAAAGTTGCCAGATAGTCTGTCAGAGCTTTACAGAATAACTATGATTATATTTTCCTTACTCAGTGTCAAGGAGCCGTTTTTTGTTTGCTGTCGTGTGGATAGCGTTCATGGGGTTTTATTTTTGTCAAGTCTGGTAGAACAGAAGCGTTTTACTGCTGTGTAACGAGGCACCAAACACCACCGACCAACGCAGACCTTAGGGGTGGTGCCAGCTTCAGACTGGTGAAGATGAAGAGCAACAATATTGTTCCTCAGCTGACAAAAAAATACCAAAGTCTTTCCAACTGACTCAATTCTGCCGTAGTTATTTGGAAATAAATATTTTAAAAAATTGAAATTACAGTGGAATAACAATTTTCTCGTTACCCAGCTGCTGGGAAAGTAACGTTGGCACAGCAAGTGTATTTAAGTGGTTTGATATGCCAAAAATTGATAAGCAATTGATAATTGCTTGTTATTTGATAAGCCAATCGATAGGCAAGGACCTGGAAAGTCTTTTCTGTCAGGTATTACTGTTGGCTCTGTTATTAGTAGCACATTCAGCTACCAGGGCTGTAAGGGGAGCAAGCAGCTCCTTAGTGCTGACCTGTGTGTCTCTGAAAAAACCACTCAGGGAATCCTTCCTTCGAGATGTACCTTGAACATACGGATGTGTCTTTTACTGGACTTTTAGTTGTGACACATCCATGCTTTGCTAGCCAAGCCTGAATTATTAAATGATGATATGGACTATGCCTATAGAGGACCTAGGACCTCCTTCTGAAATGCTAATAAAGCCAGCGGGAGAGAATTCCTTGGGTTTTTCTCCTGGATTTAAATTCTTGAGTTCAGAAATCCAGGTGAGTAACTGCGGTTTTAAATCAGCTTGAATTTGATATTTGGGAGCCTTCCACAGAGGAAATATTTTTGTTTGGATTAAAATTAATCTTGAAACATAAGTTTCTTTGAAGATCAGCAAAACCCATAACCTCATTTGCAAATTTAACTTCGAAGGCCTGTGCCCTTCTAGATTTAACCTCAGACTGAAACACGGATGCCAAAATATTGAAAGAAAAATTAGTCTTTTGTTGTTTTTAGTCCATAGGCATGTTAAAGCTACTGAAAATCTGTCTAACGTTTATTCCTAGGAGATTTTGGGTCTAGTTTTGCAGACCATAAGGGTACAGTGCTTTGGATGGGTATCAAACACTGGGTGCTGATGGGGTTCCAGTAATGGTTTTACCATCGACTCTAGTGGGGTTGGAACCAGACCAAAGTGGAGCAGAGTTTTCAACCCTTCCTGCCCCATCTTCCTGCCCCTTTGCAGGGTGATCCCCAGGGGAGGTCGCATCGTGGTGGGAATCCTTTGAAGGGGGACACCGGGAAGGCGAGATCTGTTTTCCAATGCCTGCGACAATCCATCAGGTTTCTGAGGCGCATTGCAAGCCTGAACGCGGGTGGACAGAGAAAAAAACAGGCAAGAAAAAGAAGAGCCAATTAAGGCTATAATCTGAATTGAAACTTTCAGAAAGCTCGAGTATGCATGAAGAAAACTAATACAGCAGACTTTGAAGCTGACGACATTTTAACCTCATAGTCAAGGCCAAACCCTGACGATCAAACACATGAAAAAACGCTGCCTGCTCACAAAGTAGAGCTGGAACTAAAGAAAGGACTGGGGCAACAGACGGTTTTATCCGACCGCTCTTTCAGTAGCTTTAGCTCCCCACCCCAGGGACAACTCACCTCTTGGGCTCCATCAATCCACCTCCATGCTCCGAAACCTCTGCCACCTCTCAAGCCGGAGAGTGATGAATGAGTGGAGACAGTGCGTTGCTGTGTACATGTCTGCTCGGGAGTGAGTTGAGAATATTCATCTCATTTCACTTGTGACCTTTCTCTATTCTGCAAACCCAAAAGGTCTGGGCTGCATAATCACATCTTGGGATAAAAGATAAGTGAACTACCAAATAAATAGTGGAGTGTTTACATGACCTTATGGTTTTACAGTCCATATTAATTTTTAATTGCACTGTTAAAATATAGTAAATATCTATTATACAAATTAAGTGGTAATAGGTATTTGTATTTTTTTTCATGAATTAATCTTAAAATAAGCTGATTACATAAATCTTTAGCCAAGCAGTGGCTAATCCTGGGCACAAACACTACTTTGATAAGATACATTCAAACAAACATTTTTGTGGCAAAATGTTATCAGATACTAACACATAATTAGTCTAAGACATTTGGTTCAGTGCGAGCATTTTGGAGTTGTGATCATTAAGTGAAGGCATTGGGAGAAATCCAAAAGGGAGCAGAGGATTGTAAGCACTTCAGAGTTCCTTTGTGGATTCCGATTAGGCTGCTGGATTCACCGCTGTTTCCTTATGTAAACATATTCACATATTGCCATGGTGGGGAAATCTTTATCAAATTAACGGCAAACAAAGTGATGTTCATGTAGATGAAATTATTATTCACCCAGATCCATATTGGGCTGAATGAGAAATTGGGAAAGAGGATCGAAACTCATGCAAGGAGCAGAATCCCAAATTCATTCTGAGCATCAGGAGTGAGAGCCGCCCCACGTTTCTGTCACCAGGAGAAAGGGAGGACAGGGAAAGAGGAATAAGCTGGCATATGCCAATTAACATTGGGTGTTGATGCATACATTTAATTTTCAGCCTTTATTTCTTACTTGGATTCTCCAAGCTTTTAATATTACCGGCATTTCTTCAGGTAAATTCCCAATTTTTCAGCACTATTAAAAGTACTAAAACAAAAGTACCTATAATATCTTCATTTACTTATCCAATACTCTGAAAGGACTATTGATTAATACATAATAAATAAAGGTTTTTAAAATGCTTAATAGTGGCTTAATAGTGGAATCTAGTAAATACTTAATTAGAAAGGGTTATTGAACTCAGACAATGGCTATTTGACATGCTGGCATGCAGAGAAATAGCCCCTTAATTGACAGTATACTCTATTGTACCGAGGCCCGCGTAAAGAATTTTTAGTAATAGCTTGCAGCGGCAAGGATGAAGCCATTTGGTCAATGCACTGACTATCGATGGAGCCCGCTAATAGCTCCGTGAGAGCTGCCTCCTCGTCTGCAAGACGCTCAGAAGAAGGAAAAAAAAATTCTCCAGGATTTTTTCTGAGAACTGACTGCACACGAGCACCATGGGAAGTGAAATCTCCTGCGTGTTCCCACGATCCCTGAAGAATCACTTTTGGGATCCTTCCTGCGGTCACTGAGAGAAGTGCAAACTGCCCGGTTCCTCCCCATGTACCAGCCACTCCCAGAGCGAGCACTCAGCTCTGGCATGATCCATCCTACCACAAAGCCTTTTAGCTGTGCAGTGGTTTGATCCTACCACAAAGCCTTCAAGCTTTACGTTGGATCAGTCCCATCACAAAGCCTTCTAGTTATGCAATGCATTGGTCCTACCAAAAAACCTTCTAGCTTTACAAAGGATAGGTCCTACCACAAAGCCTTCTAGTTGTACGATAAGATGTTGACAGTGGAGGATCATGTCTTCTGCTGTACTCACACTGCTCTTTGTTTAACCAAGTCCTTAACCCAGAGACTGCTGTAACTTACCTTCAGCACCCCAGAGGATGCCTCTCCCCCTGACAGCTTAGCAACCTGCTCCTACTCCCACAGACACCTTTCCCCAGGAATTTGCCGTTTGCTGAGATCTGCAAAAAATCATCCACTGTCACCTCACTGCTCCACAGCAGATGCCACAAGGTGCCAGCATTTGCCTCAGGGGACTTTGTGTTTTCCAACACCCTGTGCCACTGAGGTGGCACTGAGGACCAGGTGCTAAGCATCTTTGTAACACAGAGACGTATCAATAGTATTTAAACCTGAACAATTCACTAGCTCGTTACATTCCACAGAGTCACATTTTAAAAGCTCTGGATATATTTTTTCCATCAAGTGGAATAAGCTGGGATTTCCTGAATTCAGAAGCTGAGGCTGGCACAGGGCGCTGCAACGCCTGCAGCCGTCGCTGGGTTAAAAAGCGGCATTTCTTGCTTTGAAAAGGTGTTATTTTGAAAGTTCTCACGAGCAAAGCAATTGTTTGCCTTTCCACTTACAGTGTTTGGTTTCTTGTTCCATGAAGTAGAGACGGTGTAACTAAGCTGCTCCTCACTGCTTAAAAAAAACCAAACCAACTTCAAATTTCTGAGCGATGCTGTTTTATTTCCAGTCTCTCCCCCTCAGTACACAAATACCTGAGACGTGTGAAAGGGCTTTTGGTGGTTTTTAGCTCCTGATTTCTATGCTAATAACAGGGTTTCTAATCTCATCACTATACGGGGACTAGTTGTACGTATGAAATTAAACCTGTACATGAGCATCTGCAAACTCAGGGCTTTTGGTCACATGTAGAAAAATACAAGTTGTTGGTAAAATAGCTGAAATTCATACGCTTCACATATAAAAAGTGCCCTGATCTACAGTGCTTTTCTTCTCGGTTTTCCAATGAAAAATACTCAATCACCACTACTAGGTGTCACTTTAAAACAAAATTGACTCTAAAATGCTATAAAAACACCTCCTTTGTCAGGTTAATCGGCACAAATAAGTGCCTTGGAGAACACAAGGTATTTCTTGAGGTGACACAGATAAAAACAGAGCTTTGCAGAGGAAGAAATGCCATGGCAGCCTCAACCACCTCCATCAGCCTCCTCCCTGGGCTGGTACCCTGACCAGCATTCAAAATATTCCATTTTACTACTTTTTTTTCCCAAATCCTCTTAAGCGCTTGGTTGACCCTGAGCAGATTCAGCTCCGGTGGATTTCGTGTGGTGCCAGCACCCACCCATGGAGATCACTGAAACCATCTGGGTGGTGGAAGAGGGTGCAACCCTGGGGGAATCCTTCCCTTCTCCTTCCTGCCATGTCTCTACGAGGGGCTGAATTAGAACAGAGAATTGAGGACCACGATCCCAATGCCCAACGCTCAAGGACTGGCTGATGCTTCAGGCCACCCAGGGGACAGGCCAGAAAGGAGGCTCAGGTCTCCTGCCCTGTGAGGTTTAAAGACTGGAAATCATCATAAGTAGCTCACTCCTAAACAATTCTATTTACTAATTTAGATGAGAACTTAATATTATGTCTTTATACTAAGTATCAGATATATAAAAAAATCTATTTAGATTTAATATTGCAATAGCATCTGGTCTTTTCATCTAATTTAAAGGCTGGAGCCTTTAAAGAAGGAAAATCTCCAGCAAGAAATAATAACCAGAAGCATTACAATCTTTCTGCCGCTTCACTTACTTTAAAGAGTAATAAGAAATCTCCCCCTACAGGTTTTCGGCAGCTAATGCAAGGTAAATAGACCCTCCTCGGCTGTGATGTGTCCTCTTAAACACCAGGAAATCTGTAAAGGCTGCTGAGGACAGGGATGGATGGAAAGGAGAAGGGATCTCCAGCCCAGCAGAGAGGCTGGAGGTACCTTTGTGAGCTGTGGAGCCGCCAGAGCCCCAGCTCTGTTCCCCCGGGGCGACCGGGACGAGCTCCCGACAAGCGCTACGGGGGCACCTCCGCAAAGTGTTAACAATTATCTCCTGCATTTTTACTCTCTATTACCAGAACTCCACCAGGCAAAAACATTTTGACAAGGAAACTATTTCCTTTTTCCTTTTACCTGTTTTAAGGGTAGGAATTAATGGGATAAAAATGCAAATTACTTCCTTCCTTTGCATGGGAAAAAAACCTTGCGCTCCCTTACTTACCAATTGACTGTTGTTTTAAGCTGTTCACCGGGAACCAATATCATAGGTATAATAGCAGCAAAAACAAATGACGCTAATGTAACATGCATTTCCAAATAACACAAAGAGATTTTATATCCCCAAATTATTCTCAATTTCGTTTAGGGAAGGCCTGCTTGGGGATTAGGGTAGTTGTTTGTTTATTTGAATTCATTATAGAACTGGGAGTTTATTATATTCTGTACTCACTGTAAGGTAATCAAAATATAGATGGAAATTGGAATATTTTTATTGGTGCTATTTACATAGGTTATACACTGTGAGAGAGCGAGAGTGCCTTGATAAACTTGACATAGAAGTTGCAGACTCCCTTCTTGTGTAACTGTGTTTTTAGAAATCTCATTCTCACAGAACCTTAGTTATTTGATTTAACAGGAACCACTCTTTTTCATGGCAACTTTCTGTCCGTGTCCCTCTTTTGGACAATACAATAACATGTAGTTTATTGGAAATGTGGTGGCTGCAAACCAGAACCAACCCCCAGCTTGATTTGTTTTACAGAACACAAAATTTAACCCAAGAATTTAATTGAGAAGAAACTTCCCCGTTGCCATTTGCATTTGCTCCCAGTGCCCCCATCATTTTACTTATTCCAGTAGTAAAAATAAATCTTTAATTGGAAGGAAAGTGATAACTGAAGTTTAATTAAGCTAAGCCAATAAAGTGAAGGGAAATTACCAGACTAATGTCACACACAGAAAAAGGGCCGTGTGGGGCAGCAATTTGGGCTGCTCCAGAGAAACCTGTGGAGAGGCTATTTCAGCCACCTTCTCCCTCCCCTTCGGCTACTTCATCCAGCCTTCCCAGGGGACACTTCTCTCCAGACAGGGCAGTGTCACACCAGGAAAGTCCCCAGATTGATCATGTACAAAGTGGACATGAGTTAATCCTTCTTTCTCAAAGATTTTGTGTGCCAGCAGAGGCACCAAACCTCTCCTGCTCTCAGCTTGCTGCATGCACGGAAAGGCATTTCAAGTGGTCTCTAACAAGCTGTTTCATCTTTTTTACCAAGATGTTGGGAGTTTTGTGAAGCAGGAGGAAAGGACAGTGCCATGGGATGGTCCCTGCATACAGAGGATGCTTTTTGGCTGCCCAAGCTTCCAGCCACATCATCTGCAGGGAAGATCCCGGGAGCAGCACGAACAACGAGCTTCCTGCCAGCACGTCTGCCAGGGTGCAGGCTGCTTTCATATTTATAAACAGGCTTTGGTAACAAATAATAGCTGTTACTGGTTTTTTTATGAGGAGCTGTGAACACTAGTTGACTGGCAGTGTGTCCTTTTTCACACCACCAGTTTTATAAATTGCAAAGCCAGAAAGACTGACTGTGATCGGGTGGTTTGGCCTCAGCATTGAATTTCCCCTAGCAGCCTGAATTATAAAATATAGTTTTGAGGAAAACAACACCTTTTAAAACTAATTTAAAATTAGAGAACTCGCCGCACTTCCTCGTACACTCTTGTGTCAGTCCATCACTCTCAACATTAAAAAACATGTACCTTAATTACTCTTGTGAATCTATTTCCAGCCACTGACCTTGTTATATCTTTGTCTGATAGACGAAAGTACCCATTATTAAAGTTCACTTCATCGTGTGGGTGTGTATAGGCCATGGTCAAGTCATCCTTAACCTTCCCTTTGATAAGCTAAATAAACGGAAACATGAAATCCTTTCCCATAAGAAGTATGTCCATTAATCATTAGCCCGTTTTCCCCTCAGAAACATCTTCTACTGAACTGCAGCCTTTGTGGTCAGCAGCCTGTGCCATCCCCTAAACAGCCAGGAATGTCCAGTAATGAAGTAGAAGAATGGGGTCCATATAACCACCCAGACTGGTGCCATCACACTGAGAGCCCAGGGACACCTCCTCTTCCATTTTGATGGTCAAGTTGTCCTTTAGTTATTGCCCACAATGCCCTGTCCTCCTCCATCTGCTCACACAGTGGTACCCTGCTCTTTTATAATTTGATGCCTTCTTCCAGGTTGTGGGTACACACAATAAATTGAACTGCACCCAGGAATCTGCTAAATGATGGTAAGTCCTGATTCCAGTCAATAACTTGGGGCTTGTTAAATGACTGGCTTCTTAACCATACATGGAACAGCAACTAACCAAGTCATGGGGCAGCGACTAACCACACCAACCAGCATCAGCGCTTCGTTAATTGACTGGTTTGGTTTCCATGCCAAAGTTTCACCTGGAACTAACCTTAGTAGCTGTAGTTTCCCATTGCCCTGATTTGTTATTGACATGGAAATTTTGACCACTCTCCTGTGGTAGGATTACTAAAACCATCTTCTTTCTGAATTATAAAAAAAGAATATTTATTCAACGATGTCATCTTTTCTGCCCTGGAGATTGTTCTGCTATCGCCATCTAGAAAACAACTTGTACTGGGATTCCCTTTACTTCTAATACCTTTTAAGCTACTTTTTCCCTTACCTCAAAGCAGGTATTTCTCTTCTGATTCTTTGAACTCCTTAGTAAATTTGAACAATTCGGAGCTTTCAGAATAAAAATAGTTACTTTTAAATCTAAAAATAGATATTTTAAAAGATATCTATTTATCTACATTTCCTCCCCAAGACAAACCATGATTTGCCTTGGTCCATTTTGTTGTTTTCCTTGGACCAGTTCTGCCTCACTGTGCAGCTCTGGGAGGTTTGCATCTAACAAAATGTCCCTAATTCAGAAATACCATTTATATTTTTCTGCCTAAATTCTTGCAACTGGACAGTTCATCAGGCAGAAGATATTAGAAAAACTGGCAGCCATAATCGTGTGGGTGGAGGTGAGGACATCTGCTCTCTATATCATGAGCATTGCCAACATGCTATAGACATATCCAGGTTTCTGTTCCAAAACCCCCTCAAGAATATACCGTGTGGAGTTCCAGCTCGCTGGAACCTCCTGCTTGGTTTGGGAAATTTTGGCAAGTTGTTTTCCTTCTGTAGCTTGTTCATAATTTTCCTGGTCTTTACTACATGGGTAAAGTGTGCCCAGATTTCATGTGCCATTCTAACATATGTTCCATGATTACATACAGGATGTATAATCACTCTTCTTTACTGCATGAGTTCAGCTGGCACCACTCACTGACACAGTCCAGCGCCGCGAGAGAGTCTTGGGGCAAAGCGTGTTCAAAGTTGGTGCGACGATGGCAGCAGCAGATGAACGGCAGCGTGCCTTCCTCTAAATCTTTAATGCGGGCTTGTAGACACATCCTGCTCTCTCGTCCTGTAAGTGCCGGGCACAGCCGAGCTGACAGCCTTGAACATTGCCCGATGTGCTGTGACTGGAACCAGCCGCTGTTCCACCACTCATCTTCATCCCGGTGTTTGTGGCCACCTCGCCTGGCATCCCTGGGAACAGCCCAAGAGAAGGGACCAGAGTCAACATCAAGCTCAATTTTAGGGACAGCTGTGCCAACCCATAGCCTAATTCTCACTGTATCACCCCACCTTGGGTTCATTTATCCACTAGGAACATCGTTTTCCATGCCCTCAATCAACGGCAGAGTTGTGGGTCACTCAGGTTTAAAAGGTCAACACATGACTCTTCCCACTGCTCTTTTTTTCTGAAGGACCACTACAAGCACGATATCATAAACTCAGTGATGGGCTGGTGATGGTAGAAACATCAGCCCACCCAGAAAAAAATGCATGGCAAAGTCTGGAAAAGCCTAACTGTCTGACTGGAGAAATGAAGAAGTTGTAAGAGTATCCTAAATAACCTTGTATATGAAAATTTACTTTGTAATGTGTCCAAGCAGAAAAATCTAATTAGTGTGTGCAATCAAACCTTCGTACTGCTAAAACAAGGGGTGTAGTTACAGCCGAAAAGGGTGTAGTCACTTTGCACGCAACAGTACTTAAAAACCTCAGAATCAGGTTGGGGTTTTTTTAAGTACTTAAACGCCTATAAATATGGGTAGAAAAACTAATGGGAAGTTTTGACCCTCAGAGAATCTGACTCCTGTTGGGACAATCCAGGTGTCTTGAGCACCCCACGAGGTGCTGATCACTTGGTCCTTACAGAGCTTTAAAAAACTGGCTTTTCGATGCCAAAAAAAGGAAGATAGATAATAATCTCAGAGAGCGCTTTATCTTCTTATTGTCCCATCACAAATTCTTGCACAATATCCCAGAGTTAACACAAATGGGTAACTGTTCAGTTATCTTTAAATGCCTATGGGATTTGATAAGCAATTTCATGGAAATAATCTAAATATGCATAATAAAAAAAAGAAGGAAGTGATGTTCTGTTAATGCATCACTTTTATTGTGACAAGTTTTTCTTCAAATGAAAAATAAAAGTGTAAAAACTTAGAATTGCAGTACTGTTAAGCACCTCCTGGGATCATTATAATAGACTGTACAATTATTACCTGAGCTGAAGCGCTTTTTTTTAAAAAAAAAAAAGAAGAAAAAACAAACCAGCAATAAACATAATTTCGTTGCTCTACCCGATATGCAAAATCTGCCTAGCATCTATTTCCAATATGAAATCAATTTTACATTTACTCATAATATGGCATGGAACCTTACTGAAAATCTTGATATAATTTCTATGGTATTTTTAAGATTTGCTCTAGAGTAGAGCTCAATAAAACTTTTAAATGGTTTACATCCATCATGTCACTAAAACATTTTTTAAAATATTTCGCTCGGTATTATGAAGGTTAAGAAAAAATAATGAAGGTATTTCTTTCTGCAAGCTGCTGTGTTTTTTCCCCCCATGATTAATCCTGATTTCACAGTTCTGGACCCCAGCTTTTCACAGGATCTCATAAGCTTAGATGAAGGAAGAGTCAAATGTGATATTTTGTCTCTAGGCACTACAGTTCTGTTGACCTAAATGCAGGAACTTTAAATTTACATAAAATTGAGGGAAATTCATTATTACACCCATCTCTTTGGGTTATTTGTGTGCTCATGTAATCTCTGTTCCCCTCAGTCTCTTAGACTGTATGAGTGGGATTGAGACAGCACATATTTCGGTGATGACTATTTAGAAGAGTCAGAAATGTTGAAATCTACCTCACACCCAAGTATCACAAAGTCTTCCGATGAGAAACCCTTACAACTAAGAATGCTATGTTTGACTTATAGGAAAAAACAAACAAAAAAAAAGTTGACACCACTTACTTCTCTGTTAAGTGACACCAAACCCAGGCTGAGCAGCTTCTCAAGTAAACTCACAGGAGCTTCCTACTGAGTGCAACCCTTACCTTTTGAAATGTACCATTTTCCTAAGCAGAAATTTTACAAATATCACCCGTATCAACAATGAGGATATATTCTTCCCATTTCTGTTTTATTATACTTTTATGTAGGGCTCCTGCTGTCGTATGGAAATGGACCTTCCTAATTGTACATTGAAGGAAGCAGCAGAATTTGCTTTGATGTCTTTTTAGTCCTGTGCTCTGTATGAAAGACTATCTGGCAAGCGATGACAGCAGTGCATTAATATATAAAATAATTAGGAAGAGCACTTAATGAAATTATGTGTGTGTTTATACATCCTAAGCCTCATGGCCACATTATCTCCTCTCATCAAACCGTGGTGCAGCTACTTTGTAAAGTAGCATTAGTGACTTCTCTGCCTACCAAAAGAGTCTGGAGTTCACCCCCCCGAAAAAAAAGTGCTTGCTGGTGAGGACATGAAAAGCCATTTAGACCTGCCCGGGCTCTGCCCACACCTCGCTTTCACAGCAGATTAGCTGGAAGGAGATGGGCTCCTGCCGCAGCAGCAGGGCTTGCATAATGCTCCCCCGAGAGCACGAGAGTGACTTTGAAAGTTTTATTAGGTTTTTTATTAGATCGTGATACCCATTTTCAGTAGCCAGCTTGTCCAGTTGCTCGCAAATTATGGTAATTTGAAATACTGTACTGGATGCTATAGGCTGCCCTTAAGTTTCCCCAGAGCATACCGCTCTGAATTAAATGCTGCTAACTCCTTGGCACTGGGGAGGATGAATTTTCCCAGTATGAAAGCAATTGTCTGCATTGGATTCGTTTCGCCATGAAACTGAAGAGATGAGCATGTGACATGATGTATTTTACAAGGTGCTTAACAAGAACATGATTGGGAAAAAATTGAAATCCATGAAATCAATGCTATAACCTAATATTGTTTGTTCGTAGTGACTACTGGAGCACAACAAGATCAATGTCAGGACAGCACTATTCACTCTAAGTATCAATGACCTGGAAGAAGTCGTGTGAAAGGATGGGACCTGCCAACGGCACAGCACGGGAGGAGGCTCGCAAGGAGGAAATATAAGCAAGAGTGATACAACTCAAAATTACTTGAGCTTGCCCAGAAAGAGGTAGATGGAGCAGTTCTGTACAAAGAAATACGAAACTATTTTCTGGGGAAAAAAGCCCACAGTCATATCGTTATGCTTTCTTTGTCCTGCATTACCGGGTCTGAAGGGAAGGCAGAGAAGCAGAGAGATAGGCTAACCAGGGAACCTGTAAATGTACATGTAGGTAACAAAACCAAGAAACAGACAGCAAGGAAGAGAGCTGGGAACCGGGCACTGATGGAAGATGGCAGAATTAAGTCAACCAACAGCAAGGGGAAAAAAACTTTCTCTGTATCTTCAAGCCCACTACATTCCCGCTAGTTTGCTTGTTCAAAGACCACCAAGTTGCACCTGAACTAAGCTGTTCAGCTTTACACAGCTGTGCCCAAGTACATGACTTCATATTTGGCCATCTGGTAGCAGTATTACAAATGCTTCTAGGTTACCAATCAATCCAGACTGCTGTATTTACTTCCATGTGTAGTTTTGCTCCATTATTTCATTACTGTGATTGAGCACAGTAGCTTCTGAGCATGGTAGAAGGCTAAATATCTGTATTAATGCTCTTCTTTTACTCACCTGAATTAATAGTAACAATTATAAGAGGTAAGATTAGTGTGCAAGAAGTTGCTGGCAGAGAAGGCGATACCCCAACCTCTGCTGCGAGAGATGGGCAATGGGAAGCTACAGTTGGTCTGTCCTTGCCTCAGGAAACAACCCCTGTGTCCAGCGGGCTGAAGAACCAATGCATCATCCCAAGCCCTGGAAAAAGGTCCCAGATGACATCTGTGGTCAACACCATCTGGGTCCCCATGGGATGTAGCCCTTGTGAGGTCTATCTCCTGGTGCTCTGTCTCTTTCCCACTCTTGTTTCCAAAAACTGTGTGGTTCTCAGCCGAAGTTTCCAGTCCACTGCAGGAACAGCTGATACAGACACTGGGATTGCATGTTCTTCTTCTGGCTGTGATGGCTACATCCCCAGCCTTGCATTTAGCATTATCACCAGGCATGAGTGGAAATCCTTGTAAAGTTTTTGTTTTGGTTTTTTTTTTCCCTTTCTTCTTCATGCTTGAATTGCTTTCTACGCTTTTGGCTTCTCGAAGTTTTGAACTAACTTCTTGTCAGGCTTCTTTGACTAGAAACTGAAATTGCAGCTAGTAGCTCTGGCTAAATCTGAAAGGCTTTGTATAAATATATTGATCAGCTTATCAGGGTTGATCCAACCTATGCCCATATTTTCTACTGGAGGATCTAAAAAAATAACACTAACATGTTTCTTTGCTGCAGCTTAACAGTATTTCAGGTTACATAGTCACAGATTATAGTGAAAAAAAGCCTTTTTCTAGTGCTATTTTCGGCATTGCAAAAAAATCCAGTGCTGGCAGTTTTTACAGTTTCAGTCCAAGATCAAGCTTCAATAAGCTCACACAGCTCTAATGATTGTTAGTGAAAATGTAATGGGCCATTTGAAATACAAATGAACGCTGGTAGGTAAAGGGATTTTTTTTTTTCTAGTGGAATCAATTTACACTAGCTATTTAAAAAATATTAAAATAAATGTAATGCCATTAAATGTAAGCTCAAAACCCATTGAGAGCATTAGTGGCCAAATCTGCCAAAAAAGTCGTCATGCCAAGAGCACGGGGCCAGATCCTGCTCTCAGTTACGTTGGTGTTAAGCCAGGATAACTCAGGATAACTCCCCTAATTTCAACAGGCTTGTTATGAAATAACACCAGTGGTAAGCAGGAACAGAAAGGAACTCCTTTCCCTCACAGGTAATTTTTGCAGTGCCCCAATTTACCCTCAGTGACCCAGCTTGTTCCTCACCACCCTCAAGTACCCTGTGCATTTATTCAGCATCTCCTTTTTGCCAGGAGAAGGAGATGGGACTGACGTCCAGCCAGAAGCGAGGGGCTGAGGCAGCATTGAGGAGGGGTCAGAAAGCAGCGGGTAGGGTTGTTCAGCAGGTGCTGTGTTTGGGAAAAAAAATTAATGGACCAAAACCAGTAAGAAGAGCTAATCGGAGCCTGTCACTGCAGAATAATTAACAGCTAAAGTAGAGTTCAAAGTTTTGAGGGCAATGAGCTAAGCAACAGGGGGAAAAAAAGAAAGCTCTTTTAAAGTAGTGTTTAATTTTGTATTACTTACAAAGAAAAGGAAGGAAAAACAGCTAAATCATATGGCTAATATTTATTTTAAAAATTTATGATAATATCCTGAATTCCCTTTAGTAGTCAAGAGCTTTTGTGGGTAAACCCTCTTTTCTACATGACAATTTCTAGAAACTATTAAATATCATATTAATACACTTCTTTGGGAAAAAGGAAAAAATATTTGAGTTGGCATAAAGCTCAACTGGAAAGGTTGGCTCCTGGTTCCCTGGTGATAAAACCAGGCAAATAACCAAACAAGGAAGAAGGGAGCAGCAAAGAGAAAAGAGGTTTTTCCCTCTTCTACTCTGACTTTCATTCTTATTGTTGGAGAACCCTGGAAAAAGTACATAAACTTGCACTTGGACTTGGAAAATTCATCTTAGTGAGGTCTACTCTTTGCTATTACAACTAATCTAATCAAAGGTTTCTATTTGGACCACAGAAAAAGAACAATTTTTGCGTACTTTTCAGGTGGCAATGGTATGGTTCTCTTTCAATTAATTCTTTTTATCTCCAGTTTATACCCTTTATTTCCACAAATCCAAGCTGCACTTGCCTGACCCCGGTGCCATCCACCGCTCAGCACCATTTCAGCCATGCCCGGGTTCAAAATTGTGGACGATAACTCAGGATATGCCAATAAGACCAGCTGGGTTAACAGGATATAACAGAATAACAGAGAAAATATGACCAATATATTTTCAATTCAGCAGCTCTGCAAACAGCTGCACAAAGGAAAAATACTACATTTTGTATCGGACAGCACTACAAATATTTTTATTAAGATTTATTTGGGGGAGAAAAATTATATGGATACATACCTATCCTTCCATTTGTGACATGTAAATAACACAGAGTACTATTTGTCTCGTTTCTCGATTTCATGATGGTTACAACTGGCAACTGAGGAATAATTTCCTTTTAATTATCGTTTAGCTGATTTTCCTCTATAATTACTGAAGTTATATGACTAAGGTACCAAAATATGTAACGCAAGATCTTTCCATACAGTAGATTTTCTTTAATAATAATGGTATTTTTATTGTATTCAATCTGCAGAATATATAGTTTTTCAGCAATGAAAAGCAGCTACAGATTCTTAAAGTGTGTATTTTTCATTTCCTTAAAAAAATATTGGAAGGAGGTTTTCTTCAGTACGTTAGTGTCCTACGCAAAAAAAAAGATTTAGGATTTAATAGGTTTGACATTGGAGGGGGGGGGTAACACGTATAAAGTTGCCTGTCTCTTAACAAGACAAAAGTCAATGGATCTAAAAATACAGCCCTCGGGCTCCTCCTCTGGCCTTTGTTTTGCTGCCAGCCTGACCAAGGGAAGGGGGCTTTCCTTGCCACTCTGAGGCTCTGAATTTGGGAAAACTGGAAAGGAACAATACTCCAAGAACCTCCTAGCTCCAAATCATGGTGTGTATTTTTATTTTTTTCCCTACCTCTTTATGACTTAAATAGCATTTAAAAGTGCTCCAAGTTCCCCATCTTTTCATCAGGCTTTGTAGAAAGTAAAAATATGTAAAAATACAAATAGAACTGTCTGGTTGAGTGCAGGGCAAAGTCAGTATTTTGAGACTGGAGAGTAATGCTAATTTTACTTGCCAGTCTTTCACCACTAGAGTGGGGTTCTGGTTGGGTCACCGGAAAATAAACTTGTTACAATGGCTTTTATAACCAGATAAGATCCAAAACGAGGTACTCATGCCAAGTATCACAGAAAGGCTTGAACAATAATGCATTGCAAAGAGCGACATTTAGATTAGGTTATTAAATGAGGGGAGGAGGTTATGTGTGTATAACACATTTACAAGCACTTGGGAATTTTTTGAACCAATTTCTGCTGTCCTTCCTGAATCAGTGTTTTTACTGTCTTCAGCAGGAGTTTTTCTTGCATAAGAGCTTCCGAATTCAGTGCCAGGTTTAAACATTGGGGTTGTGATCTGCCTGGAAAGCTGGAGGAATTAAGATATTTGCCCTGTTCTTGCTGCACTGGAGCTGCCTACCTAGCACCCTCATGCTCCTTAGAAAATCCCAGCTATAGTTTATCTGAAATTAATTTGCCCACACTGTTAAGTCAATTACCCAAAGGAACAGAGACTCGATTAAAAATCTATTTAGTTCAATAGGAAACAGTATACTTGGGATCAATTTTTTCTTTCCTCTTTGACTGCGAGGAATCTTATTGTATCCCTGTATAAATAATAAAGGTGGTGCACTATCCTCTCCTGCTCAAGCATGACTGAGCAGATACAGCTTGTGCATAGCTCATGTCAGAAGCATCCAAAGAGAGATGGGATGAAGGGTATCTCAAACACAACCTCCATCGCGGGGCAGGTTCTGGCTCCATGGGGTAACCCAACGGGTGGTTCGGATATGCCAGGCCATGGGTACCTCTCGCTCCCTGCCTTTCCAGAGGGTGGTTGTACCTGTCTCTCACCTAGAGAAATGTTCCTATTGTCAAGCCTAGAGCAAACTGTGTCCAGACAGATTGGTGTTCTGCTCAAAGGAGTCCACATGAATCATGTATTAGTTCATTTAAAAGCACTTTGTAGACAAACATGCTCACTCTATCAGCAGGCACGGGGATGCAAATACTTCACTCAGTGTATATGAGCCCTGACAGGACATCTGTGATGCATGGCATTGAGAAACAGCTCATTCCGGAAAGATTAGGCAATAACGAGCAAAAAGGCTCACCGTATTTTGTTCTTTTTTCAACAAAATGAAAATTTAACTTTGCCATCCTGTTGGAAGCAGAGTAAACACTATCAGCTGAAAACTAGCAGCAGGAAGAAGTAAATGATTTACAAGATATTCTTCAATCATTTAGCAGAAACACACGGAGTTTTTGGTTTAGGGGCTAGAGTGATCTTGCAGAAGGCAACTGTTCTCCAGGAACCTTAATGCCAATATACCTGCTGTATGGGACTGTGCTTTGGAGGTGAGGATTGGAAACATTCAATAAATGCTAAAGACATCTTTTGTGCACTATCTGCTCGGCAGATGCTCATTGCTTCCCGTAAATTACAGCTAGCTAATGAGTGTGTAAGATAGCAAAATATTTGGTGGACTCTCATTAGCAGATACAGTGTGTGGAATTAATTTCACTGAGAGAATTGCAGAATAATTTATATATAGAAAGTGTAGTTTGTAAAAAAATCCTGGAAAAGATTCAGACATGTATGGACTTTGTCTATAAGTGATTCCAAATTAATTTAACTTGTGAGACAAAAGACTATAATGTTGTAAATACTGTAAGCATGAGTGCCTAAGTCAAAGCTAAATGGTGGGAACAAGACTTTTTTCAGTCTCTGTCTCAATCCTGATGACTTACAGGAATGTCTTCCTATGCTTTGAAAATGGTCCCTTCAGTTGTACAGTGCACTGATTTTCTGCTAGCCCTGGGCTTTTCCAACTGCTAAGGTGGTATGTTGATTGATTTTATTCCCTATTTCTTTTATTACATGGTCAAATATGAGTGAATCCTATTCTCACGTTGAAGGAGTTTGGGGATGCTTTTTTTTTTTTTTGATTCTCAGAAAAAGTAGGAATTCATTTGTTCTCCTGAAGCCCTAATTTTTCCATAGTAGTAAACCAAGTACTGGAAATAGTAACCCAGGCAATCAGAGTACTGTTACTGTTCCCTGAAAGGTAATATTTTTGAATAGCTCTGCATATTTAACAAGGAAGATGTGTTTTGAGCAATTTTTAATAAAGTAATATTTTACTTTTCCCATTTCACCCTTGCAGGAAACTGCAAAGATCAGTTCTGGATTGAGATTGCATCCCCAGTCTTGGATCCTTTAACATCCCAGAAGGCACACATGAAAAAGAAAAATCCCTCTACTTACACTGTGAATAGGTGCTAACAGCTTTAAAGAATTACCTACCAAATATTAGGTGCAATTTAAAACTACATTTAAAGCAGCAAGGGTAGTTTAAAAGTCTACGTGGCCAGCTAAAAGTCAGAGAGAGAAAATTACTTGAACACGTGTTGGATGAATTTCTGTCTGTGTGGGAGATATCACACTGGTGGGATAATATATCCTCTGTTTAAAAAAAAAATGGGGGGGTTCTATACCTGGTCTGCTGTACACCATACAATTCAAAATCTGGTCAAATGCTTATAGACGATTTCCATTTACTATAAAAAGAAACACAACTATGCTATCTAAGCATTGTGGAAGATTATTTATATTGAAAGACTTCCTTAGGCTAAACTATTAAATGAGGATAATGGGTATGAGCCACCAAAGGCATGCGGAGGACTCGTTAATGAATTACTTGGTGAAACAAAGTCAGATGCTCAGGTAGAGACTGTGCTGGAGCAATGTGCTTTTAGGGGAGCAGCGGTACCAAGGAGGGGTCACATCGTGCAAAGACCTGAGAAATGCATGATGACATGTTCCATACATTACCCTACACCTGCTTCCAGGGCTGTCCAAGGGCCACTCAGTTCCACAGTATAATATTTACCCAGCATATTGTATGTTAGATCAATTTGAACACGTGCTATAACTTATTAGATATTTATTAGCTTACATTTTAAGCCCCAGTCTATTTTGCAACCCTGATGCCCCCTGTTTTATGTAAAAAGGATGTTTTAATAGATATAATTTAAATTAGTTCCTAACTTGATAACTCCTTACAGTCTGCTACTCTAATGAAACCTGCACTAATGACTGCCTTCAGTAGGCAATCCCTAATTTTAAGAAGCCATTTTAAAATATTCATAAGGTATCTAGTACAGTGTTGTTTGAACTGTATTTAACAGACATCTCAACTGGGCTTTTCCCTGTGGTTTGTAGAAGACATTGTCAACTTCTGTGATTCCTCAGGCCCTGTCTTTGGTGGGTGTGGGCTGGGATCAAGGGCTGTATCTTTGGTCCTGGGGGACAGAGACCCCGTGTGTCCTGTGCATCCTGGTGGGAACACTACCTGAAACGTCTGAGAAATAACCCCAAACTAATTAATAGCCCACACTTAAATAGGAATAATGGTTTATTATAGATTTAATCAAGATGTAAGCATCTAAAAGGCATTAACCCAATGTCTCTGTTGTCTGAAGAGCAACTGTGATGACTCGTGTTTGTGTTGACAGCTAAAGGAGTTGCCATTCAGTCAGCTGTCAACTAAATGAGTCACTCTATGACATTTACCTCTCCATGGTGGTAGGTAAATGAGACACATCTGAAAACTCATGGGTTTTTTTCCTAACAGGACATTGACCTGCACCTCTCCAGACCAAGCCCTACTCCTGCCTGAAGAGCCAGTATGGCAGGTCAGGCAAGGCTTCCCACTCACCCTGGATCAGCAGGACCTCCTAAAGTGTCCTCACCCAACACTGCTCTTTCCTGGGACACTTTTCTTCCTAATTAATGCATAAATTGCCCTTCCAGTCCCAGCAGGCTGCACAGAGAGGATGTACTGGGGAGTGCAGGAAGCACAATCATTGCACATAACCCCACCAAACGCCCCATGCATCCCCGCTGCCGCCCCTGAAGAGCATCTCTGTCCTTTAAGTGCCATCCCGCTTCCTCAGGGGGCTCCTAATGCAGTTCACTCCTTCTGCCTCGCTGGCTGCCAGGGAAGGATGCACTTGGGGTCTCTGCGCACCCCATAGCAACGAGCAAAAAGGGAAAGTCAATATACAAACTGTGGTGATTAATATTAAATACTGAATGTGAATCTAAAGAGGGTGTTGATGTTAATGACAAAACAAGAACCAACCAACAAATGGCAGGGACATAAGACAGCCAAACACTTGTAGCCGTGGAGGTGTAGGTGACAGATGGTAAGAGCTGCTTTAAGCCGGTTGTTGCCCCGTGCTTTCAATTCGGTGTTGCTTTAACAAATTTACCTTGATAAAATGCATAAGGCAAAAATGATACTTAACCTTTGCTGAGACACAATGATTTTATCCACAAACCACGGGAGTAAATATAAAATCCAAAATGCAAATTACCTGCTGAGGTAATTAACACTCGCAAACCAACATAAAATCATAATCTGACTACTGGTCGTTATAGGGGTTGTCCCAATTGCTACCAAATATGGGGCCATCCATATCCCGGTGTTACTGGGGCATCGAGCTGGCATTCTGCATCGCCTCCTTTATCATCCGTGAGAAAATAAACAAACCAAAAATCTCCCTCGGTGGCAATTTCCAGGGAGAAGAGAACACCAAATGGATTTTAAACAGGCCAAAACCCAACATGTGAACAGGGAATGGGCCAAATGTCCTGCCAGGGGCCAGTCAGCAGGAGCCCGCTGCCAAGCCCTGGTCTCTAGATCAACACCTCATCCATGATAAAAAGCTGGTCTCTAAATCAAAGGCAGCTCACAACGAATAAAAAACACCCAAAGACATAAATCTGCATTGGCTTCCAGCCCAGCTTGATCTTCCAGTATATTTTTGCTGATGCTACTTCTGGGATGGGACAAAGGAAATGGATGACACCGAGACATCGGTGGCAGGAAGACCACCAGATTGCCCGTAAAGAAGGAACAGGTGAGCGGGTGTACATGACTTTGCTGTCGTGGGGCTACAAGTTCATCTCCAACTTTTTTACCTCCCCCTGGGAACTGCAGCAGCTCAGTTAACCTGGCTCCACATCAGAAATGTGCTGAGAAGGGCTTCATCAGATGTACGTTGTACTCTGTGCCTGTAGGATGCAACAAAGGAGCAGGATTCACTTCAGCAACATTTTTAGGAAACTAGAAACCATCCCAACTACTGCAAGGAACATGAAATGCTTTTGACATCAATTTTTGTTGAAATTCACTTAAAACCAGGTCAGTGATATAACAGGCATTTCTCTGAGAGATGTTGAAATCAGTTGCACACCACACCCAAAAGCCAGGGCTTCAGCTCCAAAAATATATGGATTGGTATCTGCTTAAAAAACTGTTATGCAAGTAGTTCCAAATTATTCCATGTAAGGCTTTGTTTTTGGCAGTTGCTTATTGAACCCCATCCTGGTATTACTAAGGACCCCAAAATACCCATCTGCGGGACACTGTCAACAGATGAAATAATAAGTTACAGATGGGTACTCTTCAGAAGTAGAATCAATCAAGCAGGACACACTCAACCAACTCAAAAAGGTTTACCAAATTTCCTTTTTTTTTATTTAAGTAAGAGAACAATGCAATCTGTTAATCCATTTGTTTAGGGTTGGTTGTGGTTTGTGGTTTGTTTGTTTGGGTTGGTTTTTTTGGGTTTTTTTTTGTACGAGAATGAAAATCTGTTGCAGTTGTAACTTTTACAGTATGTCAAATATTTTCTTTTTTCCCTCTTCCATAATTATTTTTACAGAGAGCTGTTCTTTCAATCAGGTCACTGAACTCTGAAAAACAAACCTTCAAGGCTGCTTTTGAAAAACTGAACCTTACTTTCCTTTCAATCGAAAGATTCACAACTTTCGTGTGTGAGCCAAGACTCAAAAAATAACATAAATCCTTTCAATGCTGTCTCTCTCCCTGCCTGTGTAACAGATATTTCTGCTAACATTTACTTTTGTAATTTTTCACATTATTCTAGCTCGCAGAGGTTAATATTTACCATTCGTTTTGATATTCACAAACTACAGAGGTAGGCTTGCAAATATCTGCCCTGGGAAAATGAGCAGCTCTGCCAGAAAATATGTTCAAGTTTCTTTGTGGAACTGTGGGAGACAACACACCATTGACAACATTTCACTGTATTCATCTGTTCACGTTTTAAACATCTGCACAATCTATTCATACAGTACAATTGGTATTTAAAAAGGATAAACAGATAATTGCAGCAAATGAACAACGAACATGGACTGGGGAAAAAATGCCTACAAAACCTCCACAGTGAAGGGATCTATACAAGGGAAACCACTGAAATCATACCCTTAAACTGAGACCGCACACTCATTTTCTGGTAGTCACCTACTAATACAGAAGATACTGCGTGGCAGCAAAATTCAACAGCAGACAGAGCTGCCTGCAAAAGCTGACCCACTACTTGCAATGATATCAAATCATAAATGAATTAATTTGCTTGCTGACCAAGTAGTTTGCCGTATTAAAGTGCAAGTTTGCAAGACATGTATTCTATTATCCCAGATTGCACTCTTGACACTTCACATTATGAACGTTTAGCATTCATCCTTTGATATTTTGAACACTGACTACAATGAAGCTGTCAGCACAAAGGACTTTTTTATTCAATTTTCAGATGTAACGAGCAAGAATCTTACAGAACCATCATTAAGAACACTGAAACCATCGAGATTTGATTATTGAACTATGGAAGGCAAAAGAATATATTGATGGGTGCAGTTTTTGAGAGATATGAAAAAGTTTGTGAAAGAAGAGGTAGAAGGGAAGGGAAGGGAAGGGAAGGGAGAGGAGACAAAGTAGT
>VXBJ01006241.1:241755-251755 GCA_013400055.1 Nycticryphes semicollaris
AACCAAAAATAAAAGAAAAAAAACACAAACCAAACCAAAACAGAACAGGAAAATGATTTCAGAAAAATATTCAGAAGCCCTCTGCAAATTGCTTCCATTTGTCATGCTTAGGAGGAGAATGCATTCTGCAGATCAAATCCTTTAATCCTTGCAAATGTGATCAAATTTGTATCACAGTAATTTTACATACATAGAAAAGCAGATATTTAAAGTCTACTTTTTTTACTGAGATAATGCAAGGAGACATTACTGGAAAATAAAAAAACCTGTGTCTTTCTTCATTCTAAACTTTTCTTATAAATATAGAACTATTTATATGCTTTTCCCTTACCTTTTTCTTTTTTTTCCTTCCAGAAAAAAATTCAGGCTGTCCAAAAAATAAGCTTGCAAGTGAGTTGAGATGCTTTTAGCCTCTTGCAGCCACTGCAAGCTGCACACACATCCCGCTGGGTCCATGTAGACCAGAAATGTCCCCGAGCCGACACGACGGCGCTGCTGGCCCGTCTGGGACCAGGACCTTCCCAGGGCTCCCTGCTCCGGTTGGTGTTAAAGGGGGTCTCCTACACTACTCACCCCCAAAATTTTCTACTGAAAATGCCGTAATTATTATTGCAAATACTAAGAGACCACAAACAGGAAGGCAAGGCACTGCCAAGTTATTATGTTTTTTAATGCAACTCCCTCCTCCCGCTTCTCTCCCCTGAATTCATAGAAAAATTATTTAGAAACATGGAAAATCTCACCTCAGGTGCCTAGCACCAAAACCGATGCTATCCTTCCTCTTTCCCCCGCCCCAAACAGAGCCTCCCCATGGGCTTAACACAGAAAGGTTTGCCCTAAATAATGTGGAATGGGTCACATCAGAAGGCACAAGATTAACTCAATTCACCCAAAGCTTTATCAGGGATAAAGATATTTTTCATTCATCTCTCCTCTTGACGCCCAGTCAATAATTTAGAGAAAGATTCCTCAATTACTCCATTCACTTAAAAGATATCAATATCATAAAAAGATATCAATATCATACTTGGGAGAAAAACCCTGTAAAATTCAGCACAGTCAAGTGCTGACTTTAATGTTGCCGCTTCAGAGGACGTGGAGCTGAGTCTTGCATGCGATTCCCCCGCCTGCAAAACACAGAGGAAAAGATCAGACAGCAGTGGGAGATCCCCTGGTCCTCCAGGAAAAGAGACAGAAATGAAAAGACTAGACTTTTTACTTATGTGTTTATCAAGAGTAAGAACAAATCATTTCTATTTAAAGGAGTGATATTGGCACGCGCGATTGCCAATGATCCATTTAGTTAGTCCGGTGTCTTTTTAGCAACTGTAGTCCATGCTGGATATTTCTCAGAAAAAAGGGAAAGGAACAAAACAAAAACCCCAAACCTTCTGGCACGTGAATGTGAATAAAAGTGAATTTTAATTCAAATTTATATGGGAATAAAAATGGAGTGTCTTCATATTGTAAGGGAGAATTATTAACTGGTTGAGAAGTCAGTTTGGTACTAAAAGGCTAAAAGGTCTTCTAAGTAAAATTCCTGAGACAAACATGACTTCTAAGAGCAGGGATCAAAATTAAGATTTCACTGAGTGAAATTGTCACTGACGCTGATTTTCAGCCAAGATTATGTATGTGCCTGATACATGCACATGTGTGTTTTCACTTGGTCAGCAGAGAGTTTGAATTTCTTATGGAGACCACCAACTTTGCTGGACATGTTTCAGTTTGGAAAAAAAAAAAACAAAACTGAAGAGAAATGCATTTAACTCATTCTTGCCACAAGTAACATGAACAATGCATCAAGGAAGAAAAACCTTTATCCCCAGACACGCACATCCAAAAACCTTCCAACAGCAGAGTTAACAGGTGTAGCTGCAGGGAGAGTTTAGCTGAGACTTTAATTAGTCTAACTACTGTTTTAAAGAGACAAATTTGATAAAGAGACAGTTATCTCACTGCACAAATCCCTGTGTAATCTTATAATTGCCAGCAGCAAATGGGCATCACTGAAAATTCAGCCAAGGTACCAACCAGTTGCTCATCCTCATCAGCCGGGGCTGTCAATTATCACACACAACGCTGCCACCTCTTCTAGAAAGCTCTCCTAAAAACCACCTGTTAATGAAAAGCCTCAGACAAAGATTTGAAGATGATGGAGAAAGTCCACTAATCACAACTTTTGAAAAACTCACCTTCAGAAGAAAGGGCCCAGAGACTGGTCTGCAACGTGGAGGTTTTGCAATGTAAATGGGTCAGATTCAGTGGTTTGGTTCCAAACAGAAAATAAAAAAGTTGTGGGTAACAGTCTCACCTTTGGTACAAGCATGATTTTCATTTGTACTTCACAGCAACTCCACCATAATTCATTAACGTATGTACCATTAAAAAGGAGTTGTAGGAGAATGAAATGAAAGAACGGCTGATAGATAGTGTTGCATTGATGGGTTCCGCTTGGTTGGTAACATCAAGTGGCAGAATGAGAACAGTTTTTTAAGATATGATTAAATATAAATTTTATCAAAGGAGCAGTAAAACATTATAGCTTTAGGCTTTTTAAATTCTGTACACATTCTAGGATTCCAAAAATAAAGCTCCAGCTTCTTAAAATTGAATGTCTGCCTTGTATCATTTAAGCAATCCCTCATCTGAGTTACACGGCATTTTTATCTGCAGGACCAACCCGGGAGGGTTTAGCCAGGCGACAGGCTGGCCAGGGGGTGTGCTCACTGGTACACAAACTCTTAAGCTCCACCTTTTTGCCTGGAGTCCTTCATGTTTATCTGACGCCTCTGAGATGTGACCCACGCAGAGTGTGGACTGTGCCCTCGCTTGGACTGAAATCAAAGCCAAACCCGCATGTTATTCCAAACAGAAAGAGAAATAAGAAGAGCCTGCTCAGCCTGGCAGGGGCACAAAGTCTCCCTCCCACACTCGTGTGTCATCACCTGCATTTTGCATCTGGTTGAGTGAAAAAGGAGGATTTTCTTTAGCCCAGGCCTTTGCAAGCAGCCTCTGCCAAGCAAAGCACACTCTCACATCACATTGCCTGCCCTGGAGCTGCACAAACCTCATCTGATCATCTCAAATGCCGCTGTGATTCAAATACCGAAGGACCATCCAGGTTAGAGGATCCTTGCATCCTCGTGGTGTCGACACACCAACTCATCAAAAGCAGTAATTTCACCTCAGCCTATTTCTTCTCTGAGCCCAGCTGATCTGGAGCATTTCCCAACACCTCTCTCTACTCTCCCTAAAACACTGAAACCAAACGTTCCTCTTCCCTTTGCCCATTGTTGGGTACTGATTGGACTGGCTAGCACGAGTGTATATAATTATGCTGGGATATAAAGAGGGAATTTGATTTTCATCCCACACTTACTTGTCAGTAAATGAATAAGAGTAAACACGGAGAGAAGGAAAACCAACCAGATATTTAATTATTTTCCTTGATTTTTTTAGGAAATAGTTGTGGAATAGAGTTTCCTAAGAACCACAATAGACTTAGGAGGGTGAGATCACCCTAATTTAAGTCAGTGTGAGTTCTTTAGCTATTAAAAAAATACCCATGTTAATTAGTTCCTGCTCTAATTGCTAGGAAAAATTATTCTGAAAAGGGAAAAGAAAATCAGGTGCAGAGCAACGTACTATTTACAAGTACCAAAACTAGAAATAAATATTCAATGTGGCCTTTTTAAGTGAAATGCCTAGCCAGTTTTGAATAATAAAGCAGGACAAAGTCATTTACACAGAAAAAGCTAATGATTTCTGTATTTTGCTGCTGGTAAAGAATTGAAGGATGGCTGATTTGAATCTTCCTTCAATCTCCCATCAATAAAACAGAGACAAGGCAGATTCGAAAGCTGATCTGGGAGAGTCATGTTTTTATAATTGCTTTTTACCCTCAGGCGTTTGAAATCCAGAGGGTCACGAGTGCCTGTGTTAGCGCTGGAGCAGGCCAAGAGGCCCAGTCAAAACCCTGAGACACAAATTAATTTGTTTGTGTTTCTCATGTCTAATTTGGGGAAAGAGAAAACTCTTTGCCACTTTACAATGTTATAATCTAATTAAAGGGAGAGACGTGAAATATTTATGCAACCTTTAGGAAAAAAGGGAGAATTTTTTTTTTTTTTTCTGGTGTCTCATTTGGGAAATTTTCTGAAATATGGGAATGGAACAATTTATAAAACAAATATAGAAAAACTGCAGAAAAAAACATTTGTTCATAAAAATTGTTTGCAGAATTTCAGAGTAGGTTAGGATAGATGTTCTTATTTCGAACTAGGAGGCTCACAAAATGGCAAAGAAGCAAACCATGACTTCTCGCCAGCGCATCCACATTACAGCCAATATTATGTTGGAAAAGAAGCATTATAAGCATAACTCTGCCTAGAAAACATCTAAATTATGCTGTGTTAAGGAGATATAGGAAAGGAAAGTGCTATCAAGGGATAAGCTTCGTGGAAAAACAATTCAAGTTGCTCAATATTTTGTGTTCTCCAAGTGACATGCCTTTCCCAAGCAGTGCTCCATTACGGTGTCAACCTGATTTATGTAGCCAAAACCTAGAGTGTCTTCCCTGAGTGTACCAGGGCAGTAGGACATTGCACTGAGCTACTGCCACATCTGGCTTATTGTATTTTCCCATTGCACTGGAATACGCAGCTCCAGTCCTGCTCCATTCATTGCAACCAACTTAAAGTGCTTTCGTACAATCATAGAATAGTTTTGGTTGGAAGGGACTTTAAGACCATCAAGTCCAACCATTAATACAGCACTGCTACATTACCACTTACCCATGTCCCTCGGCACCTCGTCTGCCCATCTTTTAAATCCCTCCAGGGATGGTGACTCCACCACCTCCCTGGGGAGCCTGTTCAAACACTTGACAACACTTTCAGTGAAGAATTTTTTCTCACCCTCCCCTGGTGCAGCTTGAGGCCATTTCCTCTTGTCCTATCGCCTGTTCCTTTGGAAAAGAGACCTACCCCCCCTGGCTACACCCTCCTTTCGGGGAGTTGGAGAGAGAGAGAGAGGTCTCCCTCAGCCTCTTCTAGGCTGAACACCTCCCTCAGCTGTTCCTCATAAGGCTTGTGCTCCAAACCCCTCACCACAGAACATCATACATATAACCAGCCGGGAGGACACCAAAAGTCTGCAGAAGAGTAAGCTGACATTTTTTATGTTCTATTAAATTTTCTATTCTCACCAGAATACCACTGTTCTGGATTTAATGGGCTGAACCCAGAAGTTTAAGCAAGAATTGATAAGCAGAGCTCCTGCACACTTCCTGGGCATCCGCTGTGCAATGTGCCGTATGATACCCCCCAAGCCCAAATTTTCTCCTCGGACAAGTCCACAACCCATCCAGGGCACAGAGCCTGCGGTCCAACCACACTGTAGGAAGCCACCATGGCATGGCCATATTGAAAGATTACCTGCCATTTGGGTGGCTCCTTTTTTTCCATCGGGGCCAGACCTCACCACGTAAAGGTGTCCTGCTGCCTAGGAGCAACCCAGTTTCATGCTGGAATCCTTCAACAAACCGAAATTTTAATTTTAAAATGGTCTCAATTTTATAATGAGGCTAGAAACTACCACGTCCCAAGGCTTTTCTTAGCTGATAGTACAGGGAAAATTCTGGTCTGAAGACTGGAAAATTCAGAGTAATGTAAACACATGAATATTAAAACTCCACGCGTTTTACAAGGGAGAATTTGCTGGAAGGTGAAGAGATGCCACTCTGCTTACAGCGCGCTTTTTCCCCAAACGAGGCAGCCTTCCCTGCGCCCTCGGTATCGTTAAGCTCCATTTGGGTGAAAACCATCACACCACATCTTGCTTCAGCACAGCAGCTGACCCTCTCCACAGGTCCCTTGTGCTGCATAAAGTGTTTGCTTCCTTGGGAAGAACGTAATGGAAATGGACAGTAAATCACTTGATTTCAAGTTTGCATTTGTTTATTTGGCATCTGATTATTACCTGCTCATTGACCTTGTTTGATAGGTGATGGGACAAGCTCATAGAGCTCTGGCTGACAGCGACGGGCACTGAAAACAGCAAAGGCTTTTAAAACTTTGCAAAATAAGTAATGACCAAGCAAATATATCACCCCATCCTGTGACTCCTGTCCTGTAAACATGTGTGTGGCCCTTAATCACACTAATAAAAGTGCTGGAGCCAAAGGGAATACCTGAATGAGAACGAGTTTGCAGAGCCGGGGTTTATTCCTCTAGGTTTGTCAGAAGGAGCTTGTCAAATAAACGGAAGACTGATAGCTGCTATATTTTTCCTTATTATAATCCAGAAACAACATACTTGTCTGAACAAAATAAAAATAAGTCCTCTTTGAGGCTACTCTGTTTGCCTTGACAGCAAGCTTGGGTTTTAAGCCAAGATTCCAGATTGTTTTTGTGAAAACATTTCCACTTGTCTGAAAGAGTATATATAATGGATATGTGATAGCAGTAATGCAATGCTGAAGTAATCTCTGGAGAATGCCCGCATCTCCGGGGACGCCGCACTGCACTGGGTACTACACACCAGGAAAATAAAATTGGTATTCTAACAATATGGAGAATGCCTCCGATTTGTACCTCGCAAAAAATACCAGCCCTCATTTATAATTCAGCTGTAATGCGTGCTTTCCTTGTAGGAAGTGTTTTGCTTTTGGGAGGAAATGGAAGTGACAGTTTTGAAGGCTCTTTCTGACTTCATAGGGGATCAGAGCGCAGAGTCAAGATGCCGTGGCACCGGGTGCCGACAGCCACTGGTGGGATGGGCAGAATACCATGGAAAAATACCCACATCTGGAAAACAGTTTCATAAATATCATCCCACCTACTTTGCATTAACTTTGAAATTCAACATCATAACTTCTGCTGAACGAGAGGAATTAAAGCAAGTTAAGGGAGGGGCTGGAAGTAAGTCCTTGTGAAGGATGGTGAGGTTTTGTGACACATGGCATCATGTGGGGTGCCAAGGAGAGGCATTAACAACTCAAGGTAGTGCTTCGTGTGAAGATGAAGATCTCTTCAATTGTCATACTAGCCCACGGGATTAAGAACACTGCTTGAGTGAGAGTACCGGGCTCCTGGTGGGATCCTCCTGCTTCTGGTGTCTACACAGAGAAGGTCTAGAACTTGTGTGAAAGCAAGAAAATTGAGAGAAGAGGGTTCTTCCATACCACAGGTGAAAATCAGAGCCAGAATCACTGCGTGGAAACTGAAACAAGCCTCTTTTTATTAATAAATGAACAATGGAGCACCTGATGTAATGAATTTCCCATTCTTGGAAACTTTTTGCTCAACATAATTTTAACGAAAGCTGCTGGAGACACAGGGCTCCAAGGAGGGAACGTATAGAGCAGGAACCCATGGATGTCTCTCCCAGGTGCACCCAACTTCTGACCAAAGCCCTTCAAGCTGCAGAAATTGCTTTGCAAACACAGTGAAACTGATCGCAGAAACAGATGACAATTTTCAAATTTCATAGGCATCACCAGCTACATCCTACTAATCTTATTTAATCTTAACAACACGGCCAGAGACACAAGAGGACAGGTACAAACATCTAGCAGAGCGGTTGGTACTGACAGAACTGAGGGGGCTACACCAGTCAGCAAAATAAAAATTGCAGCAAATACTGAGTTTTACAGAGGAGTGACAGAAGGTAGCTCTGTAATGTATCCCGTTCGAGTGCATCCAAACCGTATAACGTTATTTTCCCAGGAAGTTAATGTGGTTTCCAAATCTCTGTACATCTGAGGGCAGAATCTGGCCCTGAAGTTAACCATCTGAACGATGTAAATTCTAAATTTAAGACATTTATCAAAGGAAAGCCTTACTGTTCAGTCATTTTACCCAACCCTGGCATAAGAAAAAGAATGCAATTTTAGAATCTGTCTGTAATTCAAAAGGGGGAGAAAACAGTGTAAAATACATTCCTTGAAGAGAGATGCAAGTTTCTCATTTATATTCGATCTCGGATGAGAATTGGTAAATGCAGACCCTTCCACAAAGTGAATATTATAGTGAGGCCGTAACATTTTACTAACACGAATTCATAAGGTGACCCTGGAGATCAACAATAAAACAAAATTCCATAATAGACTTAAATAGCAAAAAGGGTTCGGTGTTTCTGTTGTCTACCCAAATATGTTTCACTCTGCACAGTTTTTCTAGGTGAATATTTCCCTATAATCTTTGCATGGGGCCTGTAAAGAATAAAATACAATTTCAATCAACTAAAATCATGAAGCATTCTTGATAGCTGTACATTAGCTTTTTACAGCTGTCTTGGTTTTTATACTGTCTCTTACAGAGCGGATTTCCCCCTCCCCATACCTATAAAAGGCAGGTAAATTAAACAAATTATGAACTATGCAGTGGTTGAATACTTTGTAAAATTGTAGAACCAGCTTTTAGAAACCTTTAATGCTCCATCTCCCAGAGGTGAAATGCCAGCCTCCATTCAGGTCTCTTTCAGTTGCCCTTGCCACTTCAAAATGTGTCTGGAAACAGCTCTGCAGATGGCCTCGTATGTTTTACAGGAAATATTACTTAAACATTGGAAAGGATCGAATTTCTCCTGTTAGGAATTACAAATCTGGATTTCATTTTCTCTCTCCCCCTGTCCCCCCCCCGCCTCCTGCCCCCCAAACCATGGGAAAAAAATGTGACTGTTACATATGACACTAAGGCAGTATTCGGGATTTTTATTTTTTTTAATACGCCACTTGTATCAGAAAATAAAGAATAAATCTTGGAAATGTAACCTGGTTAAATAAGTCCTTTTCTTCATATAAAATAGTAGCTAATCGAAAAGATTTCCCAAAAGCATCAAATCTTTTAATATACTATGGTCTGGAAAACATATTGCGTATGATTTCTATTTTTTGCTTTTATTCTTATGAATGCAAAATAATAATAAACTTTTCTTTCAGGTTTGCAGAGAGAGTTTCTTAACATTTGAAACATTTCTTACATATTGACCTTGGTTTATGTATTCTGCAAAGATTCATTAAGCTTATGGGGGTTCTATTGTCAGGAAAATGGTTAGCATTAGTAAAACACACAATTAAAATAGTAGCAGGTGATGTCAGTTTTAGTAGAGTTGACATTAATGACCTGTTCATAAGGGGCAATTTCCACACTAATGTCATGTTCTTTAAATGGAAATAGCCAGGAATACACATTTTCCATGTAAAATAACCCTTTTTGTAATTCATTAAATTCCCTTTCCCCCTATATTTAAGTAGACACCTTTCCAAGAGGGAGTAGAATTCCAAATAAAGGCATAGGAAATTAAAATCAGGGTTCCCACAACTAGTCTATTTAATATTCATATTCAGGAAAAGATCCATAAACTCTTTTTCTTCTTTTTTATTAACAGAGGAAGTAAACACCCCTTGACAGTGTATTTTTCCCAGGTGTGCTCAAGAGGCAGTGAGCAACAACTGCCTTTGTTTCAGGCTAGAATTAAATATCCTTCTATAAAAACTGGGCAGAGATACCTGCAAGAAGAGATTTCTGCTGTGCCCGTTCTGGGGTGACCCACCTCTTTATCTAGATAAGGATGGGATTTATGTCTTCTCCATGGATGGTGTAGATCCTGTAAAGCCCCTGGGGCCGTGACCAACTTGGTGCTGGAGCCATGGCCAATGTGATGTTGGAGCCATGGTCAAAGTGGTGCTGCAGCTGTGGTTAACTGGATGCTGGAGCCATGGCCAACATGGCACTGCTTTCCCTTCATTGCAAGACCTGCATAGCCAGGAGCACCACTTGTTTTTCACAGAGATGGCTATGGTGGCTGTGCAGGAAAAGATGGCAGGAAGGCTGGGTGTTCAGCACTCCGAGAGGCCACCCTTCCTGTGCCACCACTTCCCAAAACTTCCATCCCCTGCTTGGCCATTTCTGCATCATTCCATCCTAAGGCTCACCCTGCAGTCGCCCATTTCTCCCCAGCCCATGTCTACACCAGCATCTCTCCATTGACATAT
>VXBJ01006241.1:256755-270454 GCA_013400055.1 Nycticryphes semicollaris
CAACCCTTGCAACTCCACTCCTCCTGCCGATCTGACATGCTTTTAGTTAACAGCCCCCACAAATCTGTCCCTACCCTCTTGGAAGTCCTTGGAAGGACTCCACACTCGCATCAGAAGAGTTTGTTCCCATGAAAAGACACTTCTTTAACCGAACCAGAGAGAAGGTGACTGCAGAACAAGTCTCCCTTTGGAAGAACAGGGACATCTTTGGGGATAAATAGCGGTTCCAAGAGGCAGGTCTCTTACAAGACAGATTTGATTCTGCCGTGGACATCTCACACACCAGGAACAAGTAAACTTCACACGGTGTTTGTACCAGGTTCTCCCTGGCTGTAAAATGTCACGTGCGTGTAGCACAATGCGTTCGGAAATGCCTTAATGAAGCACTAAGCATTTATTGAACTTCACTTACTTTAACTGCAGCTGGTAAAAGGTTTCCTTTATTGTCCAGCCCCAGAGGACAGTGGTGAAACCAAAATTTCCATGAATGTAAATTCCAGCCTCAGCTAATTTTGATGACAATGACTTCTCTTCTTTATGAGGTGCATAATGAGCCGGACCACAGTCTCGCCAAAAGCCATGACAAGCTCCAAGCATGCCCCAGTGGCCACCAGTGCTTTCTGTACCCAAGGTTTAAACGGAGACTGCCTCCAGCCAGCGCACATGAAGAACCGAGCGCGGCGATAGACAAATGACTCTTTTGTTTTACATTCTTTTTTAATTAGCCTCTTTTTAATGACCTGAGTTAATAAGTGTCAAAAGGTGCAAAACACAGCATGACTTCATTTTTAAAAGAGAGCATTTGCCTTTAATCTCATAAGTAAAGCAAGTGCCCTCTTTAAATATCAGCTGCAAATCCAGATATTACATTGTAGGGTATAACCGTTTGCTGTGTACAGTGAATTCCCTCTCTCCCGCTCAGACAACTCAGGCTCCTCAAACCCAACCACACGAACCTGCCTGGCGACAATCCCGCTCTTCCTTTTACCAGCACCTCCCTGAATTTAAATGCTATTTCAGCTACAAGTTGGTAAAGCACTGATTAAAAAAAAAAAAATATCTGAAATCTTAGCTGTTTCCCAAAGTTCCCACATCAAGATTGAGACCCAGAGACAAAATTATTTTAAGAAGAGAAAAACCATCAACTGCAACTAAAAAGGAATAAAGGATCCTGCTGAGAGCAGTAGGATTCCTTTTTTAATTTGCCATGAATTTAGAAATAAGGCTATTTTACTTTTTATGCAGCTATGTTTTCCCATGGGCGGCTCATCCCAAAGAAGCGGACAAAAGCCCTCCAGGTGCCACATTCCTCCTGTTTTCCCAGAAACCTCCCCTCTGCCCTTCCTCCTAGCAGTTTTGTCTCCTCCAAGTTGTTATTTTGAAAGGACGTTCAAAGATGAATTAGCGCTTTGCTGGTGAAACTTAGCAAAAGCCGCACATTACTGGTATTTTTTTTTTGTGCTCAATACTTGCACATACAGAAACCAAGATTTTTGCTCCTCAGGATGCTGTGCTTCCCTGGCATGTGGATGTGCCACTATTTGATGTCATGGCATGAGAAATTCTTCTTTCCTTGCACCCAAAATCACCTCCCAGCAGGTCCAGGGTGGCACGGTGGGGCAACCACAGTGGTGGCACATCTCCATGGGCTCCATCCTTGCACAGTCCTGGGCTTTTCTCTACGGGTGGCTGCCAATCAGGCTGCAACCTGCCAAATTACATGTTGATTTCTGTAATACAGACTAATTTCCACCAGAGAGTACTAAGAGAGAAGGAAAGTAATTTTCAGCTCGGGCGATAGATAGGCTGCAACCCCAAACGGAAAGGGCTTAAATTTGGGGGAGGCTCCAACGTGGACCTTGAACAGGGTTTGTGGTTCAGCCTCGAAACCAGGGACAAGGTTTAAATCCCTGCTTCCCGGGGTGAAAACGCTGGAGACTAATTCACAGAGTCACTCGACCCCTTTATAATATTGATCTTTTCCTGCAGCTAACAAAGAGAAAATTGTCTAAATGCTACAGTACATCTACACAGAAACACACAGATCATAAAATGACACAGGCACTTTACAACAATAGCAGGGGTCTCTGCAGACCTGCACCAACTTCTCCTGGCCACCATGAAATTAAAGTTTTGGTCATCTTTACTGTAGATATATGACCATGTCGCATGTAAATGCATGCCAAACTACAATACGGAAATAAATACGTTTGCAAATCATTAAAAACACAACATGAAAGGCTGAATTTGTGTCTTTCCATTTTGAAGACAATCACTTTTTTTTTCTTTTTTTTTTTTTTGCCATTGAGTTAAATATTCCTGACTTTACTGGGCCAGGGTCATTAAGCGAGAAGGTATACTACAATAATAAAATTATCAACAGAGCTTTTGACAAGCAGTCATGTGCTTGTAAATGAAATTTATTTAGGTGCCACTCAAAACATTGTAATTAAGAGGTACAGAATGTATTACCAGATGGTTCCTGTTTAGTATCTATTTCCTTTAGAGAACAAGGTGATTAAAGAGAGCACTAACTTGTAACTGAGCACCAAACACCCCACAGGCCTGATCCAGCGCCTGTTGGAGTCAATTAAAAACTCCACTTGACTTCCACGACGGGAAAATCAGGTCCACCCACTATTTATTTCCATAAATACAATGTTTTAAGACTTTTTCCCCCCACCATGAAACTTTTTTGCATTTTAGCAAAAAACTAACACATATATCTGTGGGATGATGCTGGCTGTCCAGAACAGTGACATTTTTACCAATCTTAAATGCATCTAATAAAGACCTTTAATCAGACTCTCCTGCATTTAAACAATTGAAAGGTAGAACTGAGCAACAAATAGGACCTTCCAGTTTCAAGCACAACATAGAGGACTAGACTTGAACCCAGTGAGTCAGGGAAAAGAGACCTTTTAAATACATGAAATAAACTCCATCAGCCAAAGAAAGACTGTTGCTCTGTTCTTTTCTAGCCTTTTGCACATAATTGCCAGTTAATCATTACTGAGTTCTGTGATGCCACAAATATTTTGATTTTTTAATTCACAGTACAGGGATTTCCAAAGTGGCATTCAATACTTTGGGATGAAAATGTTAAATGCACACTGGGAAAACATAAATTATTTTTAAACAGAAATTATTTTTAAATTATCGTTCAATGCACACCACAAAACCCTAAATTATTCTTAAATAGAAAATGGAAAAATCTCTTCAGCAAAATAATTTCACTCAGCCTTTGCTCACCCGGGTCAGCCCCTTGCACTTCCCCATGTAAACAAAAATTGAAAATTCAGTTTTAAAACACAGAATCACAGAATCACAGAATCGCATTGGGGATTTGGAGGGAACCTTGAAAGATCATCTAGTCCAATCCCCTTGCTGGAGCAGGACCACCCAGATCATGTCACACAGGAGCAAACAAGCCCAGCCACGCAAGGTGCTTATGAAACCCATCAGCCCCACGCTTAACTGCAGGCGTGCAGACAGCGCTGTGCTCACTTCAGCGAAATTACTGAGGTGTTTGAAGTTAAGCACATAGTTGCATACGTCACGCCGCCAAGCCCTGCACTTTCCTGACAGAGGCAACACGTTTTCCTCTAGTTTCAAAGCAAATGGTATCAGAGCAACATCCTCAAAGTCACATCTTCTGCCGGCTCTGCAGATGCTTACAGAGGACCACGTACACTCTGAAGCCTCGTGGCAGATTTCCGCAGCTGGTAACGTGGTTTCTGTGCAATCTGCTTTCACTGATTTATTTTCCTCAGAGTGTCACCCTCAAAAGGCAAATATGAGCAGAGGGGCTGGAAGTTCCCTCCTATATGCCACATCTCTGATGATTAAGAAAAAGCAAGAAATGGTGGCACCTTCACACTGGAGGAAACTGGATCTTGGCACCCATAACCGGGGAGCTCCTAGCCATACACTGCATATTATTTACTGTATTCCTCTGTACAAAGCATAAAAAAAAGGTGGCTAGGAGGTATGTACCTGCATGCAAAGGGAGCTGCAGACCCAACAAACACTGGTGAGTGGTCCTGGTTCACACTAATCACAGCAGCGACTGGTGGATCCCAGCTCTTGCCTGCTCCAGTTTTCATGGTGTAGAGACTGCAGGCTCTGGTCTGCACCTTGACAGAGAAATTGGGAGTTAGATTTGAAAGCCCACTTGAATTCCTTAAATCAATGTTGGTTTAGGAACCAGAATTCAAGTCTTATTTTTAAAAAGAAAGATCTCAGCCATTAGCATAAGTTTGCACCTACTACAGAAAACAAAGCTGGGAGATGGAAGACAAATCTTTACCCATCTTAAAACAGTCAGCTTCAAATTAAGGATAAAATGTGTTTTCCCATGATTTACCATGCGATAAGGGATGGATTTAGCTGCCCTGTTCCCAGAACATCTTGGCATGTCTTGTGGCATCCTGGTCTCCAGCTCAGCTCCAGGGTTTTGCAGGAGGAGCAGGAGCGTGACTCTCCCTGCTTGTGGGCACAAAACCTCTTCCTGTAAAACAAACACTGTTAAACTTTCCATTCGGGGGAAAATATTCTATTTCTTAGAAGGAAAATACAAGTAATGAAAAATATATATAGCTGTATTTATACACATACAGATAGAGATAACCTGTGGTCTTGTTGTAATTGCTTCAACCCATGAACCAGGTCATGCAGAACCCATTTTTTTATTCTATACATTCACTTAAATTTAGATAAAATACAGCAGTTTTTGGAGATTTAGTCCTGTGCAGCGTTTTGAGTCCCAGCAAGTTTCAATTAGTTGTCCTCATTCCATCAAACTAAATTTAGTCCAGGCATATCAGTTGTGAGTTGTAAACGTTCTTCTTTTTCATCAAATGAACCACATCATGTAATAACTTCTTTTTTCTTTTAGAGAAACAGAACTGTCCTAGGAATTTAAATTTTCCAAAGGCAGTTTTGATCTACAGTATATTTCCTCTTTATTTGTCAGAATAAGACCATGAGTCTTGGTCTGTACCATACATAGAAATGGCCCAGCACAAGGGTCAAGACAAGTTAAGAAACCTCTCGCAACGTGAACCACAACCAAATATTTTATATATTCACCGATCAATTTTAAGTTTTACCAGTGCACTATCATCCCAACATGCATTCATAATTAACTAAAGCCAATAGAATGGATAGCTTTCGATACTTTCCCCATAGCGAGTAGAAAGCCAAGGATTGCTTTTCTCCACATCAAACAATACCTAGAGCATTTAAAGCAGTCTTTTCTTAAGCTGCGCAAACTTTAATTTCAACCCACACGATCCTCTCTGTATTCCAAGCACTTCTTTTTCCCTCTGACACATTTTAATGACAATAATTTTGTAAACTGTCAATATATAATCATATCAGCTCGTGCCTGCTTTTCAATCGGCACCTCCAGCTTGTATTAATTAAACAGCCTCCCTGACACCGCGCCGGCTCCGTAAACAAGTGAAGTGAGATTTTTTCAGAAGCCGCGGTGTGAACTCTTTTCTGGAAATCGGTTATTAAGCTGCAGGTTTCTGTTTCATTTGCCTGCCTTTCACTTTAAAGCAAGCAGCAGCCACTGAGAACACAATAATGAAAGAGGTCATGGAGCACCAGTTGTGCATGAAAGATGCGAAAATTTACTGCAAATGAGACAAGAGCAGTAAATTCATTTTTATTCAAATTACTGTCATCATACATTACCACTTCTCCTGTAAACATTGTGCTTCAGACAGTGTGACAGCATATTATTATTTGCGAGATTATACTATTATTAAGCTATTAACATGTCACCTCCTGCTTGAAACAATGACTCAGCTTGGTACTGCATAATAGGACAAGTTAGGGAGACAAGGCGAGGTGACGGAGAGGTTAGTTGTAAGAAGGGAGGCCATGCATAGAGTGACAGCTGGCACTTAAAGGCTAACATTTATTCAAAAGAGCCCACATAATGAGGATGCGATTGGCTTTTATTTACATACTGTACCCACCCGCTTTCCACAGGCTAATTCTTTCTCTTTCTGTCCATGCAGGGTGCCCCTTGGCTCCGGTAACGGGCACTGAGGAGTCACCTTTCCTATGAGGAGGAAGAAGTCGGTGAGAGAAGTTAGGGGCAGGGCATCAGCCAGGGCCCGGCACTGCCACCCTCTCCCCTGCTTCCAGAGGGGATGCTCTAAGCTCTCCTCTAGGCATTATCGCCAGGTCCCCCAGAGGTTATGAATGATTAAAATTTCATCGTTTCTAGGCTTCAAAGGCTTCCTGCGTTGCTGCGACACGAGGGTGGCTTAGTACTCAGTGCAGCAGTAGCTGCCGATGCCAAGGCTGTGGTCCTCCATCGCTCCCCACCAGTTCTTCCTCCATTGCACCTGAAGTTTTACTGCAATTTGGCAACCACCTGGCTCCATCATAGGCCTTCAAACCTTTTGCAGCCCGAAATGAAACATCAACCACTCTACCTCATGCCCTGCTTTATTTCCCTTCCTCTTGGATTTGCCCTCCCTTTCCCGAACAGCTCTTGATGAAGTTGAAACCTGTTTATGTAAATATTCCTTTTTGAGCCTTTGTAGTGATCTTAGGAGGGGGATGGGGGGAAATGTCATCTTCTGAAACCAAGTAAACACCAAGCTTTGTTCTAAATTAGTTCAGGAAGTGTCTCGTGAAGTAGAACAAACAGAGAGAGACATCAGCAAGTTACTAATGATGCCTTGTCAGGGCTGGCGGAGAAGCCGCAGACGCATGAGGTTTTGAAGCCTCCAAGGTTCGGGTTCCCGCACATGGGATGCAATGAAAACCAGGATACAGCATGCTTCTCTTACAAGTGTCATTTTAGCTCTACCTCAGGCTGGAGGAAGGCAACTTTGATGTCTTAAAAGCTGAGGCGATAGGCACTGGTTTGTTAGCTTTATCCTTAACAACCAAGTGACTCAGAAATATGGATATGCACAGGTCCAGAAGATGTTACTTTTTAATTTCTCAAAAATTTCACAAAGATGGTGGTATTTGCTGAAACCACTGCTGGCTATCTACGTATTAAAGGTCTATATGCCTACCATGAGTGAAGACTTCCCCTTTTCCACCTCTTCTACTCTATTTTTTCTTTTTTTTATATATTTCTTTTCTGTTTTTAATGTGTCCCTATTGCATATAGGGTAAGATACAGAGAGGTGGTATCACATCAGGGCAATGGCCCCACATTTCTAGTCATCCTGAGCAGCGTAAATCCTTCTCTTACTGCACCTTGCTCCCTCATTCTCTGAATTCTTCTGTAGCACGACAGTGCTGTTGAAATCAGTCCAAACCCTGGTTTGTTGGTAAAATAGAAGCTCAAACCCTGCTCTGTTATTACAGGACATCTTGCGAGGTACCCTCCCACGGTGCAGAGCTGCAGCAGCCAAGCCCAGGCACTCCCCATCCCTGGAAATTGCAAGGATTAAAGCCACAATAATAAAAATAACCTAAAATGGAAGTTTAGATAGTGTGAGCTTGGTGGGCCTCGCTATTGCCTCTTTCCAGGGCCTTTCAATTAAAGTGGCCTAGATGAGGCTCTTTGGGTCTTCTCATCTGGACCCTTCCTACTGCAGATAATGTGTCCTCTAATCCCCTGTCATCAGGGTCTGCTTTAAGAGCCGTTAGTGGTTTTTCACGTCGTTACCCACATATGGAGTCTGCTCCATAGCCTCACTGCTTTGATATCAGAAACCTTCTCCTACATTTCTAGCCTCCATGTAGGTGCAGATCGCTGGTGCCTATATGTTGTGGAGCCAGCTTTATCCCGGAGCCCTTTATTCCCTCTCACTTGAGCACAATAATCATGTAATTTAGCATCAGTACTCTACAATTTCACCTCTCGCTCCTCATCAACAAGAGGTTTTCTTTTAGTAAACATGCATTTATTTCCCAGCACAGTTTTCCCTTTGGTCACATCACCCTCATCCATCAGTGAATTTTTTTCAGTCCGCCTCGACACGCTTTGTCTTTCTTTGCCATGGACTATCCTGAACTGTCAGGATCTCCTGACCCTGCCGCTGAAAACGTCCTTGCTCCCACAGATCAGCTCTCCCAGCTCCTTTGTGGACACGTCCCGGTCAGCAATTACTGCATTTTATCACACAAGCAGGACTGGTATTGACCTGCTTGTTATTTTAGGAGAATAAAGTACACTGCAAGGTCATTCACAGAATTCAAAATAATCCAGCGAAGTTGCCTTTTGCTATTACCCGTTATTTTGGACTCATTTGCCCTATGTGGGCACCTTCCTTTTCCACCTACTGACTCACATCTATTAAAACAAAAGATCAGACCTGAGAACCTTAGACTTAGCTCCTGAACCTTAATGAGACCCATAGATGGAAACTATTCTCCATTTGATGGAGAAAAACGAACAAGCAAAACAGCACTACCTTATCCCTCTGCTTAGTCCAATAGCTAAATATGAGCTCGGGGGAATGACTTGTGGTGTCAGTTTTTAAAATCTTAACTAGAAGAGATATAGGGACCCCTGCTTCCCATCAACACAAATAAAGTTGGGTAAAACCCAGAATAAGAGAGTTTTCTGCGGTTTTTAATCTGGCCAGCAATTGTTGCTCTTAGGCAGCGCAGCCCAGTGCACTAACAAAAGATCAGCACAGGAACCATTAAACACTGAATTTTCCCAGTGCACTGCAAATGCACGTATAAACACTGAATAACCTTAGGCTTAATCAGGGTTCAAAAACACAGTTAAGCACCTCTTAAAACACTTTTTTGTTTACACTGCTGCAGCTTAGACCTGCATTGCTTTGCATGGGATCAGCCACATTCACAGCCTTAATTTTTAACCAGGACTGAACAAGACTGCAGAAATTGCTCTTAAATAGAAATCAGTAATATTCTAAGAACACACAAAATCACAAGGGAAAAGGTGGTGGGCAGGAAAAAACCCCAACTCTTACAATTATAAAATCAGTGCAAAAACTAAAGCCGCTCTGCATTTCCCCAAGCATAGCCATAGATTATTTAGGCTGCACAAGCAGTGTGATCTTGTGTCCTTCACACTTTCATCATAATGGCTAACAGCAATGGTTGTCCCCGCACTCAATAATACTGCGCTGCAAATCTATGCTGCATTGCCCAAACACAAAATATATTTAAATCTAAAAGCAATAAGAAAAAAAAATAATCATAATGCAGGTAGCAGCTCAAGCACAGAGAATGTGTGGATATCAGCCATGTGCCAGCCGACAAAGAAATGGTTATTTGGGCCACAATGACAAATATTTGATCTGATTTATCAAAGAAGTAGCAGATTTGAGGAGACCAAGTCAAACTAATCTACCATCCCCCTTTCCCCATGCACAGACATATATGTATGTATATACACAGAAGCCACAGGCAGCATTTCTTCCTGTATTCAAAGTAATGACCATATGATACTTTCATTCTTTATATAAATATCCTCAAAACTGCTGCCTCTCCTGCCATCGCACCCATCCTGCTCCTCAGGACCATCACTGAACCCGTGGCCGCTTGCTCTGACAAGGGGATCTCATGTGTTTGCCGCTGATTAGACTACATTATTTCTATTATCCTATTGGGCTTCACACTAGGAATAGAGGCACTTGCCCTTATTTGAAACTAGCAGACACCAGGAGAATTTGCTGATTGCTAATGAGAAAGCGAAGGTTTTGTTGATATCATCTGGGACGTTCTTGCTGTGGTCTGCTATTAAGATCTGGAGCTCTACATAACACACCATATTAAGCAGGCAGTGACTTTATTATGGGATCAGTATAACTTTTCATGTCTGGTGTACTCCTAAAGCCTAGGCTAAAACACCTTTTTCCAGAATATGAAACGTAATATCTTGGTGCTAGCTGCATTATTTAAAAAGGGGCAATGTGGTTCATAACTTTACATTTATTGCATACTTTTAAGCCACTTGACCCATATAAATATTACTATAGAGTTGCCCTCAGTTATTAAATTCTTATTGCTTATAAAAAGGGCAGCAGGAAGTATATAATCTATAGACTAAGGTGTGGGGTTTTTTTAAGGGGGAGAGGGAAGAATAAAAAAAGGAGGAAGGCTGGAAACAAATGTGTTTTGATCCTGTGCATAGCCTTGAAGTTAATACGCTTTCTGTCTTACAGCAAAAGTCTGTTTGTTTAAACCTCAGGAATTAGGTACCAGCATAGCGAGTAGGTCCTTACCTTCTTGAAGCCGAACTGGAAACCCCACCTCTTAAAAGAAATTGTTTGCAGGAACTTTTTCCCTCGTTATTACCAGTCAAGGCCAGGTAAAAACGGGAGACGAGCGTTTGCCACAGCTCCCCCGTGGCCCAGTCTGTCCAAGAAAAAAACCCACACCACTTTGAGGGCTATTTTGAGAGGATTCTCATGGTCCAAGGGCAGGGGCTGGGCTCGTGGGCCCTGCTTTGCACGCACGCACACGCTTGCACACGTGTGCCTGGATGACAGGGAGGACAACACATTAACATAGGTAATTTTACTTCAGAGTTGCTTGGGGCAGAACCTCTAGACCTAGAGGTTACTGCTGTCAAAGTAGGACCTTTTTCTTCCTGTCACTTCTTTCAGAGATGAAAAGAAAGATTTCCCTTAGCCTACAGCATTTAGCGTGCAAACGCTCCACCACAACATTTTGAAACTATAGAAATCATGAAACCAGCCTGTGACCTTCCATTTCAGTGACAGTACAGGAATCCCTTGAGCAGCGAAGGCATCCTCTGATATTTGGAAAAGTGTCATGTTTTCTTTACAGAGAAAACTGTCATATTGTTGTTGGCATAAAATACAACACTTCCTGGAGTTGTGATTTCCTTGTTTGCTACAAAATGTCACCTGGGCAACTGACATGTTTTTTGTTTTGCTTAGAGCAACTTCCCACTTATGATATTCAAATCGAGTTGATATTGATACCTTAAGCTGCGCTGAAAGGAGCGGCAATTACCGACATCTGAAATTCCTCAAGAAAAAGGCAGTTTAGCTAAAAGACGCGGACCCTCACGACAATGGCAATCCGGCTGCAAGTTAAACACAGCCCTTATACAATTTGCAACCTATTGATGTGCCAGGCAGTAATTCTCCAGCAGGGAAAAAAAAAAAAGGGAAGAAGCAGGCTCAGGTACATGAGATGTTTCCCCCAAACTGAGTGTTTGCTGGGAAAAACAAGAAAGAGAGAAAGAAAGAGGGAAAGAGGGAAAGAGGGAAAGAGGGAAAGAGAGAGAAAGAGAAAGAGAGAGAGAGAGAGAGAAAGAAAGAAAGAAAGAAAGAAAGAAAGAAAGAAAGAAAGAAAGAAAGAAAGAAAGAAAGAAAGAAAGAAAGGAAGGAAGGAAGGAAGGAAGGAAGAAAAAGAAATGCTCAGCCTGAAGCAATAAGTAGAGCTGACTAGAAAAGTACAGGGCTTTTAAATCATCCCTGCACTTACATCTTAAAGTACAAAAGGATTTTAATCTTGGCTAGCATAGCCTTATAATAGCATTGCTTTTTTTGGGTACAACTTTAACCTTTGGGTCAGTAGAATTGCTTTGCTTCAAATACCAGAGTTCTTTCCTGACATTAAAAGAAAAATAATAACAATTAGTATTTATAATTTTGTATACTGCACGTCGCAACTTTGGCTGAAATTAAGGGTGTTGAGAGGTGTCACTTCATTTTGCAGGGCTAAAGAGCTAAAGGGAATAAAATCATATTTACATTTAAGAAATGCCAAATGGTTCCAAACCAAGAAAAAATTAACTCTTTAATTACACGGTGCTGTGATAGTTAGGAAAGTTAAATCGTCAGCTTCAATCATGCAACCTGAAAGAGCAGATGATCTTCAAAGCACATTGCACAAAAGGAACAGAACGGGTGCTGGAATGTTCGAGGCTTATTTACCATTTTCTGGGAGATTTTTTTGCTAAAGGTGTCTTAATGAAAAATAAAGAAAAAAAAAATTAGGGCTGTGTTTGTTGCTTTCCAGTAAGTAGTTAATGATCCCAGTTTTGACTTGTGGGTGTAAAATATAAACAAACTTCAGTATATGTGTGGATATCTGTGTGTCTAGAAATGTTTATCTCTAAGAATGACAGAGATTTTCTCTGTATGAGCTCTGGGTGAAGCTACAGAGATGCAGAGACAGAATAATTACTTCTGAACAGCAACAACAACAAAAAATAATCCCTTTTAAGGCAAAGAGAGCCTATTGTGTTTGAAGTTCTAATAGGAAAAAAAAAAAATCCTAAAATTATATCCATTTAGCAGATACCCTGCTTCATTTAAGAATTCTGTCTTTTAAATGAACAAGCAAATTTTTAACAGATTTACATGTTTTGTAAAAAATATGTCAAACAAACTAAAGAGAAGGTCTCCTAATTACTCATCAAACAGACTCCAGTCAGCAGGGAATGCAGCTGGAGCGATATGTTGCACTAATGTTAGGGCAGAACCCGAAATATTTCCTCTTGGAAAATAACAACAGCAGCAGCAGCAGCAGCAGCAGCAAGACCCCCGTTTAGCGGCGCCGACGGGCTCGATCCTGCCAGAAGGGATGTCGGTGCCGGGCGCTGAGCGCATGAGCATCGCCAGGGGGTCGGCCGGGGGGCTTAAAATGAACCATTTGCATCACCCTTGAGCAGAAAAAGCCATGTTACGCGCCTTTTTTTTGCAGTGTAGGGGTCGTTAGACCCGGGCTGTTTAGTATGCAAGTGATGAACAAAGTTTGATGTTCACACAGAGTCTTTTTTTTTTTTTTTTCCCTTTTCTCTCCTTCTTTTATGAAGTATCTGCCACAGCAAGGTTTGCACAGAAGGCTAATTAGAAAATATGCAGAACTGCTTCCTGTTTTTAATGTGGAATCATATTAGAGACCGTTTGGTAGGAATGGGGGAAAAGTCACCATTAGGCATATTAATGACCGTCCCTTTTAACAAAGCTGCTCGCTTCTCTCAGCGTTGGAATTAATTTGAAAATAAGAATACTGCCGAATTAGTAGCCTTCCTTTCACATGCAGTGCAATGTTATCTAATATTATAGATATATTTTTATTTTTTTTTTTTGCTGGCACGGTAATCGTAGTCAAATTCCTTATTCCTGCATAATTGTTATAACGCAGGGCCCTCTTATCCTGCTCTCCCTCTTCAGCCAAAACTCTGACTCACTTCAAACAGGATTTTTTTCCAGGCAACAGCTCTGGCACTGGGCTCACGGTTTGTAACTCTTCATGTCTCCCCTAAAGGGAGCAAGCGATGTTTGGCACATCCCCAGTGCAAGACATTTTTAAAGGTATATTTAAGACACGTGTGCCGTGCTGCGGAGTAGATGTGGCAGAGTTAAAAGCGGCGTGTAAAGGTTCGTGAAAATCCCCAGCTCAAACTGCTCTGACCCTCACCCACTGCCAGCCTCGCTCCTCTGGCAATTATTAAATTTAGAGAGCTCAGATCGCCAGTCTGGAGTAACTATTACATTGAATAATTACTCTGAGGTGCACCCCAATAACTGCAAACAGAATCAGGCCAATAATCTCGCTGTAGCTAAGAGCAGAATTGGACACATAATTGTCACTCTCTGCTGATTTATTCCATAATTCATATTTTCAACAATATGCAACCCCATTAGCAATACAGAAAAACACGCAGTAACTACTTGGGTGGACTTAGGATTCTTGGGTTGCTCTCAGACAGATGGCTTTTTTTTTGTGATTTATTTTTTCTCCCCCCTACCCC
>VXBJ01006241.1:270484-326535 GCA_013400055.1 Nycticryphes semicollaris
TAGTTTGCTTTCACTTGTATTGGAACTGGTTTAGTACTTCCATAGGATTTTTAAGATAAGTAGAAGGATTATTGGTCACGCTCCTTGAAATTCATCATGGAGCGGTGCTGGCTTTGACTGTAGCTCGTTATTTGTTGCATTTCTCTAAAGTGGAATATGTTCAGGACACGCACCCTTCAAAGGTTTGTAAAGAGGAATACAGCTTCAGCAGAATCTGCCTTTGCATCAGCTCCTGTAGGGTCCCTAAATAACTTCTCTTCACGATGGCAATATTTCAATATTCTGCTAAAAGATCCTTGTTAACAGGAGGGACCCCGGATCTCATAACTGGGTTTTTATTACAAATCCCAGGGATGTTTGTTTTATAGATACAAAGGAAAACTTCTGCTGTCTTGACTTTTTTTAAGGTAAATGTTTCAGGGGTTGTGTTTTTTAAACTATGTGTATTTGGTAATTGCAATTGCCTGCCTTCTACTAGCGGAACTGTATTTTCTTGCTTTATAGTAATATACAGATCTGAAATTCCAAGGGTTTCTGGTGCTTTTCAGCTGTCACCTCAAGTCAAAATCATGGAGTTCAGCTATAAAAAAAATTATATATGATAAATTTAACTTCACCTAACTGAAGGTTTTTAAAGCGAGCAGGTATTTTTGACATTAGGAAAAAATATTACTACGACTGTATTATCCATACATCTCCTCGCCTCTATTTATACCACAAAAAACCCCAATCAAGTGTTCTCCAAAATGTTGCCTGAAGTTCAGTCGCTGCTAATATCTGTGATGGACGGTGCTTCAGAGAATACACTTTTTTAAAATGCAAAAGGCACTTTGCAACGTTTCAGGTCATAAACCAAAACCACAGAATCCAACATCCGATAGCACCTACTACACATCCATAGGTATTGTTGGATTGCGGAGGGACTCCCCTGTTTTAGCAGCCTCCTGCGCTGTCCTGAGCACGGCTTTTGGTCCCACTCTATGGATGAGCCCTCTTTAGCGCTTCCCGTGCTATTTTATACACCCAAGTAAACTTTCATACTCTGGTTTAAATTTAATCAATTTTTTGTTTTGCAGCCTTTTGTAGATTGAGTCTTTTGTTAAGAAAGGACGTCTTGTTTCCCAAACACGCCAGAAGTAATCGCTGGCATCAGAGTGCCACCAAAAGGCAGGAAAAGAAATCAGCAGCCAGGCACTGACCTTTGCAGAGACAGCTAAGGTTATGCACATAACATTTGCTTGTTTACTTTGCAAAATAAGCAATGAGTTGGAAACTCCGAGCTTAGCAAGCGTCTCACTACACCTGAAAAGCAACACTGACAACAACAGCAAAAATCCCGCGGTCGTTCTTGGGTTTGCTGTTGTTGTGTGTGGAGGCTGTTATCTGCTCCACTCTATATCTATCATGATGCAACTTTAATAACGTTAGCCAAGACTGCTCAGAAAATCACAGCTGTAGCTGGAGGCAAAAGGAAAAGAAAAAAAAAAAAAAAACGGGGGGAAGAGAAGAAGGGGGGGAAACAAAAAAAAAAGCTAAAATGAGGTGCTTCTCCCAAGCCTCACCTAGTGAGCTGAGTATTGGCTTATGCGTGAGAATAAGCAAACGAATCGATCGCTGCAGTAGGTTGATGGCTACTGGTCGTTTTGATGGATATGACGGTAAAAAAAAAGTCCAGATTGGTTCACAGTGGACCTCAAACCATGTCAGCTAAAACCAAAGAGACAAAAAAGTGACAGCTGCGGAGAGTACACTGCAGGCAGTCAATGGTTCCTGTGATTTATTGTTCCATCTGCCTTGCCGCTGTGAGGACAAGTTCCCCCTGATTTGGTTAAAATGAAAAGGACCTCAGAGAGCACAACGTGTTTTTTGAAAATGTGCAGAAACTATTTTTTTATTTCTTGATTTATGTGCCTTTCCCCCTCCATAATGTTTGCACCAATTGTTACCCAATAATGCTTACTGAAAAATGTGAAGCTTCCCAACCACTAAGAAACCCTCCAGACCTCCCCCACCCCTCCACCCCATCACAAAAAGAGGCTGGGGGGGTGAGGAAGGAGAAAAAAACCTTACAAAAAACCCTGCAACAAACGCATAAATAACCCATGCTGTCAAACACAAGCCAGAAAACTAGTTTGTCTATTTTTTAACCTTCCTGCTTACCAATTAACAGCCGCCTTTTGGAGCCTGTGAAGCTGCCAGGCTGCGAGGCGGTTAAAAGCCGGGCTCGGCAATGGGTGGCGTGTAACCATTTAATATATTAGAGAGTTCAAACCCGGATTATAAATTTGCCTGAGCCACCCAAGTGCTATGGCCAACAGTTTTCGATTAGTGGAGGCTATTGCCGGTGCTCAGCCCTGCTGCTGGGGTGGAGGGGACGGAGCCGTTGCCGTCTTTACACACCAACTTTTTTGGCCATTTTCTGACTTGAAAAGGAACATTTCCTTCGTGTGGCTGATACAGCTTATTACCCCATTAAAGGGAAGCACTGTGCAACACTTCTGTCAGGGCAACACCGAAGCCTAATCAACACTTGGAGGTGTAACACAACACAAATAATCTCGCTCCTCAGGGAAGCCGCCTGAGAAACGCTCGGGCTTGTCCTCAAGAGGATTCAAGTATGCCATAGCAGAAATATGGTTAATGTTTTAATACATTTATGGAGCATAAATCATAAATGAAGCATTAAGCATCCAGTGCTCTCTCAAAAGTTTTAACAAATATGAGCAAATTGAATGAATCTGGTAGAGCGAGGTATTGATAATTTTCTGTGTGTCACACACAGTGGGGAAGAATGGATGCAGGGCCACCGAGACCCGCTGCATCCTCGCATACATTACAATTCCCCACTTAACGAACCAGTAAGCCACAAGAAGCAAAGGAAAGGCTCTTCCTCTCCCCTCCAATAAATGTTTCATGCAGATCAGCAAATTTTCAGCAAATTTCCCATGAAAAGGCCGGCCGGGGCCTGTGGTGCGCAGCGAGGCCTGGGGGCCCTGGCGGCCTGACCCCGGCGGCGGCCGCTTCCTGGCTCCAGGTTTCCTTCGGCCTCACAGGTCCAGCCGGGTGTCAAAAGCTGGCCTTGTCTCCTGTCTCAGGATGTTGGTTTTACCTCTCAAGTGTTTCCTGAATTTGCAAAAATTCTTGGGTTTTTGTGTTGTTTTTGGGTTGTGGGGTTTTTTTGTCTGCGAGCGGCTTAATGTTCAAAAGCTCATTTACCTTTTCCAGGGAGGCAGGGAAAGGGGGAGGACAAAAAAAAAATAAAAAAAAAAAAAAAGGAGGAAGAAAAGGAAAAGAAAAGCAAGAGAAAACAAGAAGGAAAGAATGAGAGAGAGAAAGAAAAAATTTCTTAGTCGCTACTGTTGAGCAGGGGGTTTTCTCCTGGGACCAGTTCTACTTTTGGAACATGTTATTGTCAGGCAGAGGTCAACATCTTTTACCTCTTTTTTCCATTATTCAAAATAAGTATTGATGTTATGTTTTAGCTATTTAAAAGCCAGCTGCCTTGCTCATTTCAGATATTTTTCCTGGTATTATTGTATGTGGTAATAGCTGGCCTGTGTATCGTCTTTCACAAAATCTAGCCTTTCAGGGTCTCAGTCTTCAAATGATATCAATCAAAATTTATGCAATTCAAAATCCATATGTATAGAGTCCCAGTTCACCTCATTTAATGATAATAGTAAACCACATGTTGTGTACATGTCTGAAACACTTTTCTAGTTCTTGACTGTATTAACCCTAGGGGCACTATGTTTTTGTACAGCTTGCCCAACTGAGCAGCATAATATATTGATTAATACTTGGCAACAACTGCATTCTTGAATAATAAAACCATGAACAAGGTAAATGTGTACTAATAAAACAAGAAGAGTGTCAATATTATTTGGGGATGTGTGTTAATAAAAGATGCTAAAGGACAGGCGAGCCCCCAACACCGCAATTAACAAAGCTGATCCCTTTTCCAGCCCTGCCCGACACTGCTCTTCCAGAGTCTCCTCACCCACCTGGGCACCCCTGGAGTGGCCACAACAAATCCTCCATATTTATGGGGGCTGCATCCAGCACACAAGAAAAAAAGTTCGGTGTTTCTGCAAAAGGCAAATTAAAATTAGCAAGATTTCATCATTACCCCTATTCTTCCTGGGCAGAGCCCAGTGTAGGTATCACCAGCAAAGCCTGGGAACAGTTACTGATTTTACAATAGAATTTGCTTCTGACAGACTGCATTATTTACTTAAGGTTTAATATACAGTTAGAAATAAGATTTGCTTGCATGGAAAAGCACTAAAACATTTGGCAAAGGAAGAGCTGAACGTTCTCCTTAATTTGTTTTGGCAACTCTGAAAAATAGATCCCATTACGCTCACGTTTGCATTCCAGAAACATAACAACAAATGATAATTTTACAAAAATCAAGATATAATTAAAAATAGTGTGATATAAGCAGTGAGCGAAGGCAGAAGGATGAGATGTGCTGGAAAGCCCTGCTTTCAGCATGGGGGATGACTGAGCAGGGAAAAAAGCAAAGGACACCAGCTGAAAAGCTATTGCCAGAGCTTATTTATTTATTTTGGGGCTGAGAGGGGAGAGACAGAAATGGAGGGAAGGACTTGGAAGTAAATATTGTTTAGCAAACAGTTAAAATGGTTTCATGCTTCTTTTTTTTTTTTTAGAAAAAAAAATAAAGACGACAATATATAAACACAAGTTCATATTCATATCTCAGTCATTTGACTTTTGCATGAAAACAAATATTGAGGAATTAAACACAATTATTTTTTGATTAACTGGAGCTGGTTCCTAAAAACCGCAAGGTAGAGCAGCAAGATTGCATCTGTGTCTTCCCTCAATGCCATCCACATGAGTCACAGCGAGGCAGGAAAGCTGTTGACAAATTAATACTTTAAGAAAATAAACTATGGTCATGTTGAACATAGAGCAACTTTATCCTGATTAATTTGTGTTGGAGTCGCTCCAGCCCCCTTTACAAAGCCGCGCAGTTTGTACAAATGTAATTTCCTAATATTTACATGAGGAAAGCCTCAGCCGTTAAGCTTTGCCTCCAGTGTGAGTTTTGTGGTTAGTAAAAAGACAATAAAAATACAGAGAGGTAATTGTAAGCACATTTGGAAAAAGAAAGAAAAAAAAAAAAAAGAAAAAGAAAGAGAGAGAGGGGAAAAAAAAAACCACCCTGCTTTTCTCCACTCCTCCTTGCAGAGCCCTATAAAAGTGTGCTGTGCTGTGGCGCTCTCGCGGGGACCACGGTGCCAGCCAGCACCCGGCAAAGGTTTTAGTACATGCAACATCTAAAGCTCCATAAGAGCCCCAGAACCGCACCAGCCCCGCAACCTTCTCGCCCTGGCCCTACCTTCCCGCGCCCACGCGCTCTCAAAGCCGGTATAAATTCCGATTAGCCTGCCTAATCACACGGTCTCTGTCATTTTATGTCTTTATTTAAATAGAACGCCGGGCGTTCGTACAATTGTCTAATTTAATAAATACAGGGAGGAAAAATGCAGTTATAATGTGTTGCTTTGTTTGAAGAATATTAAAAATAACCTTTAGTTTTAATGAGATTTTTTTCCCCCCATCAGTTTACACAATTTTCCAGATGCAAAATGAGCTTTTGGCTGTAAAATATTTTATCACATTGTCTTACACAATAAAGATTAGATGTTTTCGCTCTCTCTCAACTCCATCGCAATTATTTTTTAGTGTTTGCAAATCATAATATCATTTAAAAACCATATTTTATACCTCATCTAAAATACTTTTATAGCAGTGTGATGAAAAAAACCCAACACAACATCTATTTAACTACTCTTTTTAAGTGGCTGTAATATGCTTTGGTATAATTTCCCAGAAAAAGGCACAGCTAAAAAAGCTTAGCTGTTCTTGAAAACAAATCTCCCAAGAAGCATCTTTGCAAAAAATCCCCAGAATTGAATTCCCCTGGCTGAAGAGCCCAGAGAGCCTGAATATAAAAATAGTAGCCCTGTCATTTCACATTCATTAAGTGTGAAACTCAGAAATTAATAATGTAAAAATATGCTTTTTAATTAGTCTTACATTCTGCCCAATGTACTTAAATGGGATCAGCAGCTCCCTAATGATTTTTTTCTTAATAAAGTATTAGCCTGTGATGCACTGGGGTTGACAGGTATGATAAACTGGAAAGTACTTTTGGAGGCGTATGAATGATACCAAAATAGTACTCTCCCATTTAAATGTAATTAACATCAGGGAGCAATATTACACGAGGAGAAGCCTGCAAGATTTTTATTTCAGGGTATTTTTTTTTTTTTTCATTTCTTGTTTTATGAGTAGTTTGATGATTGCAGCAGTGATTTTATAATTTAATTACCTTTGTTGAAAGCTAAGCTTTTGCTAATAGCAGGTCAACAGGATCATAAAGCAGTCTTCAAAAATATTAAAAAGGAGGTAAATCCCCTTAGCTAACCTACACAATAAGAATGCGGGTATGCATGTCTGCACGCAATGCATTTTATAGATGTATGTATATACAGGCTGTACGCCTGTTCCCTTGTTATTTGTTTACTGTGCTATTTCAAATCAGTATTTACTCTCTAAAGGGACTTGTTAGACATTAATCATATTCCAAAAAAGGAGGGGGGAAAAAGAGGGGAAAAAAAGGGAAAAGAAAAAAAAAAAAAAAAAAAAAAATGGGGGNAAAAAAAGAATGTGGTGGAGAAACCTGACACAGCATGGAATTTGCCAGATCCAGAAAGGCTGGAGCCTAAAGCTGGTGGCTCTGGAGCAGCAAACGTCGCCCCGACACCCATCCGGCCCCGGCCCTGTTCCCTCTGGTGCCCCTTCCGCAAACACCTTGTGTTTTTACATTTCTAAAGCAGCCGATTTTAAAAACAGGAGATAAAAGATCACTGTTGACCTGCAGTGCTTGCGCAAGAGTATTCCCAAACTTATTTATATGCCAAATGTCACTTGTGTTTACTTAAGAATTTCTTCTCATATCTTGAAGTCGCAGCGCTCCCCGAAGATGCACGTGCCATAGGGTAAACAAGTGGGGATTGGGGCAGCGTTCCCAGCTCCCTCCTCCCAAAACTAGAGGTTCCTCCAGCACGTGTCACCCTCCCGAGCCCACACTGACATTTCTATATGTTTCCAGGTTGATGGATGCATGGGCTGAGGTTCTGGGTGGCACAAATGGCTCGTGACACTGATGTGAAGTGGTTTCTCAAATGTGGACTGACTGCACCAGTTGTGCCTCCTGCCCAAAGTCCATCCCCTCCTCTAAACCGTGGCTGGAAGTTAGAATAAAGGTCAACTTGGAGCTGGCCAACCCAATGAGGCAAACCAACAGTGAGAGACTGGCCTGGCCACAGGATAATGGAAAGTATTTTCCATTTTGGAACTGGTTTTCACTTGATTTAATTGAAAAAAAGCTAATCCAGCAAACAAGCAAACAAACAAGAAAACAAGTAAACCCAGTTCTTTCACTCTTCCATTACAAATGCATCCTTCATTGCTGATGCTGCTTCTGAATATCCTAACTGAACTGGAAGGCCTTAGCAAAAGCCCTCATCCCATGATCGACGTGGCTAAGGGATGGGGTCAAAACCTCCAGGTGAAAGCATTCCCCATGAATATGGTGATCCACCATTATCCCAATGGCCTGGGGCAGTCTGGGTGAGGGGATGTGGATCTGGGAGATGCCCAGCTGGCAGCAATGCCACGTGGGACTGCAGATGCATCACTACAGGACATCCATTTCTCCTGCTTTGGTAACTTCCAACGTCCTTTAAAAATGTGATCATGAAATGTCATTTCTTTTCTATTTATCTTGGCAGGACAAAACTGCCTAACTATTGGCTATACGTGAGCTCTTTTATAATATTTTTCCAATCACAAACACCATTGCATTGTTCCCTGAGGATTCCTGTGATGGATCTATCTATCTATCTATTTACGTGTTCATGAATCAAATCATCGGAGTGAAGAAAGTTTGTATAATCTATAGCTTTCATAAGATTTCACTGAACTTATACTTCACGGGGGAGTTCCAGGAGTGTGACGTTATTTGCACCCTCGTCGGGCACATGCCGAACGACTCCTCTTTTGCCATGCGATTTACTGCACTGTCAAAAACTACAGAATCACCCCAAAATCAAAGCTCAAAATGCATGTCTAGCTCCTGCAAAGGGAGTTTCCAGGAACAGGGATGTTTTAATGGGCAGCTGAATCAGAAACTAATCATCCCAACTGCCCTCGTGTAAACACACGCTGGAAATTTTATTACTGAGATATTTGGGGGTTTCCTGATAGAGAATAAAAGACAAATAATCGAACTTATTGGAAAATATTTACATAGGGCCACACAGTGCAAACCTCGGGAAAGCTGAGCGGTATTTACTCAGAGGAATAGCCCTGGTGCAGGAGGAGTGGATAGTGCTCGGCTGCCCAGGGAATTGGAGGGAGTTTGTCTGAGTCAGACACGCAGGCACTGGCCCCACACTGGGGCATCATAATGCTTTAATTAATTAATGTCTGTAAACTGTTTGGTGATCTTGGGATGAAAGGAGTTCTGGAAATGCCAGGTATTATTGAAAATTAATTACTGCAGCCTTCCCCCCAAATCTTGCTAAACATATTTCATTTTTTAATCTATCCTGCTGCTTTCATAAAGCTCATTGCAGAATTATTTCCTGCTAAATAGCAGATTGAGCTGCAGCAGAAGAGACTGTACAAGGGTCTCATTTAGGGAGGGGATGAAGGTCCCTGTGCGTGGGGCAGGCACAGGCAGGCACAGCCATGGCAGCGAAGATGTGCTGCTCAAAGGTCCAGCCAAAACTGGGGACTCACACAGGAGGAAGGGAAATCACTGGAGAACCACACTGCTGTGGGGTGACAAAGCCATGGGAGATGCAGGACCAGTTTGGGGCATCCAAGGACAATACAAACCGTTCCAGCAGCCACCACATGTGCACGGTGGCAAATCAATCACTCTAAATGCTATTCATCATTCAATCAAGGCGAGACAGAATATGTATATTATTTATACAAGTCTGAAATAATTTCACGTTACTTACTGAAGAGTCACCTTCGGTATCATTGCCAAGCAAAAGGAAGGTCCTGGAAGACACTCCATGTACCAGTCCCACCAGGCACACTCTGGGCAGCTGCGAATGCAAAAACAATAAACTACTGAACAGATAAAACAGACATTATTGTGCTTTTTCAAGGTTGCAGCTTTATACATTTGCCTTTTAATTTACGTAATGCAAAAATTGCTAATTTTGTTGTAGCCTTTTTATAAGAGCTGGCCCTATGGTCTGTCTGGGGTGTTATAATACCGTGGTGGTTTTGGAGCACCTTTCAGCTCTCCTTGGGCCAAACCTACTCTTCTGCTTCAGTAAGCAGACAAAGCCCAAGTCTAGCACGTGTCTCTTAGGATGTTTATGGGAGAAAATGTCCCAACAAACTTTCATAACTCTAAAATGAACCCATTCTGTACTTGCAATGATCTGTCTTCTCTTGGACTATCCCACTCCATTTCTCTTGTTGGAGTCATTTGGGTTTGCTGAAGTAAGGAAGGAGCAGTGTTAGTAGAGCCTCCACAGTCATTCTAGCAGGAACAACCACCAACTTCTCCTGCTCTTCCTCTGCCTTCTTCACCTCCTCCTTCTCCTCTTCCTTCTCCCCTGTGAAGAAGTGAGCTGTCTCCCCAAAGTATGTCCTCAGCCATGGTTGAGCAGACGTAGGATCTTCCATTGCACTCCTGCAACTTCTTCCCACCAATTCTGGAAGAGATTAGGTCCTTCCTTATCATCCCGGCTCAAATCCACAGCTCAGTTCTCACTTATTGCCAATTTTCAACAGAAAAAAAACGCGTTTCATCAAATCTTCATCTGTATACTTCTGAAAGTGAACAGCAGATGGGGCTACAGAAATCATCACATTTTTAAAAAAGTATGAAAAACAGCCTTTTACATCCTGAAAAGCAATTTATTCTACACAATTTAAAAAAAAAAAATAAATAGGATTCTCCTTTTCTGTTTTAAGACATCAATGAATCTGTTGCATAATGGGCTTTTGTAAACCGATTATCCTTGATAATCTCATTAGCTGAAATTATTTTACTTTTCTAACATGGTAGATTTTTAAATACCTTTTATTTCATATCCCTCTGGGCACGTTGGAGTGAAATTTACTATTAAGCAAAATAATTATCTATCTCAAAACTTAATGCTAAAAAGTAAAAAAAATAAAATAATTACAATCTAAGGGCAGATATTAGAACGAAGAAAGCCCACAACTGAGAAGGAAAATGTGAAATTTCCACGAGGAGGCAAATCTCTTCTCCCACATTGACAAATAAATCATACTTGTTTTCCTGTGAATATAGAGAAGTAAATAGTGGTTGACACAAATGACAGGACTCGCTCTCGAGGTGGGGTTGGCAACTTCGGTGGCGCGGTGGCTTTGTGCTCAGGAAGGAGGATGTTCCATGAGCTCCCACCAGCCAGGAGCTGCATCACCCACCTCCAGTACAGACCTGAGCAATTAAGAACTGTGAGTTGTTTCAAAATAAGCTTAAATCTGCAGGGTTTTTTTTTAACGTGTGGAAGTTTGCAGCTGTAATGGGATTATGGTGTCTGCAGAGGGAGGGAAGTTTGCAGCTGTACTGGTTCGGGGGGTAGGAAGCAGCTGTTAAAATAGAGGACTAATGGTGATTAATTCTTATTATGTGTTTGAAGATCGCACAATGAGTTCAGGACCCAAACCCTCCCACAGGGAATAAACTGAAGGAGGAGGATTTAAAAAGAGGGAAAATAGAAGGGGAATTTTAATCTACATTTGGCCTAAATGGCCTGGTCTTAAATCACTTTATTAATATTTAAGTATAATTTAAGTTAATGCTATTAAGACAAAAAAATATCCAGCTCGGGAAACCTGAAATTCATGCATATTTTTGCAGACTAGGAGATTACCTGCGCTCTCACAGAAATGCACATATCAGGACCAGGCGGGTAAACATCCCTTTGGCTTCTGGTACAAGGGACAGGCTCTGGCACACAAGGACGGCGCCGGCCAGCTTATGGAGCTCCACTGTCCTGGTCTGAGGGACCACGACACCCACAACATTCTGTTCCTGAGACATCACAGCTCCCACGCACCATGGTAAGAGGTGGGAAAAGACCTCATCCCACTTCTATATCCACCACAGCAGCAAGGGATGCTGGTAGGGATGGAGACAAGGCGCAAGCAGCAGGAAGAACCCAACCTGGGCTCAACTCAATTCGTGGCCTCCGGGGAACCTGCAGCATTTCCCAGATTCAGGGCAATTCACATAAGACCCAGGTTATTTGCTGCAATATTGTGGCCAGGTCCTACACTCGGTTTGCAGAGAGAGATAGGTGATGTGCTGGGTGTTCTGGGGCTTCCCTAGAGCACAGCAGGTCGAAGATATGAGATTTCTATTTATATACTACAGCCTGGTCAGGAAAGCAATGATTTAACGGCAAAGCTAAGGGGAGAGTGAGTGAAGCAACCTGGAAAGGCTGACATAGGCAGATGGTGCAGGTGGGGTCCCCCAAGCCCCCAGGATGTGGTGACCTAGAACAGGCTGCAGCAGGGTCCCCAGGAGCCCTCTGCCCCTTTTCCTTGAGAAGCTGCTCCCAACTCATCCATTTTGTGGGTTGACAACTTCATGTGGCTCTCATGGCCCTCCTGCGGACAAAAAAAATAAAGACAGAAAAAACAAAGGTGAACAGCAGCAACTGGGCAAACTCCAAGATCTTGGCTTTTTTTTTCTTTAATGAGGATTAATCAAATACCGTACATGCAGAGAGATTTCACTGAGTTAGATGGCAGAAATGGGTGGGAAAATGAACAAAAAGCTAAACTTACTTTGGTGAACTTTTTCCTTTTGAGCTTAAACTTTGAAATCACACTAATCTTTTCAAAGCTGCACAAAGAGATCACAAGAAGATTTATTTCAGGGCTAAACAGAACTTCCTTTACCAAAATAACTCCGCCTACAATTTTCCTGTTTCCACATTTTTAAAATGTTTTGTTTTGCAAATATGACTCTGCACCAAGTGCACCAAGAAATCCTGCCTTTTGCATGTCTGTAGCTGATACTCATTCCCAGCAGAGCTGGTTAGTAAATTAAAACATTCCTTCTAGCAGCAACTGATAACTTCGAGCTGACGATGTAGGTCAAAGACATCTGCAGTAAATTATACCCCCACCACAGGAGGAAGGGGCACACTTGGGACATGAAGATCGTGTGGATTCCATACGAGAGACCAAAATACACATTTTTACTCATAGCTGCTGCATAACCAGATACTAGGCTTTGGTTATTTTTGCACCCAAGTATCAATGGGTCAGCAATAAAGGCTGGGGTGGATTTATTGACTGACAGCCACTTGGAGGGCAGTGGGGTAGGACGTGGTTTAAGTGCTGGGTGCTCAACCACAGGGCCCTACGTGGAGCTCAGACGATGAGGCAAAGACGTGCCGGCCTGAAAATACCTGTGCTTTGGTTTGCCGGCTTTGTGGGAGGCTTGGGTTTCAGCAGTGTGTCCATGTTATAATTAATAAGCAATTTCTGTTTGAATGGTGTATTTTGTCTTCATTTGAGCACGTTCTCCGCAAAGACAAAGATCAAGACAAACCTACTCAGAACACAACGAAGATAAAAGGGAATCATAAAAAGAGACAGACAGAGGAAAAGAAAGAACAAGGAAAAAGAGAAGACAAAGAACAGGGAGACACCAAAGAGGACACAGAACAAAGATAGGCAAAATGAAAAGACAAAGAAAAGAAAAGACAAAGAGCAGAGATGATAGAGCACCAGAAAGTATGCAAGGGAGGCACAAAAGGAAAAAGGGGGGAAAACAGCAACTGAGAACAAAGGGCAGAGAACAGAGCAAGAGCAGAAACACACAGGAAGGGAGAAAAATGGGAAAGAATTCAGCCAAGATGCGGCATGAAAAACAGCCCAAAGAACAAGAAAAAATAAACACAATGGAGAGGTAAAACAGCTAATCGTCTTCTGATTTGCATTAAAAAATAAGTCCTGGCAACACAGGCTCGGCAACAGAAGAGTTGTCAAGTTGAATGTCAAGATTCCTCGTGTCCTCTAAATTGGGTTGGAATCTCAGTACTTTGGCAGCCTATGGGTTGGGTGATGCTGTGGGAGAACAGAACCCGTGAGTTGATGGATTATTGCCGACCGTTGAAGAAATGGCAGAAACCAGGGCTGAGAGAGGACTGTCCTGTTGACAGAACAGATTTAGAGGGAGGCACTTGCAAGGGAAGGAGTGCTCCAAAAGCAGTGGAAAAAGCCTTCCTAAAGGCAGGAGAGCTGAACCATGGTGAACCAAGCTGGCAAAGGCACATCTTCTCCTTTCCACAGCTGCTTTGAAAGAAAAGCAAATTTCTTTTGCAAGAAAACCAGATGCACAAGAATACCTACAATTTTAAAATATTTCTGTAGTACTCCCTGTCAAAAAAAAATGGCATTAAATAAAAATCAACCCTACGTTAGCAGTTAACAGATATCCATCTGTGATAGAAATGCCAAGAATTACAAGTTTTGAGCTGACCAAGACAGTCTGTATGAGATTTAGAAGTAACACCTAGAGAAACTAGAAAGATGTCAGTCCTGCTGCAAAAACTGGGCAAATAAACCCTGACAATGGAAGACCAAGGAATTTAGGAGGTACAGGGGATGCTGAGGTTTCCCTGGTACAGCAGGAGGACACCAAAGGCTTGGAGCCAAACCAGGGTAGGGAAATATTACAATAAAAGACTGGTGGGGATGGGGCTGAGGGGTGTATTTATTTCCTTCTTAAAGCTTCTTGCCACATTCCTTACCGGTCCTTCATCTTTACAGCACCTCCTCAGTGACCCAGCGCTGTTCAAGGCAGATGTCACGGGCTGGGGTGGAAGTGTCACATTCCAGATCTGAGACAAAGAACTCTGATTTTGTAAAACACCCTTGGAAGAAACTCAAAAGGTGTAAGGTCCAGTTTAGTCTCATAAGAATAAATCATCTCAGTACTTCTGTATTTGGCCCTAGAGATTTTTTAAGGCAGTAGGTAAAGTAATGCATCTGTAACAATTAAATACTGCTCTCTTTCAGATTTCCTATAGATCAAGGGAAGTTTGGCAAATGCAGAATCATACTTTTTTTCCTTTTGAGATTGCACTTTTGTTTTAAAACCTAACTTTTTAAGTATTTGTGTTATTTTTCTTATTGAAACCTTGCCCTTATTCTTTATACAAGATCAGCTATCATGAAGGACCCAACTAGCATGGATTTGATGCATTTGTCCTTGGTACATCATGTTTTCTTGTACTTTAATCCACGAACACTTGTCTCACATGTAACGCATAGAGCCATACTACTTGATATTCTTCATTCAGCATTCAGTTGGCTGGCAGTAAGGGAAAGCTGGTGTGCAGTGGGTTAAACATGCTTCCCATGCTGCTCGTTGGTTATATTTTATTTACCAGTATTTCTAGAATGTGCTTTTTATTTTTTTGCTGGTTTTTTTTTTTTTTCCTTTTGAGATTTCCTCATTTCTTTCAGAATGCTTTCACCTTATTTCCGGGCTGCTTCTCCCCAAGGGGCAAAGTGGAGGTTCAGAAACTTCATATGAACTTCCTGAAAAAGAAACAGATCACCTATTAAAAAAAGCAAGTGGAATGTGCTGTGAATATAGTTTAATATGTCCCAAAGAAAGAGCTGGCTCTAATCACAATATAAGTTTAAATTCATTGTTGTATGCAGTTTATTGACTTAATAATATATTTATTATTTATGATTTCTATGGCAGATGGAATTTTATTTCCCTTATTTGATTCAGGTTAATCAGAGGATAATGTGCTGCTTTTACACTTTCACCTAAAGACTCTTCTGGTGCTGAAGAAGCAGAGTGTTTTCCAGAACTGCAAATCACATCCCTTTCTGTTATGTTATAGCAATTATGGCTATTTCCCTACAAATTTATAATCTGTTTAAAATAAAAGGCTAATATTTTAACTAAAATAATTGCACACATGTATGAATTATGCCCAAGGTAGAAAGGTTTGTGGAGGGGCTCCAGCATTTTAGAAGGCTTCACTCTTCTAAAATGCTTGTATCTGGCCTTTGGGATGTGCCATTGCTCCTTTTGCCCAGATACCCAAACCTTCCCTGGTAACTGCTGCTGGTCACTGGATAACCTCCTCCTGATTTTAGTTTCCCACCACTCAAGACTAAGACCTTGGGAAGAACCACGATCTGCCAAAGATGTTGTAGACAACATCTACAAAGGGTATAGACACTCCTGCTCTCCATGTTCTGAGGGATATTTTGTTTACCTTCAGAGCACATTTGACATGATTTAAGTTATGTATCATGAACTTCACAAATATTTATTATGTCTGTGTCCCAATATGATGCTTAATCATTAGTTTCCTTGGAGAACAGCAAATACCACTAGCAACAGACTCCTAAAATTAATTCAGAACACACAAGGTGAAGGAAAGAGAAATCAGAGAACGATTTTCATGCCAGCTGACTTTATTCTACCCTAGAATGATCGTCCAAATTGCTGATTTTTGATACAGGGCCTTTCAGGATCTGGTTGGAAGTTTAACTTGTTTGTTTGTTTGTTTGTTTGTTTTATTTTAAAGGACAATTCACCCTCCAAGTTCCCCCATAAGAAGGTCTCCCAGATGTACAGCTGGTCCTGTGAGTGAAGATATAGTGTTCACTGAATTGGTAGCACCTTTCTCATGACCATATTCTCACCTGCAGTTCACCCCTAGAGTTCTGTTGGCAGCGCAGCTGTGCTATGAGATGGGGGACTCACATGTTCAAAGCTACACTTTAGAAAAACAGAAAAATATTTTTTTAAAAAACCCCAACACGCTTGAATGCTGATAAAGAAGCTGGAGGAAATAAAAAAAAAAAAATCAGTGTGCCACAGTGTGGGAATATTTCCACAGACAGACGCAAGAACAGAGAAAGTGTTGGACTCTCCAGGAAGACAAAGAAAGTAAACTCAGGAAGTTTTAAGTCAATTTTCACAACTTATTTTCTAGGATTTCCAGAGGCAGGACTGAGGATGGACTTCTCCTCCTCCAAGCCTCTTTGAGTATCTTCTCCTCTAGGGTATCTGAGGATAGCAAGTCCTTCAATCAAAACTTCTCCATCTCTTCTCAAGACAGAAGATGACACCGCTTTTACGTCACTGCCTGACAATAGCAACACACAACAGGCAATGAAACCACGGAAGAATCCCACACCTCCAGTATTCAAGGAAAAAAATACCTAAATTGATAAAATGTGTGCTTTAGCTTTCTTTTGCTTTACTTTTTCCCGACAGCAAAATGGGCATCTTGGGGAAAACTGCCCTTCTGCCTAGGAGAACTCGGGAAGAGCAAGGAGAATGGACTGAAATGCAGAGGTGTAATTTAAATGCTATTATGTCCGAGTTGAGTCCCCTTTGCAGAAATTTGGCCCTCCTCGACATTGAGCTCGGGCACAGTCCCAAACCACAGCTGTAAAAGCATCACTCATTTCAAAGGTCCAGTTGTGCTGCGGGACAAACAGACGGCTCTTACCAGCCCATCCTCTTTTTTTTTCTGCTATACACTATCTGAATTTTATAGTTTGGAAATGAGGGGCATCTTACCCAATTAGGTACTCCATAGCCTAATCAGCTTCTTTCTCTACCAGGAAAATATTATGCGTTTCGACCCAGCTGTTCCCTTGTGTTGTTGTGTTGTCAGTCATATTTTGCTGGAGAGAAAAGCGATGGTGAGCGGAGGACATTCCTGCACATCTGTTAGCTGAAAGACAGAAATAGCAAAGGATTTTTAGAGCAATTTCCAGAAACAATATGAATTAGTTGCTCATCTGATACTAACAATGTGCACCTTTTCCTCTTCTTTAGCATGTCTGTCAAATAATGTAATTATTAAGGACCAACAATGTGGCTTTTTATGTGAACCAGTGCTGACTACACTGGAGTATTGCATTTTTAATTATTACGATGTTAAATGGCTTTAATTGCTGACACTCTCCTGATTCACAGAGCATTTTTATAACATTTATTAAAAAAAGGCCAAAGTTTATTTTACAGTCTGCAATAAAGCAGAACACAAAAACCAGCAATTGGCTCAATGATCCCAACACATTAGTTTTATACACAGACTGCATATTATTCTTGCTCTATAAGTGATGTGAAAAGCAAAATTGAAGTCCTGTACAAAATTTGATCATCTTACTTAATAACAACAGATGCTCAGAGTGGTGGCATTTTGAAAAGAGCTCTGTATGCTACTGGTTATTAAATGGCAGGACATTTGGCATCCTCTAGCATTATACCATTTGAAAACCATAGAGTCACATAAATAGCCGATGAGAGTTGGAAAAAAAAAATTAGCTCCTGTCTGCATAACAAAACTCACTTCATTTAAAATATTTAAAATGGTTAGGCTGCCTTTCAAAAGAAAAGTCCGGGAAACTTATTGGAGGGGGAGCTTCCCTTTTATCTGGAAAGCGCAGGAAAGCAAATATGTTGGGGGGAAGAGAAGGGAAGGTACAACAGCATGACTGATCAGCCTTAACCGAGAATGCTAATGGCTTCTGCTGCTTTGTGTCAAAACTCAGCACAATTTGGAAAAGGCTCTGGCACAAAATTTCCTTCTTGATTTTAAAATGAAAATATTGGCAATATGTAGCCAAATTAGCATAAATGCCGGATGCATCAACAGCACATGGGTATCATTTTAATGGTGTAATTCCTATTCAATAAAGAGGAATCAATAGAGGCAGTGGCTTACTTTCTTCCCAGGATAAATTATACTCACAGAAATATCTACTGCCTCCATAGTTATACCATTGCTATTTGGTTAGATTCATATATACTATAAAAAGTTCTAATCAAGTTGATGGGCACATACAGTGTAGCTTTCTCATTTTTATTTCAGCTTAACAGCCACTATGTTGTACATTTATCAAGGCAGAAACCATCAGGATCTATTTGCTCAACATGTTTTACCTAGAACAACTCATTGCAATCACTGTTCTGAGGAAGAGCAGCGGAGCTGCAAGTAAATACCTGCACCAGGCATTGTAACCATTTAAAAAATATATTTTAAAAACCAAGTAATCTAAAAACCCCTCTCAAATACACGATCATTATGCCTGAGAACTGAGGACAATATTCACCGGGCTGTAAGGGGTGTGTATGTGCACGTGTCTTTTATGTCTGCTTAATAAAAATCTTGAAGATTGGGTTATAATGGAAGTGCTTATACATCCTTAACTATGGCGTTGCAAATGGTGCTACTATCATTAAGAGTGCATTGTTGTTTGTTTTATGCTAATCTTCCTTCAGTGTGACAGACTGTCACCTGCATGGGGGGTAACTTTCAGCGCTATATTAGCCCATATGGCACAAGCTAAATTGTATCTAAGCTATGGGCTAATTATGGATGAGTTAATAAAACCAAGCAATGTCAGTCTGGCCACTTCTTCTGGTCCTCTGCCGACCCCCCCAAGTGAGTTATTGCCTGCACCGCTCTCTTAAACTATTTTCATTTTTGTTCTCCGCAATTGCTGCCAAGCTTTGTGCTTAAGACTCTTTAATCCTTTTCCTTTCTCATTCCCATGCAAGTTTGGATCAAAACAAACTCTCTACTCTTTTTTTTCTGTGTGATAACTTTCCCCTATTCATCAAGGGGGGAGTGCAACCTGGCGAATATGAAACACACTGTGTTAAGTTTCCTGGAAACTTATTTGCACATCTGTAATATAACAAACAGATTTTCACATTTTCAGGGAGTAAAAAAAAATAGGAATCATCTTCCTTAAGTGTGGGATCAAGGAGATGAACATTTACACCATTAAATGAAGAACCAGGTAACAGAAAAGTGTAGGAGTGAATGAAGAGAGGAAAGGGTATTTTCGCATGTTTTAAGGTCAAGCACGGGCTTAAGTGTTTTTTTGGACACAGGCCCAGCTTCTTTCCCTTCTTAAAAAGAGGGGAGGGAAGAAGAGGGTACCTCACAAGTGTTAATGTTCCCACATCACTCTGTCTGCTCTGCTTTGTCCCCACTTGTGCCTTTCAGTTGCCAGCCCCTGGCAGCTGTGAACAAGGTCACTCTTTGACATACCCTGCTTTTCCAAATGCACGGTGCCGCCCAGTAAACACCAGTAAAGCACAGCGCTGTGGGATCAAAGACTGAACTTTGGACCAACCAGAAATAGAGAGAAACTGTAGAAAACACTTGTCAGTGATTGAGAAAGGAAAAGAAAAAGGCTAGTGTAAAGTAAAGTGGACTTCAGTAATAGGAAAAGAATAAGGGAGAAAAAAGCAAGTGAAAATGCCCATCACCTCCTTGCCTCCACTGGCACAATGCTCCGTCCCTGATCTACGGCCTGAAAGAGCATCTCATGAGCAGGCAGAGACCAGGCCCACTTGGAAAAGGGAAAATTACTCAAAGACTGCTCAAGTTTTAATAAAACAAAATTCAAATAAGGAATTTCAACAAAAAACATTGGGGTAGGGAATATAGTCCTGAAACCTGGCAATAAAATGCTGCCCTGTATGTACCAGCATACAAACACCTAGCAGGAGAAGTCATGATTCGGGACACAAGACATCTCCAGGTACCACTCAGCTCATTGCACTGGCTACCTTCAACCCAGGAGTCCAAAGCCTAGGAGAAACTCAACGTGTGTGTCTGCTACACTGGTCTATGGGTCTTCCAGGATTTGGTTTTCTGCATTCAGTCCCAGCCAGTTAGCAACTGAGTAAGAGAATTAAAAGGAACAAGCATAAAACCTCTGAAAAAATAGAAAACAGAGGGTTCTCTTGCCTTGTTGGAACTTCACTTGAGTCCTGTTCCTCGATCTCAATTAGAAGAGGTGCAGAGCATACATCTTGGACTTCATTTTCTCCACAGCAGTCATGAAAAACAAAAAAGACAGAAACTGAGAAGTGTGAATTCGGATGTGGTAGCAGATACTCAGCACTTCAGGTTTTGGCCCAAGCTCTACCCCAAGGGATCTTAAAATCTCCCTAAGAACACAGGTCTGAATTATGTCAGTACATTAAGGTTATTTAATAGAAACTTGCATTAAAAGAAAAGAAAAAGCAGGTTCAGCTTCTGGGAGGCAGCAGCATCCTTCCAGTCCAAGCATTCTAGGTTTTAGATAATGTTGTGCTGCTCCAAAAGGAAATACCACAAGGTTGCTCTGCCTCAGAGCTATTACTTCCACATTACAGCTTCATACCGCTTTCAATACAAGTATGCAAGAAATAGGTAGATTTCTTGTTCTTTATTTCCTGTAAGGAACAATGCCATGTTTCACACAATGCCTTGTTAAACAAAAAGTCATTGGGCAAACTGCTTTTAAACCCATCAGATGTAATGAAATGTTTCATCTGGAACTGGAATTGTTTTTCCAATTCCAACTTTTACTCTCTACTTGGCTTTTTCCTCTTTCCCTTCTTATTTTCTTCCCTCAGTTTATAGACAGTCTGCTAATCTACTCAGACCCATGGTACTGAAAACTCTCTTCTCACTCAGTGAGTCACCCCTGGAAACGTATTATTGCCTTAAAAGTCAAGTTCAGACCTAATCACCACTTAGGTAGTACAAGGAGACAAAGGCAATATCATTGTAATTCAAGTTATTTCATCCTTTACCTGAGAAAAATTCTTCCCTGGACTATTCCCTCACATGCGTGAAGCCATTGGTGTGAAACTGAAATTAAGTTTTTTTCCCCTAAAAGATTAAGTTAATTTAATTAAATTCAAATTCAGTTCAAACAAATTCAACAATTCTGGGAAATCTTATGGTTCATGTCACACCTTAAATGATTACCACAGCCCTTTCTGGCCTGATGGATCTTGATGAGTCCATGATTCTGTGAAATTACTCAATAGATTAATTAAGTCAGAATGGTAAAGAGTAATTCAACCTTCAAAACTGAACCAGTGTCTCTTACCTTGTTTTCTCAGTAACACCAGAGGAATTTTATTTCTTTGTACTGTTGTAAAAACACTGATGCGGGAATTACTGGATTGTGCTTCTTCATATACCGGGACCTGCAAAGAGAGCTTCTAGAGAGGGTTGTTCAGGTCTTTAATGCTGTAACATGTGTTCTGTCTCTTCTTGGGTGACAGAGGTCACTTGTTAGCAGAGTATACCCAAAGTAGTTCTTTCCAGCAATTTGAGGGCTTAAGCAGACAAGGAAAGGCCATCAGCAGAATCTTCAGTAACTGGAAACGTCTATTTCTGGTATGCAAAACCAAAACTTTATGCTGTAGGAGGATGCACAGGAGCAAATATTCTATAGAAGACATTAGTGGTTTTGTGGTTGAATCAATTACATTCCTACACGAGCTTTTATTGTAGCAAACTCTTCCAGAATGACCAACCAGGCCCTGTGACCTATCAGGTTTTCTAACGCAAAAATAAGGTAGTACAACTTCCCTTTGAGTCTTTGTTCTTATGAATTACACCTCAGGTTGCTTTCTCCTTGGTAGTCATTCCCTCTCCTGTATCACCTTATGTTTGAAGAGATCTAAAGATTAGACCACTTAACGGCACACTGTGTTCACTATACAAATTATTGATTGCCTGTTTTTAGCCTGTTTCTCTCGCAGTCTCCTGTAGTGAATTGAGAACGGAATACAGCTGATAATATGTGCCCTTTCCTCAAGTTCAACCACCAAAACACTTGGGTTACAATCTCACAGGATGTTTCTATCATTATCTTGCTCCCCCTAACGAGTACTGCTCAGGTTTTAAGCAGCAGAACAGCACTAGCTGACAGCCTGAGACACTAATTGTATTTTTTTTTTCTGTTACAGCTGCATATATGAATAGTATAATAGATCTGGATTAAACAATTTCTATATTTATTTCCATATTTCTTTTATCAGAAAATAAATTCTAAGCCTAGTTGCAAAGTTAGGATGCATCCATGAACTCTCCCAACCTTGCCATTGTTCTGGCTTCTATTTCCAGAAAGACCCATCGATACACTAAAATTAAGCTTACACAGCAAAACCCCTCTTTTGTTCAGGTGTCTTGGAAGAACAGAAGAAAAATCCCGTTACACTGTGGTCTGAGGAAATGAAGATTTTATTCTTATTTGCACAAAGGATCTCCCACAGAGCCTTTGGCGTACAAAAGCTGCTACAGTGTTTGGGAAGAATCCATGTTATCCTAAACACAAGGTAATGAGGTGACTGTTTCCAAGTGTAAAAGGCAGAAAATTTCTGGCACATGACCCCAGGACTGCAGGGACCCCGAACAACCAGCAGGTCTCTCCTGCATTTCTCCTGGCCCTAGGGCAGCCCCACTGCTCCCATTCCCTCTCCCCAGCCATCACCTCCATCCTCTTTGGGGCCCGTTAGACCTACTGGACAGCACGACACTCAGTGCAGCTCATCATCTTGTACAAGGGAAAGAAACCTCATTGTGAATAGCCTACAGACACCTCCTTCTTTCACACCTCCTCTTTCTTCCCAGGAATTTGCTCAGAAGAAGGTCAGACCTGATGTCTCACCAGGGCAAAGCCTTTTCCCATTAGCCCCACAGCTGCAGGGGTGGGGAAGGCAGCAGAATTCCATCTGGAGGACCTCACCAATTGCACTGATAAGTTTAGCTCGCTCTGCTCGCCTCTTTGGTCACTGGGTCATAAGGCCACCCATCCCATCTTCTCATAGCTGCTTCTCTCCACTACCACTAGCTGGAAAATACCAGCAGAATATTTGATTTATTGGTCCCATCATTTCAGTTCAAAGCTGTAGCACTGAGCTAAAAGGTCTTTTTCAGCCAGCTGTTTTCACCCACCACTTTGCCTGTGTCTCCCACAAGCTCAAGCAAAAGAGATACTCACCATAGACTATCACTGCATCCAACACGTGCTGCCTTTATGTGTTTAAAGCATCTGATGTAAAATGAACTCAAGGTTTTTTCTTCAGGAAGGTATGATACCCTTCCTAAAAGGGGCTGCAAGCCCTTGGGCCACCAGTCAGGCACTGGGGGCAGGAGCAGCTGGGCTGGACCTGTGGCATAGACCAGCTCTTTGAGCATCTTTGCAATGCTTTGGAGCTGAATAAAACCACTTACTGGCTCTGTGGGCATGTGCTACAGGTGACACATCTCCAGGTCCTACAGAGCGCAAAAGGGCTGGTTGATCCTGCTTTGCCTTGTCTCAAATTATCACCTGGGCAGGGGGGAGCAGGGAGCAGGAGGTGCTACACCTGCCAGCCCTCCCATCGCTGATATAGAGATGACTTTGGTGAGGAAAGTGGTGCAGAGAGCAGGCTAACCAGGGATAAAGCAAAGCCAGAGAGGAGATGGTATAAACTTAAGCTGGATTGAGTACAATATGCAGCTTCCCAGCAGCATGAAGAATCTATATATTTACATAAGAGAAAGGTCCTCTTTTATAGTGGAAAATTCAATCATTTGATATTCGGCAGCTGGATACTGTAAAAATCATTCTTCATGTATCTCATATTAACTCGCGGTAAGCTGATACACCTGAGCTTTTTTACAGCGCTCGGGGTTGAGTATATATAGATTGCTCAACTTGGAAAGGTCACTCATGCTGTACACAGGAACCTGACCACGGTAATCTGTAAAGAGCAGATATTGTTCTCCTTGTTTGTAAAGACTTTAGGAATGTAAACAGCAGTGCTCGGGCTCTTTCTTTGGGATGTATCAAGTTCGCGGGGCGTTGTGTGCGAAGTTTACAAATGTAAGGCTCCACAGTTGGTTTTGGCAAGTCTAGTCATAATCTTCAGCGAAATCAAAACACAGCAAAGATCACACTCCACATTTCTAAGACCTATTTTAATTAAAAGCTTTCACTGGGAAGGGATAGTTTCAAGCTCTCCCCCCACTTCTTCCTTTGCATACAGACATAAACATTTACCAGAACCAAACTCTGCATTGATTTTCCTTTATCCCTTGCACTAGCCTGAAGTCCCAGGAGACGAACAGATGAGGTTAAGGTTAAGAAAGTTATGCACAACAGCTCTTAACCTGATGGCTAGGAAGATAAACAACGTGCTAGTATCATTTAGGTGAACTCCTCTATCAAATTACCTATCCCTGTTGGATTTGGTATGGAGCCTTCCCTCTTTTAAATGAATACTTCATGTCTTCAAAATGTTTCTTTGAAAGCTTTAAGTCAAACAACCATTATGGGGTAAAAATACAGTTCCTTGAAATTTTGACCACCTGTTTGGACAAGGTGACCTGGACTGAGTTATTGTCCGGCCAGGTGCAGTTAAGATGTGATTATAAGGGCATCTAAAATACGGTTAGAGATGGAACAAAAGAGAAGCAGAAAAAATGTGGCTGTTGCTGTATTACATCTTCTCCCCATTCTTTCCAGAGTAAAAAATTCAGATGCCAACACCGCCGGTGTGTTTTATGAGCTCATTGAAGTCAGAGGCTTAGCAAAGAGTTTTTCCACAGGTCAGGTCTTCAGCTGGTAGAAATTCTTTGCATCAGGGACACCAGTGAAACCACAGCGATTTATTTTATGGGGCGAGTGATGAGGTTGGGTGGTCTCATGTTAATCACTGACAAGTCCTTGTAGTATTAATGGTTGTTCCCTGCACAGGTTTGGACGGACCCCAGTCTGACAGCCACTTTTTGGTGATGTTCAAAATTAAACAAACATGTCTTTTAAGTACAGCTCCTGGAAGCCAGTGCAGGATTTACTGTCGCTCTGTATAACGAATTGTGCTGATTCCATTGGCATTATTTCCATCCTGAAACCAAAAGACAGTAGATACACTATGTTTCTTCAATATAAACGTAAGTATTTGAATATAAAGTACTGAGCAAGCTCACTGCCTTTCTCAGACATTTGTTTTCCATTTGCCTTTTAGAAAAAAAGTAGTGCTTTACTAAGTAATTTCTCCATTTCATTTTAATTATTTGCACCAAATCCAGATCACTTCCTCCCTTAGGTAAAGATTTTTATTTATTAAAACAAAAGTGCATGAAGAGTTTTGTTTTCCATTCAGCAATTTGGTCCAATTTTCTTAAGCTGAGAACACTCACTCAAGGTTTTACTTGTGTAAAACCCAATTATAGGTTTTAAACCCCAAAATTCAGTATGCATTCCCTGTAACCACTTTGCTACATGGAAGAACCTGGAAAGTTGTGCAAGCCAAAGGTAGTTTTTTACTGATTTTGGCCTTGGGAGATCAGATATATCCCCAAGATAAAAAAATACAGAAGGAGGATAAATTTCATACCATTAGCCTTGTAAGGTTGTTAGTCATCTCGCAAGGGCTTTTGTATCTTTTTTTTTTTTTCCCCCAGTCTGGTTTGTTGTATTATTTTATATTTCTCTACAGATATTTGCCTGGCCAGAAAACTAGTTATTAATAAATATCGACTTCAGATACCTTAACCTCATCAGAAGTTAGCAGAGAGACTACTTGCCATTTCAATCCTACTTTGCTCTCTGAACTAAATAAAGACAAAATATTTGCAACACAAAGCAGCTGTAGACATCAGGGTCTGTTTAGCTACTGCTGGAGGAGCCCAGTTCTGCAAAACCCGAGTTTTTCCTTTTTTTCCCCACTGCTAGGAGTTAGGTGCTACTACAGGAGATATATCCCTTATTGGATGAAGCAGCTGCTCAGATTTCTCTCAAAGCTCTAATTCCCAAAGCAAAGGGTTTGGGCTAACAATCCAACAAGACCTGGGTATTTCCCGATGAACATTATCACCAGCTAAGGAGCATCAGCATTGCATCGACTCACTTACATAAACACATTTTTTATGTAAGTGGAAGGTAATGGCTCATTTGTCTAATTTTATCTTCAAGCAATAAATCGAGGAACAGTTACTTTAGACTGTTCCACTCATCACAGATTTATAGATGTGACAGCTAAGCCTCAAAATTAACAGAGGAAATTTTATTTTCTCAGTCACTGCTTGTAGAACTGTTCAGTCTATTAGTATCATAATCAGTAGAAGGGGAGTACAGAAAATAAAGTTTGTCAATAGAAAAGGAAAAGATTTAGGGTGAATGCCTATCAGACACAGAAACAGTGCACAGGCTGGCAATTAGGAGTTTACAACATGGCTTTTTCCGGGAAAACACTGAATATAGAAGGTGCGTTTAAGCACTTAAACATCCTGGACAATGAAATGGGCTGATTTACCTATCTGATTTATCCCAGAAACTGACAAAACATAATACTCAGTCACTTGTAAGGCCCAGCCACATACACTTCCCTTGTCTTTATCCCAGAGCCTTGAATAGGTGGTTGCTGAAGGGAGCAGAGAGATGGAAACACAGACACCTTGGCCTACCTTCCACGGTGTCAAAGTAAAGCCATAAAACTCCTGCTTTGTTTGTGGCCCTCACACTGGGGTGCAAAACTCCTGCTAGCAAAGTGTTTCCAGTTCTTGATTCTTTTCTTAATATTCTTAGTGCTGTGGGAACTATCGTCATCCAGCAGCTCCTCCTGCTATCTCTGACACCACTCCCATCCTCCAGCCTGAGCAAAAAGCAGAGCAAAGTCCCAACCTCCTGCCCGATAAAAAGCACACACTTTTGCTGCTGTGACACAAAACCAAACTCAAGGTGGGAAGAGAAAGTTTAAGCAAGATCTAGTCAGGGAGAAGGAAAATCCACTAAACCCAGTTTGCTTCGTGTAGCCAAGAGCACACACCTGGTTAAATCAAAAAGGCAATGAAAGACAGTAAAGAATGTCATGCACCAAAACCACATATTTAATCTTATCCTGCTCCTGTGAGAAGTTATTTTTAAAATTTCTTATCTTATTCCTGATATTCTTCTTTACCAATGTGGCTACTCTGCAGAGATTCGGAGATAAAGAATAATTAAGTTATGCCTGAAAAGGACATAACACATTAAGCCATATTCAAAGAAACAAGAACAATAACTCACAATCAACCTGCAAGAAACACCACTTGATAAATTAAAGTCAACCTCTATTTGTACAAACCAGGACAGTGCTATGGAAAAACTTCTTTCGGAGTCTGAGAAATCTGTTTCTCTCTGGAGAAAGGATGCTCTGCACCAGGTGGTTCTAGATAAAATACCCTCAAAGCTCTCAGCAGAGCCCCTGGAAGAGCAAAGCCCAGGATAACAGGGTTTTTAGGAGGTGCAGAATCTCTAGTGAGGAGAGGGGACTGCAAAAGAATCTTTGTCACCCAGGGTGTCTCAGTTAGAGAAATACAAGGTGCAAGTTAGGGAGAATTTGAGCTACTTCCCCTTACAATGAAGGTCTGCTGAAGACCAAGGTAGCCTGAGATCAGGATGTGAGATGCAAAAGGCAGTATTGACTCAGGCTTTCTCTTTCTCTAGATGTCTATCATATGAGTTTTAAATTAAAAAGGGCTGTACGATCCATCCCTTCAAAAATGAAATGCTTAGATGATGGAGTCATTGCCTAGGCACATTTGTAAGAAATAATAATTTCCCTCAAAGAATCATTAAACAGGAGGGCATCAAAATTAGTTACAGAAAAAAACATATTTGGCTTGATCTTTGGCTGTTGTAAATCAACAAAATCTCTGACTTCAAAGAAAATTATGCCAATTTGCAGGACTGAGAATCTGTTCGATTGTGCTTCAACTCTGCCCAACATCTTAACACACTGTGTTATTTTAGTGTTTATTCTCCTGCATTAAAAGGACTGAAACACACACCTTTCATCTGCTCTCAGCAAATTGCATGGGATTTCTCGTTGGCTAAAACTATCAGCTGTGGCCGGCCACAGAAAGGTTGTCCAGCTGCTTAGGAGCCCATTTAAATATGAATTGAAACAAGAGCGTTTCATGGAAATTTGGACGCTCCAAGCTCTCACTGGCTTTGTCCGCCTGTAGATTGTTTGTCCCTCCTTTCAGTTCAATAGCTTCTTTCAAATGATAACAAACAAGTATGCTGGGGAATACCACCAAACAGCTCCAAAGATGTAGCGTTCTTTTATATTCCTGGGCATGTCACTTGCTAACAGCCCCAATGCCTGCTCCTGCAAACTGGAACAAGGGCGAGAACTGACAGGAAAAAATTCCCTGCATCTGAGGAAACAAGCAAAACAAACCAACCCACCCCTTGAAACAAAGAGCAAAAAATATTTCCTCAATTAGGCAGCTGAGAAAAAAAAAAAAATGTTCCGAACCTGGCAACCCTTATTCATGTGTGGGCCTTGTTTTTTCTCACTAGTCTGGCTCATTTCAAATGGTTTCTGTCAAGAGTAATGGCCAAGAATTGGTTCTTGATCTTCCATGAAAAAAATAAGGTACAAAGTAAACAAGATAAACTGGGCTGCAGGAGTATAAATTAATGATGATTTCATAGCAGACCACCCCGACTCACATAAGATTAATTTTCACATTAGAGTAAATTGGGCACTGGAACTTCTTTTAAAGCTTGAATTTTCATGAATGCATATAGTTCTTATAAATTTTACTAACATAAAATTCAAGTCTAAACTCAGGTGCATTAATTATTGTCAGATATGATCAGATTCCAGTCTCTGGAAATCAGCAGCATTGCAGAGGAGTTATTGCTATTACTATTACCATTATTATTTTTTGAGCTATCCACTATGGTTCTGCTTGATTTATTGGAGGGAAAAAAAAAAAAAGTGCAGATATAACATGCACTTTTATGTGCTTTAAAAACTTAGCTGTTATCATAAAAGAGCAAATTCCCATACCTTTTCCCTAACTGGGAGAGTGGGTTATCCCAGACACAGACCTGACCTTTGTGGTCCAGAAATTCTCCTTTTCCTAAAAAACCTACATGGAGAGCAGTTTTCTCTCATGAAATCAGAAAATGGCAATGACAATTACTGCGTGTCCGGAGCATGTTTCAAGCCTTTTTTCTTTCCCTGATGGTCACGGACTCCCAGTATGGGGAAGCTTATTTCTTAAATGTCATCGCTTTTGTCACTTTAAGTTCTATTAAGATTGGTTATTGACTTTATGTATAATTAATGGCTTCCAAAGTCCTACATTTTTACACGTGATAAATCTTGGTGCTGAGAAACCAACAAATTTCTGTTGTTTATTGCCCTTCCCTCTTCCCCACCCAGGAGGAACAGAAGTCACTTGAACTAAAGCCCTACGGCTTCCTCCATAAACGTGTCTGGATGTTTCTCACTTAGGTTGACGTGACAATTATTAGAACTGGCACATATAAACACAAAAAGCAAGAGGCATTAACAGGTCTATTCACTAAGGGTTCTGTACCCTTTCCATGAAAAAACCTTAAATAAAAGTAACATGCCTAAATTGTGTAAATGTCAAGGTTTTCTCATTCATTAATTCCCCTCTCGTTGATGTGCAATGCTCCCAACTCTGTGTCTGCTCAATGGAGAAGGACTGGACTGAGAAAAAGCTAGTCATCCTGCCACATTCCCTGCCTCACAAAGGGTACAGACTTGGACTATGATTCAAAAATGCACTTATGAGCATTGCACCTACGAAGAAGCATTTGTTGGGAGCTCAAGAGGGGACAGACAGCCATAGCATTCACCGCACAGGCCTGGGAACAGGTCCACAGTGTCCTCCTGGTTCCACACAGCTGGGACCCACTGCATTTGAATGAAAGGCACAGAAAAGAGTGGAAAGAAAAATGAATCTTTTCCTATCTTTGGACTGTGCCAGAGAACTTCTGCCCCTGAGAAAGATGATCACGGCACATATCCACAGAGGTGACTGAAGACTCGATGGTGTCTCCTCACCATCAGTATGCCCTACCTTACAGAAGTAACAGCATCCCATAAGGGTCCTGTGATGTAACGCAACTCTAAGTGCAGACTGAGAGTCCACTGCCACCACTTTGGGCCATGGCAAAACCAGGTGGCAATGAGGGGGTCCTGGGACTCCAGTTTGGACCAGAAAACCCCACCATTGGCTTTGACCCAACAGACTGGCAGCCTGCAGAAGTTGGTGGAGATGGAGGAGTCCTCTTCCTTTTACTGGGGGCTGCTGAGCTCTTCCTTTCATGCAATGTAAGGGGACATTTATTTGTGAATGGTCTCTTTCTTTGGTGGAATACAGTTTCTATAGAAAAATAATCTCTTTATGAATTAGAAAAATACCTGATGCTTTCAGTCCCCCAAACAATTCCATACAGAGTCTACAGAAACAAAACCCTCTCTGTGCTTAATGCCTCCTGAGCGTCTTGAGCGTAAATTTGCCCAGAATGACTGTAATGAATTCATGAGGCTTCTACAACCAACACTGCTTCAGCAGGAGAGCAGGGAAGGAGAGGAAAAGACCCAAACCACAGCAGATTTCAGTACAGGTCACAGGGCTGCACAAAATAAAACCAGCCGTACCTCTGTTATGGCATGAAGGGAGTTTCTTCCCCCTGGCTCCCCTCAAGTCACGTAGGTGGCACGTGACAGCGGGCACAGATGGCACGCCGTGGCATGCAGAGAGTGTGCCAGCTGTCTTGCATTGGGACACAGGTGCTGAGGCTCGCCCTCGCTGGAAGCCAGACCTCCAGGAGTCTGCCTCCAAGACAAGAGAAGGGGCATTGTTTTCTTTTACGATTCTTGGGTTTGAGAACAAATGTGTGCAGAATAAAGGATTGCAAGGAAAAAGTATCTCCTAAAGGCTATTCTGCACAATGCTTTGGTCTGATGCACTAAAGCAACAAAATTTCATTGCTATGTACAGACAATATATGATTACAGACATTACTATGGACACATGATATACAGAGTCATCCACAGGACAATTTGAGAATAAGGCACCAGTTATTCAGACCCTCATTGTAAACCTGAATATCTAATATATCTCTCATGGCACAGGCAACTGACCGCACATACCTCTTATGAGAAACAGGCGAGAGAAAATCCAAGATTCATCACCATTTTGAGTTAGCATCATCCCAATTGTACAGTGATTTTAAAGTTATTGATGTTTATTTTCAAATCCATACCTCTATAGATTGGAGGTAAGTCACTGCGGGCCGCATATATCAGGTGAGTGACAGGAACGATGACATCAATAACCAGCTACCGTCAATGATGTAATGCCAGTATTACAGTTTCCCATTTTCTTTCGGCATGAGAAAGCACTATTGACAGCTCTTCTCAAATGCCGCGCTGCAAGAGATGTCAAACACGCTCATTGATTAGGAATAGAGAGTTATGGAAAAGCCCTTACACTGTTCATCAGCCGCCTCTGTTAGTAGCCCAGCCCTTGGCTTTTGGACAGCGTGAGAATCCACTGGTTCCGCAGGAATAAGAAAAACAGGAGCTGACAGCAGCCGCCAGCTGGAAGCCAGGGAGAGGCAACGCGCCCCAGCCCACGGCAGAAGCAGGGTGATTTAGGGCTGCTTGGCTCTGCCAAATGGAAAGAGCAGGGGTCAGGGGAGGCACACGAGAGATAAAAAAAAAAGGTCTGTCAGAGTGGCAATTTTAAAGCAAATTGTCATCAAGGAGGAGCAGCCACAAAAAAAAGGGGGAACATGGGAAAGGTGATGCAGATGAAGTGGCCCAATTCTTCTTATGCCTTCCATAAATATCTGGGTGTCAGCTGAGCTGCAAGGATGCTCTGTGGTTTTACTGGGGCTACCCGACTTTCCCTGGCTTCCCTGGAAGTTTTGCCTTTCAACTGCAAATCAGTGCTTGCTCCTTTTTTCTTTTAATTTTGTTTTAAATTTGGGGTTTTTTTGTTTTTCTGACTTGCATCCTTAACATTTCTTTCTCTCATAAAGATGTGACTTTTAGAAGAATCAAATACCCAAAGTTACAGGAGAAGGTACTAAGGGTACCGCAACAAGACCACTCAATTTCTCAAAGAGTTGATTTGTTCCAGGCTGTTTACCTTCTCAGGGCTGAGTAGGTGTATGCAGATATAGATAGATTTAACAATTCTGGCCATCTCAAGAACCAGGCTAAGAAAAAAAAAAAAAAANTGTGAAACATTAAAGAAAATGTGTCACTCTGATCTCTCTCAGCAAATCTCATTGCACTTGAACAAGGGTGCAGGGGCAAGGGAGGGTTGAATCTTTCCTCTCTGGTCCCTCCAAGATTGAACAACATGGGACACCACCATTTGAGACCGGAGCTCTACATCTAAACCAATGCCACCACAAGAAGAACTTCACTAAGCAATTTTAAGATTCCTTTTTTTGGGGACACACACACACACGAGTAGTGACCCCTTATTTTGCAGAACTCGAGAAGGATGAAGGTGCTAAAGACTCCTTGCCTTGTGCCACCCAGACACAGCTGGGTTATACCCAGAAAAAGCTGCAGCAGGTCTCCAGCTCAGGGCGCTGCTGAGGCAGAAGCCGTAGCACAGCCTGGGATACCAAAACACTGCCTGATCGAGTGTTTCGTGTAGTCTCTCTTGGCTTCTCGATGCAATACCTCCTTTGTTTGTTCCTAGCAGAGCTATTTATATCACACGCTGAACAGAAAGGCAAGCTTCCAAAGGTTTGCATTTTAGGGTTAGTTTGGGCAAGAACCCAAACCTCTGGATGCTAAACTCTCCAAACCACCAGGGTTTGCAGAATTAGGCTAGAAATCACACACAAATGGGCTTTCTCCAAAAGCATTTTTGCACTCCATTTGTAACTGAACCACTCTCTTGACATGTTTTTCTATTTTCCTATCAAGATCTAACCAGGATATGAAAGCACTGAATACCAAGCAAGGAAAAAAAAATTTTAAAAAAAAAGTAAACGTTGCCTAACTTGATTGGAAATACAGTGCAAGAAATGACATTTCCTCACACGGCGGTGGAGGGAATCTGTCCTTCACTTGGGATTACAGTGCTGGATCTGGTGGTGAGGTATCAAAAATAGATTTAATTTTAATTAAAAAGATTATAGAAGTATTAATAGAGGGAGCGCATCCTCCTGGAAATAAGACAAAGGGGAGCCAAGCCAAAGGAAATGTCAAGGACATTTTGTTCTGGGAGTTTCTGTGCTCTGCAGGCCCAGAGGTGCTCTGAGGTCCCCATGGACCACGTGACAATGCCCCTATGGGGAGGACTTGGCCAGGATGCCAGCAAGGCCCGAGCTCACATTTCCAGCTTATTTTTGGCCTTGAAGACCTGGATACTCCACTTGGACCAATCCATCTTCATAGATGGAGCAGGGAGAGTGATTTTGCCAGCAGGGACCAGGTCCTCGAATGCTCAACTGCACAGCGCTATTGAATTTGGTGCCATGGGCCACCTGTGCCAAGTGACCACCAAGCCAACTTGCTCAGCACAGGCTAGCAGCCCAGCTCTGTGGCAGGCACTTTCCCAGACGCTCTGGCTTGTGTTTTTCAGCCAACAACCTGATTAAGATAACACAGCGCTAAGTTTCCCACCACCCAGAGACCTTGCAGGAACCCTCGCCCTGGAGCCGCAGGGCAGAGGAATGCTACCCGCTGGGCACATCCTGAGCAGAGCCAGCCCATTTAAGGTGTGTTTTGAATATTTTTACCTTCTACACAGTAAGGTTTGGGAAGGTGGCAGTATTTAGGAAGTAGGTTTGGGGCAAAAGGACCATATTTTACTATTCTGACCCCTGTGCAGCTGTTGAAGATATACAATAAAGCAAGTAGCCTTCTCCACAGCAAAAATCCTTAAAAAATTTCAAGCTTTCTAATTCTGAAATGTCTGCCTTTTTGAAAAAGACAACACCTACAAACTACATTCCAAAAGCAAAGGTCATGTAAAAAAATAAATATTATTAATTAGCAAAACATTCCTGAAAGCTGCTATGTCTTCTTTCCCCACTGCTTTTCGAATTGGAATATTAATTGAAACAAACCCTTGCCTGGGAGTGGTTCCCTTTTTGAATGAATCAGCATTTTCCCCACTCAAAGGTTTCATTAAATATTTGTCAGTCATTCCTTCTCCTGAAAAACCACGAAGACCTACCACACGGTGACCTTACAGGCCGATGCATCCGCACATCCAGATATGTCCTCTCAGCCACCAACGTGCCCAGCAGGCAGCCATAATCCAGTTGTCGGTTTTCCCTCCCACCACTGTCTTTCACGCTTCTGCTTCATCCCACAAAAGTCTCTCCTTTCCTGTCTGTTACAAAGATTGAGATGCAAGAATTATGAGTTGCAACTCTTAGACAAGATGCAGATGTACACGTCAGGCCACTGCATCTGTCCTCCTTACTAAAGATGAAGCCCTGGTTTATATATTTAGCCTTGATTCAGTTAACATTTCAAGTGAAAGACAAAATGCCTCATGTCTACTTGAATAATAGATGCAACAAAGCAATATCCAGTAATACAGAATTATGTTACTTTTTAATCAAACTCTCTATTGCTTTCTTCTTTTAAATTACAGATGATCTGTGCTATCCCAATATGTCACTCAGAAATGCAGCAATCCTGCAAGAGCACGTATTTTTAAAAAAACCCTGACAAACATCTTGTAATATTCATGCAGTAATGCTGTGTCTTTTTAAAGTTTCACCGACTGTGTATTTTTAAAGCACTTTTTTTCCAATGCCCTTGCTACCTAATTTGTAAAACAGATCCACAGTCCCGAACAAATCCAAAGGTGGACATGTGTGTCCTTGTCTAGTTACTAATGTCCACTCTTTCCCGTGTATTACAGTGGTTTATCAGCTTGCTTCTTTAAAGAGTTTGACAGGAGTTTTTTGCCTTTGGCAATCCAGTTGCAGTCTCATTCTACATCTGTTTTGATTGTCAACCTAATTCTGAGAGCAGTCAAAAACCTAGTCAGATCTCTCATGAATATCTTGGCAGGTTATGGCTTATTTAGGCTACAAGGAGCTCTCTTGGAACAGCATCCAAATATACCGCAGATTGACTCGCCCAAATATAAATCCCTCAGTGTTTACAGCGCCTTCCTGCAAACAATTACTAAAACGCCTCGTTGAGCAAAGAAGCAAAGAGCAGTCAGCCCGCATGAAGTTCTACCCTGGTCATCACTGAACGTCCCTGCCTTCCTGATGTCCCATGGCCTCATCCGCACATGGGTTGAGCTCTCCTCCAGCTGCAGCAGCAGCAGCAAGGTGAAGCGCGGGAGCTCTTCGGGGAGGGGAGAGCAAATTAAAGCTCACTGCAGGAAAGTTGTGCCCCTGGCACTCTGCTCATGCAACAGCTGCAGCTACAACAACTATCATCTGACATTCTGACATATACGTTGAGCAAAGCAGCAAGCGAGCCAATGCCTACACAATATCGCGCAGGGCTCCCAGTCCCAGCCTTGAGCAAAACAGGTGTATGACATCCTGTTGCTAGTCTTCAGAGGTTATGGGCACGAGGAAAGACATCTGAGAGAGGAGCAGATGAAAATAACAAAGAAGGTTAAGGCTCGGGTTGACAAGCTCATTGATAATATTTTAGATGGAACAGACCTGCACGTTGACTACAAATTGCTCCTAATGTCTCCCGTAGACTGCGGGCCACAGTCGAAGTGAAAATGGGCTCATTCATTATTTGAGGCAAGCAAATTTCTGCAAAAAGGAACCGCCGTGACCCAGAAGACTCCAGATGTCCTCCAGGGCCCAGGTTGCAGAGCTGTCCTGGTGCCAAAACAATGGGTCTATGTTGAGTAGCTGAGATCTTCGTGCTTAGATGTAAATAAACGGGAGCTATGAAACCCTTCTGTAAATATTTTTGAGTTTGGTGGAAAATCCTGTTGCAGTATTTTGCTTTTTAATGTTCTGAGACTAATTGATTATCTAATAGGAGGCAAGGACATTGCCAGGAAAGACATTGCTCTCCTGTTAGCATCCGGTACGTGGCTCTTTGTGAAATTTAACTGGAAAAAACTGTATTTTGAAGAAGAATTTTAAATCCAGTCTTCTAAATTCTTACATTAGAGACATTATGGCCCAGAAGCAGATCATGGGCTGCCATTCCTGGAAGTTCATTGCTTCAAGTCACATAGCTCCCTAGGCTAATCAGCCTTTACTAAGTTGCCGTATTTTGGGGAAAGAAAACACGTATTAAAGTGAGGCCATGTCTACATAAAAGATGCTCGGAAGAGCACTGTTGGATATTAAAGTTAGCATCTGCTATTGTCTGGTTAACAATTGGCAATTACCATTAGTTTCCACTGTGGCTGATGGAGTCACAGATGGCTGATTGAGTCAAGTAAGTGCACTTACTCCTATTGAGGGGTGTGCAATAGTAGGAAAATAGTTAGGCTAACATTATACACAACCCAGCCTAAAAGTCACGAGGCATCAATTTCAGCTTGTCTGGCCTGTTTGAGACCTGTGCGTTTTCATCCCAAAAGATGCTGCAATGAAGGGCTGTAAAAACTCAAAAACTAACTATCAGACTGTGGTTAGGGGTTAATACAGTGAAAATCAATTTATGGTGACCTGCAGAGGTATCACTATCATTACAGGTAAAGCTGCTGGGAAAAATTTGGATCACTTCTTCTCTTTTTTAATAAAATTTGCTTCCTCTGTAATACATTAAAAACATTTCAGTAATCACAATTTATCATCTTTAGTGGCAAGTCTTAGCCACTTGGTTTGCATGTCCTTAATTAGAGATTTAATAAGTAGACAACTGTTTAAACACAGCCGTTTTGCCCATTAGTATCATGTACCTTGGTTTGATTTAACACCTATAACTGTTAATATATTGTGCCACTCAGTAATGGGACTTTTATGTTTTTAATAATTCCATGCTTTAGAGGTATGAAATTAAAACATATTTATTGCTTCTCCATGCCGGATTTCTGTATTTCTGAGACTTTGTACCAGCTCTCCATCGTGTTGTACCTTTTCTGTCTGACCACACCTCATGCATTTGCACCGTTGTCACGGCTCAAAGCAAGGTGAGGACCAAGGCAGGGCCTCTGCTGTGGGTCGTCCTCCTTCCCCCTTCTCTGCCTTGCCCCACCCAGAACAGGTTCAACACCCACTCAAGACCTAAAAACCCCAAGATATTTAATAATACCCAGTTCACTGCAACACTAACGAGAACCAGGCACCTCTAACCACCTTGGTTTACCCTGGAATTTGGTATTTCGGCAGCAGGCAGCATCACCGCTCTCCTTAGAGTGAGAGCCGAGCTTTGCCAGCCTTCCCTGCATCAATCACAGCCCTTCATAATCTCCACAGTTTTACATCCTGCATTTATCTGCCCTGAAACAACACCTGGAGGATTACCATCACTTTCCTAGAGCAAGCGCAAGAGAGGATCACCCCAGCTGGGACCAAGGGTGGAGAGCACAGAGTAATCAAACTGAGTCCACCAACTGGCACTTGACCATCTCACGGGGACTTTGGATCAGGCTCTGAGTAAATCCCAAGAGCCTTTTGCTCAGAAATTTTTTTCCTCAGTTAATTTGCCAGAACTATTATGCCTTCAGAGACACCAGACACTACTGGATGGAAAGATGTAGAGACCTGGAAATAAAAATTAAAATCCGCGAAACTCATTTGTCTCAAACTTAATTTCTGGCGTGCGTTTTAAAAACACCTTTACTGCTCTGTTCTTAAAAAGCAGCATTACTATTTTCTGCAAAATGCCAGCCAGGGTGTGTTTAAAGCATGGGAGGAGAGAGGAATGGAGGGAGGACCACGGTAAGGACACTGGCACATCCTGCTGATGGCAGGGGCTGGTGAGAAAGGAGCTTGATGCTCTTTGCTCAGCGCCTGGGCTCGCTCGCAGCACAAAAACTGCCCCAAATTTGGCAGCGAGCTCGGCATTTGCTTACGGGGAGTGAGTGGGGAGCTCGACTGAGTGGGTTTCCTCAGCTACTGCCACCTCCCGCACTCGCCCCTTCCCTCCCCACTTCATTCATTACGTTAGAAAAAAAAAAAAAAAAAACAAAACCAAGAGGCAAAAAATATCTAAAGACCGACCAAAAAGCTCAGGCTCGCTGTCGAGTTATCCCTCACATCGCTGAGGACCACTGCCAAGCTAACCCACAGATGATTTTTCTTGGCATCTTTATTTTTCGATGATGTTTTTTCAACGCTTAGCATTAAGCTGAAATATCGTTTGCCAGGGATCACTGCCCATCAGGTGCTTTATTACAGATGAAATTAGATTTCTTTACAGTTGCGCTGGAAGAGGAGAGAGATAATGTGAATAGCTTTGTAAAACAGTCATTTCTGCAAAGCAAGACAAAAACACCAACACCCACCCCCCCAAAACTGTTTCCCTCCTCCCTCCCAAATTTAAAGTGGATAAAAAAAAAAAAAAATGGAAAAAAAAATCCTTCTCAGCTAAATGTATTTATAGTAGTGGGAATATGTTTGGTTTTTTTTTTCCAGCAAGGATATTTTTTTTCTTCTTACAGATTTAAATATCAGTTTGCTCGTTTTCACTTTGAGGGCAATAGTCAAAATCCCACAGCTCTCTGCATGAGAATATTCCCAAGGAATGTCTTCCCTGGGGGAGAGAAACCCTGAAAAAAAAACAGCCCCAAAGGTGAGTTTTGGAAACATTTTTGTGCCAATAAGACAAAGCGTGTTGCTGCAGCGGTGCCCGGCGCTGGCAGCTTTCCACGCCAATGCGGCCCTGGTGCTCGGAGGCTGCTGTGCCAGCGTCTTCTGTGCAGAGAAGGCACAATAAAAAAAAAAAAAAATTAAAAAAAAATTAGAAAAAAAGCCAATATTGCCTCCTACACAAACCATGTTAAGTTTAGGAGGTGACAGGCGGTTTTCACAACAAGTCTACGCTTTCAAAGGGGAGATTTATTTTCAAGGGAAACTCCTTTTCTACGTTTCACATGTCTGAAGTCTGTTCAAAAGGTTTTGGTAAGATTTGGGGGGGGAGGGTGGTTTTGGAGGGAGGGGGGGACTTGGACTTTTTTTTTTTTTTAATTATTATTATTTTTGGGCTTCTGATCTACTAAAGAAGCCTGCATTTTGCACCTGCATAATGCTAAAGGCAGAGGCTGGATGAAGCTGTAAATTGTTTAACAGCCAATCTGGAGAAGGAGCAGTGCTCTCAAAAAAAAAAAACCAAACCAAAAAAAAACCCCATCGTACCTCTGGAAGGCTGGAGGCGAGATTCATTTAAGCAGTTTTCCCTGTCATCGATGTCACCAATTTGAAGCTTGTCTTGTTTACCGGATGAAGGTTTCACACTGTGTCAGTGTTCTGCCAGGATCCGGCATTAAAATGAGCAGTTAGTACAAGTCAGCCATAAACATGGCAGATCTGTGAGACTGGCAGAAGCCACCGCGAGCTCCCTGGTGCAGCTTTTAAGCACTTGGCACGCTGCTAGCTCAAACTGGAGAGGGGGCCGCGCGCATCATTTGGGCCCGAGTGCAATGCACTCGAAATAATTACTTTAATCAGCAAAAGTTAATTACTTTAAATCATAAATTAATGGCGGAGCATTTGGCAGGGCCCTGATGTGCGTGGCGAGGCTGTCAAGCAAAAATCACAGGTGAACCCGGCGACCCCCCGGTCTCAATATCAGCCGGCTGAAAGGATGGAGCTCACCTACTGTGCCTGATGCTGCTGCCACATTAAAAAAGAACTCTTTGTATCGGGAGAACAGCCACCTTAAACTGTCACCTATAAAAAAGGGACTATAAACAAGCAGATTGCTGCTAAGCAGGTGCTGCCGGAGGAGTTGGCCCTTGATAATAATAAGATCTTAAAATGGCATCTGCCTTTATTTTATAGCACAATTGGAAAGATGGTTAAAAGTAATAAACCCAGCTGATATGTTTTATGAGTTGGTAGTTAGCGGTGTTTGCGGGGGATGAACCGAAGATTTTGGGGAGGGGAGAGGATGGGATGGGAGGGGGGGATGCGGAAGGTGGGGAGCGTGGGGCTGAAAGGTGCGTTAAGGAAAAAGGGGGGATGCCTGAGTGCCCGTGGTGCCTACAGAGGGATGCAAAGGCACCGGCACTCCAAGCACGGCTGCAGTCCCCCAGCCCCTCATTCTTTAGGTCGCCTTTCTTATTTCACCTGACAGGAGACCGACAAATTGCGGCGGTGCGACGAAAGAGCCTACGAAAGTCAGGAAAAAAAACCAACCAACCCTCATCTCACAAGCTCATCCTTCCCACCCGTTTGCCTGAAGGAAGAGCCCGCGCTTGGCTTCGCTGCGTTTTACATCATTGTTGAGGAAGACAATATGCATTTTATTGGAAAGCGTCTGGCGGGTTAACCCAAAACCAGGTTTCGCTTTAAACTCTTAAAAGTTGGGGGGGAAATGGAAAAGATAAGGCAAAACCACATAACCACCATGCCCAGCTCTGAGAATTAACAGTGAACTAACTCCTGAAATGAAAAAGAGAACAGAAGCAGAATAGTGAAGGTGGTAAAAAAAACTTCAGAATTTAGGAAATTATTATAAGGTTAAATCACCAAAAAGAAATAACATTTGGTTCCATTTGAGGCAAAGGGAGGATGTTTGGGGCTAAGGTCATGAACATATTCATGGCTAAGGCCATCTATATATTTAATATGCATATTAAATATTAATATATATACTAACATATACATTATATTTAATTCATTCTCTAAATTAACTTTAATTACAGAATGAGATCTTTTCAAGGGAGAGAAAGAGCCTTGGGTACCTTTCTCCTCCGAATTTTTTCAGAACGATCCAGCAATTCCAGGTTCACAATGTCAGCACGTTAACCACACGTACTGACCCTCTACCACAGTCTGCTTGGAGGTTCTCCTCACCACCTAAGAAGACAACAAAGGTGTTAAAATGTTATAGGCTGCATTCAATTCCTTCAAGTATTTCTGAAAATTGCAACAGCGTCATTTTACTTTCTTTTTTTTTCTGCTAAGAAAACACTCCCATTATTATCTCCCATCCAACCTCCCACCCCATAAAAAGCTGCCACAAAGGAAGAAGTGCTTTGCCCTGCATCGCTCAGGTGTCCCCTCCCTCTGCCACCTACTCTGTGAGGGCCAGTAGCATCCTGCTGACCTTGGGTTAGGAGCAGACCCCATGGGAGACACTTTGAGCCCTCCAGCCTTTGTCCACAAGTCCTCAGGGGTGTCCCATGAGGTTTGTGGCTGGGCTCCATGGTGTGGAGCAGCCACCTGAGGACAAACAGAGATACTGCAGCCTCACCTTTCTCCATGCCGCTGGGTGGACTTCAGGACATTTCAAAATCCTGAGGTTTTTTTTTTTACTTTTTCTTTGGCTGGCAGTGGCAGATGCCTCAGTTTGTACAGGGCTGCTGTTCTGCCTCTTTGACGCCACTTAATGATACAAAGAGGCTGATATCCCAAAGCAACTGGTTGGGGTTTTTTCCCCCCAAAGGACACCCTAATTTTGGTCTCCAGGCTGTAATTTTGTTCCTCTCTGGTGCAGAAGAGGAACTCTCAGGAACTTCTGTTGTTAACAGCTTTGTTGAAAACTGTCGATTTAGGCTGTGCTGAGGTTTTCTCTGCAGCTCAATAATTCAAAAGTCTTCAAATGAGCTCCACATTGACAGAGTTATTGGTGCCCCTCCTAATCTTACAAAACACACTAAACCATAGAGCAGTATTTTGATAAATTCTTCAACTTTCCGTGATCCTAGACACTGTTTTATGCATGACCTTGAATGCACATAACCAGAAATTTTCAATTCACAGAGACCTTCTCTTTGCAAAATATGGTAAGCGCATCAGGAGCGGGTGTCTAAGTAACAGCATCCAAAATTTAATCAAAGATTGCCTTGGACAACTGCAGAAAGCCAGACTCTCCCTCAGCGATATAACTTGCCAGACTACTCATTGCAGAGGTTGCCAGATAGGTGACTGAGTACAGAGGCTGAAATTACTTCCCTGGGCTTTCCTTTGTTCCACGGAGGTGCTAAAGTTTTCAATATTACTGTTTATTATAGATGGCCTTTTAATCCGCAGCAGCTCAGGTCAGCCGTGGTGCTCAGGGTTGGGACCTCCGCTGGTGCTGAGGAGAAAACATCCCCTTAAACACCCCAAAAAGAGGATGCCAAAGATGTCCACATCCCTNAGTGAAGGTGGTAAAAATAACTTCAAAATTTAGGAAATTATTATAAGGTTAAATCACCAAAAAGAAATAACATTTGGTTCCATTTGAGGCAAAGGGAGGATGTTTGGGGCTAAGGTCATGAACATATTCATGGCTAAGGCCATCTATATATTTAATATGCATATTAAATATTAATATATATACTAACATATACATTATATTTAATTCATTCTCTAAATTAACTTTAATTACAGAATGAGATCTTTTCAAGGGAGAGAAAGAGCCTTGGGTACCTTTCTCCTCCGAATTTTTTCAGAACGATCCAGCAATTCCAGGTTCACAATGTCAGCACGTTAACCANGGGTTAGGAGCAGACCCCATGGGAGACACTTTGAGCCCTCCAGCCTTTGTCCACAGGTCCTCAGGGGTGTCCCATGAGGTTTGTGGCTGGGCTCCGTGGTGTGGAGCAGCCACCTGAAGACAAACAGAGATACTGCAGCCTCACCTTTCTCCATGCCGCTGGGTGGACTTCAGGACATTTCAAAATCCTGAGGTTTTTTTTTTACTTTTTCTTTGGCTGGCAGTGGCAGATGCCTCAGTTTGTACAGGGCTGCTGTTCTGCCTCTTTGACGCCACTTAATGATACAAAGAGGCTGATATCCCAAAGCAACTGGTTGGGGTTTTTTCCCCCCAAAGGACACCCTAATTTTGGTCTCCAGGCTGTAATTTTGTTCCTCTCTGGTGCAGAAGAGGAACTCTCAGGAACTTCTGTTGTTAACAGCTTTGTTGAAAACTGTCGATTTAGGCTGTGCTGAGGTTTTCTCTGCAGCTCAATAATTCAAAAGTCTTCAAATGAGCTCCACATTGACAGAGTTATTGGTGCCCCTCCTAATCTTACAAAACACACTAAACCATAGAGCAGTATTTTGATTAAATTCTTCAACTTTCCGTGATCCTAGACACTGTTTTATGCATGACCTTGAATGCACATAACCAGAAATTTTCAATTCACAGAGACCTTCTCTTTGCAAAATATGGTAAGCGCATCAGGAGCGGGTGTCTAAGTAACAGCATCCAAAATTTAATCAAAGATTGCCTTGGACAACTGCAGAAAGCCAGACTCTCCCTCAGCGATATAACTTGCCAGACTACTCATTGCAGAGGTTGCCAGATAGGTGACTGAGTACAGAGGCTGAAATTACTTCCCTGGGCTTTCCTTTGTTCCACGGAGGTGCTAAAGTTTTCAATATTACTGTTTATTATAGATGGCCTTTTAATCCGCAGCAGCTCAGGTCAGCCGTGGTGCTCAGGGTTGGGACCTCCGCTGGTGCTGAGGAGAAAACATCCCCTTAAACACCCCAAAAAGAGGATGCCAAAGATGTCCACATCCCTGTAACAGAGGAAAAAAAACCCACACAGACAAGTGGGGCCAGGAAAGTAACGGGGAGCACAGAGTGGGGGTCTTCTCAGGGAAAGTCCCCCCCAGCAAACACAGACCATGGGTGGATCACCCTCCTCAGCACAACTGGCAGCTTTCCTATGTGAAAAATTAAAGAACTTTAACTTACTTAAACTCCCAGTAACTCATGGCAAGATCCTTAACCGTTAACAGTGGGGTTCCTTGGATGCCACGCTGACCTTGGCTACACGGCTCCTCCCTGGAGAGCATCCCAGAGTTCCAGCCAGCGCCTCCCTGAAACCAGCTCAGTCAGTTTTTCCATCTCTGGGACAATATCCCCTCAAAACACCAAGGGGTAATCTGTAAGGTGTTAGCAAATACATGGGAATTTGGATTTCTTTACGAGCTACCCAACGCATAAAATCACTCATGCTCTGCGAGAAGGCAGTTTTCTCATCTGGCACACAAAAACTCCCACAAGTCCCAGATCCAAACATCATTTTGAACAATAAGCCTCAACGCAACAAGTTTGTGTTGCGAGACCTCAGCTGTCCTAACGATTGACACCCACCAGCCCCCGCTCTCTGCTCCACAGCCATTTTTCCAGGTGCTCTGGTTTACGGGAGCTGCCTGGGTTGGTTCAGAGCATGCAGGGCCACTAAATAGGTGGCCACATGGCTACCAAAGCACAGCAGCATGGAGTAGCACGGAGCATCAGAGCATGCAAAGGTTTTCCATCGCTGCAAAACTTCAGGAGCAGCAACCTGGAGGAGATGGGATGGGGAGCATGAAACTACGCTGTTTAGGTCTTCCCTGCACAGCTATTCAGGAAACACAAGATATTTTCATCTTGAAACCATTTCTTTATTAGTATTCTACCCTAAAGAGGCACTGGAGCAACTGGATGCTAGGCAAGGATGGACTTAACAGAGCATTCATTTTTTTTTAGGTTTTTTTTTTTTTTCTCCTCAGCACCTAGGCTGTTTCAAATTAAAGAGAATCCGGCTTCAGGAGGTAGTGCTATTTTAATCATTCCAATGTGTCCAGTACGGGAGATGAACTCAAAAGGTGAATATTAAAAGTAGTTGTGGAATTCAGTCATTTCACGAATGAACACATAATAGCCAAAGGCAAAACCGGAAGGCAACTTCACTTCCAATCAGTGTTTTCATTTTATTGAAACCAGATTGGAATTCCTGGAAAGAAGCCTACATATCACATCTTTAATACTAATTTTCATATACTCCAGTAAAACTGTCAGGGTGAATCAGTTGCTGAAGAAAGCTTCCTGTATAATTTACAGATGTACCTCCCTGTAGCCTGCGATTTCATCCTGATTCAGAAACATGGTTTTGATCACACTCGCAGCTTTCCTCTCACCTGTACAGGTTTTCATTGGCTCTAATTTGATTATTAAAACTGGACGTTTTATGGCAAAGCTGGCGATAAAAGTAGCCCAGCTGCTGTATACTCAGCAAGACTTCATGTGCTTACATACGTGCACACCTATACCCATCAGAGGAGACACACACCTGGACACAGACATCTCCCACAAATTCACCCTTGGAGGATGAAACAACATTCTACGTCCACTCGGCGCAAATATCTTCATCCTCCAAAAACATCAAAGAATCAGTGAGTGGCCGAGGATTTCCAGACGGGGATAAATATAACCCTTGGACGGCCACTCTAAGAGCCTTTTCTCCTAAGCCTGGTGACAAACCCAGCACGTTGTTTGTTTGAAGCAGGGGCCAGCGAGGCTGCGTGGCCGCTAGCCACCGCCACCGCCTCTGAAGCCACTCGGTTTCGCACTGATAGCTGCCCGTTTTGTTTCTCCCCATGAGCTGCCAAGGCCGCCTGCCAAATCCCTTCCCTCCAAGCCCACCGAAGAAAGAAGGGCGAGCACTCTCGTGAGACACCCCCCAGACCCATGTCTCAATCTCCCCCGGGCGCTGCCGTAGGGAAATGTGACATTATTCCCGTGCTCTGGAAGGAGGGATGGGGGGCAGCAGCGGGATATGGGGGGTCATTTTGTGGGGCTATCGTAGCCGTAAGTCCCCACCATTTGGCTTTAGGTAGTGTCAGCACTTCCATTAAAGCTCCATTAGGCTGGGGTTTATAACTNGACACATGTATAAAATGTTTATTAGTCTTAGACATTTCTGGGCTTGTAAAACTCAAAATTATCTTCATTATAAAAAAATGAAATTTAAGGAAGCTGGAGGGTACCTCCAGAGACTTCGATTCAAATCCAGATGAGGCCACAAGTACACATAAGAGCTTACTTGTCTCATCTGAGTCTCCACTCATGTGCTTCACAAAACCAGGGCTCTGCATTGGCACCAGCGCCAGGATGAACTGGCAGAGGTGGTCCAAAAAGCCTGTTGGCAAAAGACTCCGTTGTCTCCCCCGTGTGTTTCAGCATCACAGCCTCCAGCCCAAGGTGAAAGAAAAATCTGAGCAGAGCATTGAAATCTAGTCTTGAATACTGTGTGCTGTCCTTGAACCATCTAATTGTAGGGGAGGGAGGAGAGAAAGTGCAGGAAAATAGCTGAGGAACTGGTGTTTGAACAGCCAAGTGTCACATGTGATGTGGTCCTTCAGCCAAAACCTCATTTCAGCTTTTAGGGGATGAGAAGATACTGTGCTCTCAACATTGTGAGTGGGGTAGTAATACCCAGCTCCCAGAACCTTAATACAGCAGGATGCTCCTGTTCCTGCCTAACCCTACAGGACTCAATCCTACCCCAAAATAAGCCACAATTTCACCAAGACTGCCCTTCAAACTGCATCTGAAAGATGGAGCTGGAGGGCAGGCTACACAGATCCCAAAATGTCACACTTAAGACAGCAGCAAAACCAGCAAGGCAATTTTCATGTGCCTGGCAAGGAACAGTATAATACACTGCAACATGCATATGCCACCTTCTCTTTGCATTTTAAGTCCTGTCTGTACCATCTAGCTCATTGCACGATGTTTGAATTATTTCTTCCCAAATACAGGATGATTTTCTTCTTTTCCAATTTTAAAGGGGAAAAAAAAAAAAAGAGTACTTTAAAAATGTCTCAGTACAAGGCTGGGTGGCAAAGTGGGTTAATGCACAAGCGTTTCACCTCCAGGGGCTTGGTTTCAAAGCCAGGCTGGGTGTCTCCTTGTCACATCACAGCCCCACCGCTCCCTGGCACCAGCAGCAGCGCCTGTGTGCGGGCAGCCTGTGGCTGGGGTAAAATAAGGGGGCATCACAGGTCAAGACCCCAGTGTAACGTAAGAAACGAGGTTAGAAATGACATAAACTCTGAACGTACAAATTAGATTCAGCCAGATCTCTCATTTCAGCAGATGCCCACAGCACAGTCTATACAGCTGAGGTACATGCAGCATCGGTAGAGGTTTTGTTTGTTTGTTTGCCATACTGATGGAGCTGTGGTTTTGCAGACACGTACTGAGATCTATTGATAATCAACAAAGCATATACCCCCAGCTTCAAGGCCATGCTTAAGAGCACACTTGAACAACTCTGATACCATTTAAAAGTCTATAAACTTTTCATTTTTCACTTTACAAAATTAACTTTGCACTCCTTAGCACGGGACAAAAGCTGGTAGTTGGATTAACGGTTGTTTCATCCAGACAGTAGAAAATAATTCAAACCTGCAGCAAATTGAAAAGCCAAATTTCCCCCAGTGTTTCCACTAAGCAAGCCAGTAATAGTCCATATCTTAATCTCCCCTCCTCTTCTTTTATGAAAAATCACACAAGTTTGGAAATACCAAACTCCCAGCAACATGTTTTCTAAGTCGGTCTCTTCTTGATTTGTCTCAGTGACTTACATCTAAAGCCATTTAGAGGCATCACCAGAGCACATAGAAAAGTAAAGTGATGCCTTTTAAGCTGGTGGACACCAAAGTGTCACCTGCACCTGGAGTTGTGGGGTGCTGTGTAAGAAACTCACTGAGCCCCACTGGCGCGTGGCTGCCTTTTTGCTCTCCAAGCCAACAACAACAGTATTCCACATTTCTTTCTAGGGCTCTTCCCTCCAGTACATGATAGATATCTCCCAGTAGGTATCCAGCACTCCCTGTGGAGCACAAAAAAGAAAGGAAGATATTGTTTATTCCTGTTGTGGCAGAAGAAAGCCAAGAATTTTTAAGCATCCCCAGACTATTACCATGGCTCGCTCTCATTGCCTGCCTGTGCCTTCTCCCAAACCCAGCCTTCTAGATGCACTGGAGTATAGGGATCCCATTTGATCCTGAGGGATTGCTTCCACTCAAGCCTTGCATGCACCATTGTATGGTTACACTTTCAAAAGTCCAACCCAAAACTTAATTTTCCTACTCAAACTTCTAATTAAAATATCCTCATATCTAGCCTTCATCAACACACTCACCTTCTGCGTTATTGTCACCCCTCTGAACCGCTTTTTCTCAGGCTCTTCAGTCCTGGAATGAATGGAGATCTGGCATTTCTAGCACAATTTTTTCCAGTGTTGTGGCAACATCAACTTTGTCATATTTACTTTGCAAAAGAGGAAGATTTTTATCTCTCTCCCTAAAATTTCTGGATATCATAAGAACCTTTTTTATATGTATGATGGTGAATCATCAGGCCATGATGCCTTGGGGAAGGCAGGGACCTCCACATCAGCATTTGGTGTGGCACAGCCCTGAACACCTTCTGAAGTAACTCCTCCGTGCTGAAAGGGTAAAGAAGAAAGCACAAGTATTTCTGTTTAATAATGCAGACAATACAAAAATGCACAGAGGTACCAGTTTAGCACAAGTCTCTAACCCACAGCATTCACAAGAGTGAGTTGAAGCATTTTTGTTTCACCAAATCACAAAAATATCTTCAGTACCTGATGGTGGCGGCAAAGTCCCCAGTAGAGTCTCAGACCTATTAGCTTGTTTTTTTCCAGGCATCTTATATTTAGCATTCCCTTTAAACCTGTCTTGGGGACATTCCTATGAACTATCAACCTGGAAATAAGATGATCTACATCAAACGAAGGCCTGAATTATTGCCACAGAGGTGACAAGCTCCATGCACAAGGTTAGTTCAACCACTCCCGTAGCTCATACCAGCCAGGTAAGGAGAAACAAGTACAGAGAAGGACAAGAATAGACAAAAAACCACACAAAATAAGGCATGATGACAGATTCCCTTTGATGGGAGTGACCAAGAAACCTGAACCTGAGACAGATTGACAAGCACCTTGAGGAAACAAGAGTCCAAGGTTTCATTTGAGTAAGTCCATAATGGCTAAAAGGGTGGATCCTGGGAGTCATTTTTTGGTGGTGCCTGATCATAAAGCAGAGAGGCTTTGGATCCCAAGGTACAAACCCTAAATGTTTAGTGATCAAACTGAGGACTCCGCTTTCCTGCCAGAGAAGCAGAGCAGCAGACCTATAACCTCCAGCATAATTTTATCAGTGTAGAGACTTAAATTCCACCAGATAAGGCTTCCTGTTGAAATAAAGAAGCTGTCATTTTCTTGGAGGGTCCGAAAGGAGAACTGAGAGCCTCTTCAGAGTGGAAGGAAGGATGGGGGAAGGGAGAGAGGAATCACTTTTTTGAAATCAAGACGAGAGAAGCAAACAGGAATTTCTTAGTTATTTCCTTATTCCAAGTCCAGAGTCAAGTACACTCACCTGCATTTTGGGAAGGCAAAAGCAGACAACTCTCCCATTCCTTCTACTTGCTTGGGGGACAAAGATGCCACAGATCAAAAATCGCCAGTGGCATATGATACAGCAGTGACTGTTCTTCTGGTCCAGCTCAGCCCAAGGCTTGTTTCAAGGTGGTGGTGATACATCATCCATGAGGGAAACGGTGCTGGAGAAAACAAGGTGCCATCCACAGGGAGTCTTCTGGAGGGCTCGTCCCAGGAGGGAGACATCCTGAAGGGCAGAGAGAGGTCCATGAGCCCAACAGCATGTGCTGACCAGTTGGTCCTGCTTGTGGGAGGGGTGACAGGGCTGCCCAGGGTGCAAGGCTCTGGCCCTAGTCCATAGTCTGGGGAACTGAGAAGCTTTGGCCACCAGCAGTGCCCGTAAGATCCCTGTTACACAGGACATGGAAACCTGACAGACAGGCTGCATCGCCTTCACCTTCGCTGTGTCCTTCACTGTCATTTGCAAACCTCAGGAGTTGCTATTTCGAATTGCGACAATTTTTCCTCCCTTAATTTTGGTTTGCAGTGCCTAAAAGAAGCTGCCCTGGGGCTGGCAGTAAGCATGGTGGCCTTTGGAGTAGGGTGAGGAAAGCCTTTGTCCTGGTGCTGGAGGGCAGCCAGAGCAAAGGCTCGTGGATAGAAAGACACACACCTTGAGAAGGCAACCTTTTTTCTCATTTCCCTCCTTTTGGTTAGTGTCTAATATCACATATCGGGTCACCGGATACAGACAATTAAAATGAAAACCCCACAAACACCATGGATAGTTGCAGAAGGCTGAAAAAAAATGTAAAAAAAAAAAAGAAAAAAAAATCACAAGGCTTATTTTCCAAAAATAAAAATCTGTCAGAAAACATATCAAAACAGCCAGCACTCAGCACTGCGAATAAAATTATCAGACTCAATAAATATTTTATGCTCCCATTCTAATTGCCAAAAAAAAAAAAAAGTTAATTTCTGAAGCAAAGTTTTTTTTTTTATCTTTATTTTTAAACCCTTAACATAATGACTGAATGCCTAATACGAAATTGATAAATTTTTAAAAGGTTTCTTTGAAAAAAAAAAATTCAAAGCTGAACTTCAGCAGAAGACCACAGGGAAAGTCTATAATCTTTAGTCGGACGCCTGGCACACCACCGCTCCGGCCGGTGCCAGCACTGCATTCTGACAGAACAAGTGTTGCATGAGATGTGAAGGATGACTCCGGTCTGCCGAAAAAACCCTGGAGCAGGTGTTCCTCATCCTCATTTGCAATGGAGCATGGCCCCTGGCTCAGTGAGCTGGAGCAAATGCGCTGGCAGGACCCATCATGTACCTGCGTGCTGAGATGCACTAATGATAATGGATGCGGGCCTATTAACCACCCCATTTGTAATGGCACACAACGCTGATTGCTCGGGGAGTGAGTCAGCGGCTTTCCAAGAGGGAGCGGGGAATGCTGGGAACCCGTGATCCTTTGTGCATCCCTTCTGCTCTGCTGGGTGTACGACTCCGTTAGTCTTTATTTAATAATACAAATGAATACACGATTGGCTACATGGTTGTACATGAAGATAAGGTGCTTTGGGCAGCGCCGCATCGGCCTTGTTGTCTTGGGTTTCTGTATAATTTTTTTTCCTTCTGGGGTGGGAGAATGTCCCCAGCTGGGGCTTGATCTGAGAACCACCAACTCCAGGGCAGAAGTTAAGAGTCCGACAAGCACATGTAAGCTTTGGGAGTTTACAGAAAGCTTCTGCTTATCTTTAAGCGAATTTTTTGGCACAGCTAGGGAAAAATGCACTACTCGACTTCCGCCCTTCATTGCCTCGGTTTCCTTAGGAAAGGAAATCATAGAATCACAGAATCGTTTGGCTTGGAAAGGACCTTAAACATCAACAAGTTCCACCCCCTGCCCTGGGCAGGGACACCTCCCACCAGACCAGGTTGCTCCAAGCCCCCTCCAACCTGGCCTTGAACCCCTCCAGGGATGGGGCAGCCACAGCTTCTCTGGGCAACCTGGGCAGGCTCTCACCACCCTCACACCAAAGAAGTTCTTCCCCAGATCTCACCTCAATCTCCCCTTTTTCAGTTTAAATCCACCAAGAATAACCTTTAAGAACACAGACCCAGGCTGTGTCACTGTTTGTGTTGTTCTTAAATAACTCCTTGCTGCTCATTTCCATATAAACGCCTCCTGCTGAAAGCCTGTTCAAAGAATTCCTGGAATAAACAAAGCAATTCAGAAAGGACGCAGTCATTAATAAATAGATCACATTACTTGTAGGTACTTGATGCCACGACCAACTTAGTTAAAGAGTTACTTTTGGGCCACAATGTTGCAATCAGCAAAATGCAATGTAATTATTATTGTAAACGTAACTACTGGATTTGCCAGGTTCTTGGCAAAACAGAATAAGCTGCTTATGCTGTCCTGCTCCACAGCAGCTCTGTTTTCATTTCTTTGCAAAATGTGTAAGAGGGCTCTTTTGATACATTTTGCAAAACAGGCGATTTGGTTGCCAATTTCCTCTGACAGGCAAACGTCTCCAATTATTTTGTTTAATAAAGTGCAGTTTTTTGTGCACAACAAGCAAGGCATGAAAATAAATAAGAAAGATCAGATATTACCTCAAGTTGTAATGACCAGTTTGCATCCACGTAGTTCCCAGTGCAATGTTTCATATTTGAAGCTTTGTAAGCAGAAAAAAAAAAAAAAAAAGACAATTTGTGCACATAAATTCATAGGTAACTGCATCAAAAGGGTCTGGCATGTTCTGGGAGCTTTACACCACTCCAATAACGCAAACAACTGTAAATATGGCTTAAAAGTTGATTTACATAATTAGTTGAGCATCTTTGTGTCTAGAAGTACAAAGCAACTGAATCCCATCAGCCAGACTGGATCCCACATTTCTATTATTTTCTGCTTTTCCCTTGGCAGTCACAGTTTTGAGTTTGAATGACCATTTAACAAAAAAAAAAAAAACAAAAAAACCCAAACACAACACCTCAATTAGTATAAAAGTTATATATACACATCACATGTCCACAGCCTTCCTGTGATCAGGTAAAGGCCACAAATGAATCTCCGTGCAGATACACGCAAGAGCAGCCATGTCACAGGAAAGCATGTGGGTATGTTCTGTCTATAGAGCCTATAGAGGTCCGGTTCACAAGGACTGAACGTGAGAGGAACGAAGAACGGAGACTTGGCCATTAACTGCAACATGCCAATATTAGCAATTCACCATAAAATGTTTTACTGTTCTGATTTTGCCCTTGCTCAACTCGTTGCTTTAAAGACCAGACTTGGCAACCCGGTCCCCCACCCCCATATACACCCAATCCACTTTGCTGGCAGTCACGTTACAGTCATCAAAGGGGCTGGAATTTCTCTATATGTATTGTACAGTATATTTCAAAGGAATTTTTCTGCCATGCACAGTATATCAATACTCAATGTGGGAGTAATTTAACTTCTTAATTTATTGCAGCAGTAACAGCATTTTCAAACTGGTCATAAAATATTCTTGTACTCTTCTAATCTGGGTTTTCAATGTTCTATAATGGGAATTCTATGAATAATATTGGGAAGTGAGAGATATTTTATACGGTATCTCTAAGGGAACAGTGTTATTGCATAAAAGTTAGGTGACATGGGAGAGACTGATAGAGGTGGTGTTTAAAAAAAATTTACCCTTCAGGATTTGTCACATGAATAATAATGATTTAGTGACATTTTTCCTTCCTAAAAATCAAATCTACTGTAAGATAGGGTTACAAAAAGTGTGTTCTAATTATGGAAGGCTCCATAACATATAGAGCAACCACAGCTAATATCAGCTATCTAATGGCAATTGCAAGCTGTCCAACTACTCTCTCTTGTCCAGTTTTGAATATATTCTTACTATTTTTTGTATCTTGCCATTACTAAGACCCCAGTGAGACCAAGGCCCTGCTATAGGACATGCCTCAAAACCACCAACCTGCTGGAAGGATTCGCATTCACCACCCACCACCCAGACAAGGAAGGAGCAAGAGTCCTCCTCACACAGTCAGGCCTGGAGCTGGTTTTGTCCTGGACTCCAGAGAAGTGTCTGCAACAAGTCAGGCACCAAACCTGTCAGATCTCATCCCATGTTGCTCTTAGCAAGGTATTTTTCTAACCACAGGATGGAAAATTATAGATGACTTTCCCCAGGAGGTCTGTGTGGATGCTCAGAGGTCCCAGGACCACGGTCCAGCAGCCAATGCTGCAGCACCTCCAGCACTGCTTGGTTTCCCTTGAGATTATTTTTTTAATTTCCTATCAAGGATATTTGTCCTCTGGTACTCCCTAGAGATCAACCACAGCCTGCCTATCACCTCTTTGAGTGTCACCTAATTTTGCCTTGGCTGCAAAGAGAACCTTGTCCTTCCTCTCCATCGATGCTCGGCTCCAAACTGTCTTGCTTTGCAGAAGGATCATGGGTGGTGGGTTCCTGGAGAGGAGTGTGGGACACCATCACCTCCTTGTCCCATCGGTACCCATTGCTAAGAGCTTCAGCTTTGGAGCAGCACCCTGGGCTCCACCATCTTGCACACTCCAACCCCAGGTTTTCTATGAATGCTTTGTTTCCTTGCATTTTTTGGAGGAGCAGGTGTCATGTTATTGTGCTTTCTGGTTTTTTTTAGCACTCCTGGTGAAATGTATTGTTGTAAAGCGCCTTGAGCACACTGGCAGGGAAAGACAATTATCCAGCATTTCCAGTCTTGGAAAAGTGTAATTGTGATATATATGTGCACTACCTTCCAACACAGTCTTACAGCCTGACTCTCATCTTTCCAATTCGACGCCATTGTCTTGATCCACTCTGTCCAGCGTATCCTGCCCTTGGAAATAACCATACACATTCAGACACAAGTTGGGGACTTGCAGTTGAGGCACAATGTACAATAGATTAACAATTTTCACTTCCTTATAGTATAATTACATTCACTGAGTTTAAATAAGAGCTTACACTCAACCTTGTCACTGCTGTACAATTAGAGGATGCTGGGAGTTTTTTTATTAAACTATTTTCCAGGAAAAAGGCCACCACTCTTTGGACCCAAAGCACTTCACAGGGCACCAAAAGCTCAACATCACATTGAACCAATTCCTGACCAGTTTCCCCATACTATAAGTTTTAGCTAGTCACATAAAATGAGCCAAACCCAGCAAGCTCAAGCTTCCAGGGTAGAGCCACCATCCCAGGGCTGAGATGTAGCTCAGGTATATCACTCTTAAAGCAAAACAAGGGGACTACACACTTGGGTCCAACCAGTTGAAGCAGATTTTTCTGGTCAGCCCCTCACCAGCTTTTCTGGTGTGTTCTACAAGCTCCAAAATCAGGGGTGAACCATCAGTTTCACCTCAGCTTTTCCAAATGATAAAGGTAGCAACACATGGGAACCTCCCGGGGCACTGAGCCCAGGGGATGATCATTTCCAGGACAGACCATCACACTGTGTATGTTCCTAAGGTCTAAACAGATCAATACTTGAAATACTGCCCCAATATACACCCCTTTTCCCTCCTGTATTTTAATTTACTGCCATTCAGTCATTCATTTGGAAATAAAGCACAGAGAATTAAACATGATTGCACCAGGGGTGGCATGGGACTGGCCATCCTGGGCTGGATCAAAGGTCCATCCATCCTGGCGCCTGTCCCTGCCCCATACCGAGTGAGGGCTGCAAGAGCCGGAGCGGGGAGCAACATTTCCTACCGCTGTGCTCTCAGTTCCTGCAGATTTGAGCAACCAGCAGTCCTGCCCTGTTAACTTTTGGCTTACACTCCCACCTTTTAGTCCCCCTGCTTCCCACGCAGAAGCCACCCCACACCTTTGACCATCCTTTTCACCTCTTTCTGTGCCCAGACAGAAGGACTGCAGGTGTATACATCCCGCACACTCTATATATGAAAGTGTGTGGGAAGTTTATGTATAGAATAACAATGCTTTTTTTTACCTTTCCTAATATTTTTTCATATCACTTGCCTTTTTTTTTTCCTTTTTGACACTGCTACTGAGCACTGAACATACGTGAGTGCATGTATACAAATGCCCAAAACCAGGCACGACTATCCCATAGCTGATATCTCCATTCCCTATAATCATTAATTATTTTACACAAGAAATGCCAAGCAGCTGGAAGCCAGGGAAGAATTGGTTATGAGCTGACTTGAGAAGGGTACAAGATGGATGCAAAGGACAGGTGGCAGAAATTCCCCATATTTTCACCATCACAGAGTTGCACATCAATTCAGTATTTTTTTTCCCAAGACCTAAAGCATGCCTGCTGCTTGGTCTGAGACATGAAGGATCTCGTGTCTGCTTTTATGTGTGTTAGCCCTGCTGTACTCTCCCAACTGTGGAGCACAGCTGGGCTTTAGTTACATCTACAGCTGACCAAAGGCAGCAGGATTTCCAGCTTCATATACATGTATTTTCTCATGTGCACCCGCAGACATGTACACACATTTATGGACATTTTTCCCCCAAAAAAAAAGTTTCCAGGAAAAATGAAGCCTCTGAGGTTACAAATAGCTCAGGTTAATTGACATTTTTTCAGTGTCACTGCCTATGCCTTCTGGTATAGATAAGGTTGAGAGGAATAATAATTTCCCTGACTGGCTACCCATTTCCAGAGCTGATGGTCAATGGCAAAACATCTGGAGCTCAGTGAGAGCTCCCTTCAAAAATTAGGAAGACTCTGGATTTTTAAGAGCTTCACAAATCCTAAGACATTTCAAACAACATTTTGAGCTCAAATGAATTACTCTTTCAACGAACAAAAAAAAAAAAAANTGAATGAAGAAAAACTAAAGGTGGCTTGGTTGGGATTTTGTGGTGGTTTTTTTTTTTTTCCTTTCCCATCTGCAATGGCTTTTGCAGAGATATCAAAATCAAGAAGAGAGAAATCGGATCAAAAGGACTGAACAGATTCGCTTGTAGCAGAAAATACTGTTGGCACCTCTCCTTAGGTAGACCGAGAACCACACAATTCCTTGCTATTGTTAAAGGAGGATTTTCCTTGAAGTCCGGTTAATCCATTAAGG
>VXBJ01006241.1:332300-373526 GCA_013400055.1 Nycticryphes semicollaris
GGACACGTTCCTGTGTGACCTGATCTAGGTGTTCCTGCTCCATCCAGGGGATCAGACTCAGTGATCTTTCAAGGTCCCTTCCAATCCCTGAGATTCTGTGATTCTATGATATTCTGTGAGATAAAAAAATGCACTCACAACACTGACCTAGCTTATTTTGAAGAAGCATTTGAGCAGAGAAACCGTGCTTATTTGATGAGTCTTTCTGAAGAAGGCAGCTGGGCAGCCTGAGGAGCAGGAATTTGTACCAATTGAGCCAGGTCTCCACAAGTGAGTCTCTGCCCTTAATGTCTCGGGAGCTGATCTGTATCCCGAGGATGGTTATGTACCTGGGGGAGAGAAGGGACTGCACTAGGATGAAAATTTGGCTGCAGCTTCAATAATGTTGCTAATGTCCCTGGGTGGACATTAACCAGAAACAACTCCTGCCGCAGACATGGCATTCAAAACCTTGACTTGTCACCAGTGTTGAATTCTGTCTACCTGTTCAGTGCTCTGGTTCCTGATAATACACCTGACCTGGATGATGATAATGGTTGTGCCATAACTGGTCAGTCCTGAAGTGGTCATCAGGCATTCGAACTTGATAATTCACAGTAGAATTACAGAATAGTTTTATGGAATCACAGAATTTTCATGGTTGGAAAGCACATCTGTGGTCATTAAGTCCAACCATACACACACAAAAAAATCCTCCTACAATCTCAGCCAGTAGAGCATGCCCTGAAGTGCCACATCTACACATTTTTTAAATACCTCCAGGGATGCGACTCAACCACCTCCCCGGGCACGCTGTTCCAGTGCCTGACCACTCTTGTCAGTAAAGTCATTCTTCCTAATATCCAGTCTAAACCACCCCTGCTGCAACTTCAGACCATTTCCTCTGGTCCTGTCATTATTCACTTGGGAGAAGAGGCCAGCACTCACTTCTCCAGTCCCTTTCCTGCCATGAAGAGGGACACAACCAGACCAGGTTGCTCTAGAGCCCCGTCCAACCTGACCTGGACTGTTTCCAGGGATGGGGCACCTCCCACCTCCCTGGGCAGGGTGTCCACAACTTGGTGGTTTTGAGCATAGCTCTTGTGACACGTGAAACGCACCAGAGGTCACCGCAAGTGACACAGAACACAGCCGTGAGCTGCCAACACCAGGCCGCGAGCAACGGCGCCAGGATGCAGATGAGGATGGAGCCGTACCTGCAGCTGCCTGGCACAAGCCGCCACTGGGCTCAGGGCGGTGGCAGGTAGCGGTACCTGCCGGCCCCGTGTTGGAGAGTGCCAGGACTAATGACAAGCTGTTGTAAGGCTGCTCCTGCAGCGGCAGGCAAAGATTAGGAGCCTGTCAGAAGGCATCACTGGCGGTTTGGGGAGCCCTTTCTGAAGTCGGTCTGAATTAATAAATAAAGACAAGCTTTCTCTTACAGCTCTTTTATGGTGGGGATGGGTCTGCATGAAAATCAGCTGAAAAGGGAACAAGTTTGGATTATTAATGGTCACTTTTGTTTAACAAATGTTTTTTGTATAACCACCTTGTGCATCCTGGGAAGGGAGGATGTTCAATTATTAAACTGAGCATTAAATTATTTCTTTCTTTCATTTGTTTTCCCAAACTAAACAGATCATAAGCAGAAACCCACCATTCCTAGGGTTTTTATTTTGGTTTTGTACTACCTGATAGCACGCCCATGCTGATTAAAACACTGCAACTCTCTGAGTTCTATCACAGTGGACTGCCCTTCTTCCTCCCCACAAAGATGCCTTTATCAACTAATCATATAGAATTTACACATGCCCTTTGGACAATCACAGGTTAATTAATATAAATTTATATTATTGAGGTGAAAAAAAAAATAAAAGAACAAAACAAACCGCAACCCACATCAAAGTTAACAGAGGACCAGCAGTCTCTGCAAATTATCCAAGTAAATTAGGAAGTATTCCATTATACTTCCACATCTCCCCATTGGTGCAGTTCCTGTCAAATTACACATGGCTGCAAAGATATCTCTTTAGTTACCTTAGCACTACTGAAACTAGTACATATCAAACTAAAAGGAGAAATAAAAGACTCTTTAAGAAATTCACCTGCAGGAGAGGATGGTCTAACTTTGGGTTCTCCAGGCACTCACAAATAATCAGACACCTACATATAATAAATAATAAAATAAACCCACCCGCGAATAATAGAACACTCCAGCTGTCATAATGCTGAAGAAAACCTTGAAAATGTACTCAAAGGTAACCAATGTGGTGATGCCTGCTCATGTTTGCTGACAAAATAATGCATGGTGACACCCAGGGATCATATCTTAAGTGTCAGAGTTGGTACCTACTTCTCTGCTCATCAAAGCACGCAGGAGAGGGAAGAACACCCATATTATGGAAATCTAAAGGCAAAGTTCCCACAACAGATGTATGGGACAACTTACCCAGCGAAGGGATGGTAGATGCAGCCTTGGGAGGTGGGCTCTTGTTTGCACGGGACGCTTCTAGAGTCACGTAGGCTGAAATTAGAGACAAAATACCAGAAAATATTCTCAACTTTATGAATATATTCACCCGAAATCACAGAATGGTTGGAGTTGGAAGGGACCTTAAAGATTGTCTAGTTCCAACCTTGAGGTGTTCATCTCCTGAGTGAGTCGCCCTTTCCATACAAGACTGCACCCAAAATTTCTGCCGTATACTTTTTTGGCCACAAAAGCACAGGCCAGCTGCACACACCAGGTTTACCTGCCGCAGAAGTCTGTTTCCTTCGGCTGGAGCAGGGCACTTGCTGTTTTGTGAGTCTCTTCAGCACAGCTGAGCACTCTTTCACTTAGATAATTAATTTGAAATTAAATATTAAATATTAATAAATATAGCTCAGGTAATAAATTGCATATACTAATTTAATTAAAAATAGATTATAGCATATTTTACAAATGGGACATTTTTGTAAGGAAATATAATGGACTTGTTATGTTTCTGCTTTATCCTAAGAATGAGCAAGCTTCTTGTGCATTTAGTCCTTATTGTGTCTCATTAAATTTTTAAAAACAGCTATTTTAATTGTCAAGTATTTGACAGACTGTGAGAAAAACCTGACACTTAAGTTTCAATTTTACAAAATACATTTTTAATGAAGAATTCTGCATCATGTTTTATTATCTATAATAATTTTGGAGAATAAGAAAAAGGAAAAAAAAGGAAAAAAATGGAAATCAAAATTTCCACACCTGGTCAAAAAATCTAGTTAAAATTAAGTGGTTCATCTGAGATAACCCAGAGAACATCGGGTCTTTGTCATGCCAAGTGACACTTGAGCAGTTTGTTCAGCAAAACCCCTAATTAGTGCTCAAAGTCATAAGACTCTGAGACCGTCCCAGGATGGGGTTAGTGGGCACCAGTTCTGAAAAACCTGGGTAATAGATTTAAACAACAGAAAAAAACTGACTGATGCCATTTTTCACAGTAGGATTGAGACTCCCAGGGAACATGAACTGAAATGTTTTGTCCTGTCCAAGAGCTCTCTTTGGTAAAAAATGGGAACAAAAAGGATGATCTCTACAATGTGCCCATCCCAAAGAGCCCTGTTGCAAAGTGAACCTGCCTGCTCCTCTGCCTGTGTCTTCTCCTCCCTGGAAGNACGAATATATTCACCCGAAATCACAGAATGGTTGGAGTTGGAAGGGACCTTAAAGATTGTCTAGTTCCAACCTTGAGGTGTTCATCTCCTGAGTGAGTCGACCTTTCCATACAAGACTGCACCCAAAATTTCTGCCGTATACTTTTTTGGCCACAAAAGCACAGGCCAGCTGCACACACCAGGTTTACCTGCCGCAGAAGTCTGTTTCCTTCGGCTGGAGCAGGGCACTTGCTGTTTTGTGAGTCTCTTCAGCACAGCTGAGCACTCTTTCACTTAGATAATTAATTTGAAATTAAATATTAAATATTAATAAATATAGCTCAGGTAATAAATTGCATATACTAATTTAATTAAAAATAGATTATAGCATATTTTACAAATGGGACATTTTTGTAAGGAAATATAATGGACTTGTTATGTTTCTGCTTTATCCTAAGAATGAGCAAGCTTCTTGTGCATTTAGTCCTTATTGTGTCTCATTAAATTTTTAAAAACAGCTATTTTAATTGTCAAGTATTTGACAGACTGTGAGAAAAACCTGACACTTAAGTTTCAATTTTACAAAATACATTTTTAATGAAGAATTCTGCATCATGTTTTATTATCTATAATAATTTTGGAGAATAAGAAAGAGGAAAAAAAAGGAAAAAAATGGAAAACAAAATTTCCACACCTGGGCAAAGAATCTAGTTAAAATTAAGTGGTTCATCTGAGATAACCCAGAGAACATCGGGTCTTTGTCATGCCAAGTGACACTTGAGCAGTTTGTTCAGCAAAACCCCTAATTAGTGCTCAAAGTCATAAGACTCTGAGACCGTCCCAGGATGGGGTTAGTGGGCACCAGTTCTGAAAAACCTGGGTAATAGATTTAAACAACAGAAAAAAACTGACTGATGCCATTTTTCACAGTAGGATTGAGACTCCCAGGGAACATGAACTGAAATGTTTTGTCCTGTCCAAGAGCTCTCTTTGGTAAAAAATGGGAACAAAAAGGATGATCTCTACAATGTGCCCATCCCAAAGAGCCCTGTTGCAAAGTGAACCTGCCTGCTCCTCTGCCTGTGTCTTCTCCTCCCTGGAAGGGGATAGGCATGGGAAAAAAGCAGAGGAACACGGAAAATGCTTCAGAGGCAGGTTTAGTTTGAGAAGGCAATTTTCCACAGAGGAATATTGGACCTTTCCCCCTTGCAGCAGCTCCTCCTGGGCGCCTGAGAGCAGCACAAACCACACCGAAGAGGAGAGAGGACGGCGAAGGGAGCGTTCGACAGTCAGAAACAGCTGTAAGTGGACAGAAGTGATAAAGCAAAGTAGCACAATGACTTTGGCATTCGCGGCTACACAAAACAAGCGTAATTTATACACCGAAGGGTGGAACTGGCCTTGTAACGGGAAAAGCAATTAGCAGAAGTATGCAGAGGGAGGCGGGGGCCCACTTTATATTACAGCCTTACTGTCACTTGCCTTCCTTGCTTATATACTACTTCTGGCAAGGCTGACCTGACACAAAAGGGATGTGCTGACAGTGGCTTGTGAGCCAGGCTGCTGAAAGTTGAGGCATTGAGTTTCCTTTATTCCTTTTCTTCTGTGAGGCTCCCTTTGCCATTAACCATTTCGGGTTGGTGCAAGTCTGATCAGCATCTTCTGAAATGTTAAAAGTGACCACAGCCTGATTAGTGGGGGTTTTTCCCCTTCAATACAACAAAATCTACCGAATTAATTCTCTCTAGGAAACCTAACCCTACTTGTCCTACTTGCCCCCTTGAACGGTACAAAACCTATGTGCCTTTTATTCTTCTTTTTCATAAGGAAACACCTCCACATGAACATGAGTTTCTGTGCTCCTTTTCCCCTATTTGTGAAACTGAGTGGGGTTTAAGCAGGCTGTGAGCAGCAGAGGGAAAACGTGCATAACTGTAGAGACAACGTACTTTTGGAGGGAAAGGGTTTCCACATCACACCACCACCAAGGGAAATGCAATTGATTCACTAACAAGTTAAATGGATTTTATGTACCTATTCCACGCTTTAAATACCTAGCAACCCAGGAGAACACTTCTCCTCCTTAAGGGAGAGTCACACCCCAAAGAAAGGCACAAACACACCTACAAATATTTTATAGTGTTTTAATGTGAAATACATGTTGTTCCAAGTAAGGTAAAGGCCACTAATATCAGCAGAGGACCCGTTGCCCTTCTTGGCGATCTCTCTGATGGCACAGACCCATCCCCTCATTCCTTCTTTCCCTCCTTCCAACTCCCCTTTTCTTCATTACCTGTGCCCCACAGCACCAAGGTCCATCCTCCCGACGTGTAACTGGCATTTGAACTTCATATATCAAAAACAGGTCAAAAATTTCTACTGAGGTTGAAAGCTCAGTAGACAAGATGTCATCTCACACCACTGATATGCTAAAAACCTCGCCTTACTATTTGGTAACAAAATAGTCATGGTAAAATGCCAAGCTTTGTAAATTCTTTGTAACAGACCTTCTCTTCTGGTTTGGAACTTGGTACGCTTTCCCATCACCTGCATTTGCTCTAGGTTCAGGTTGCCAGTGCTGGAGGACTCCCCCTCTGCAAATATCTCAGTGGGAACCAAGTCAGCACACCACTGGAATGTTTCATAGCCCTTCTGCACTTAGGGATGGTGGTGTCCACAAAGCAGATCCCACAAGCAGCCAGCAACGGAGGGAAGAATTTATGAGAGCATCGTACCGTCATTGGAAAAGCTAATCATTTCATCCCTTGTCTCTGCGTTTCCACAGCAAAAGGTGGAAATCTACCAACCCACCTCTATAATGCACAAAATAAAATCAGCTTTCTGATAAATTTTCTCTGACTTTTTATAAACTAATCTAGGTTATTGCGGAAACAGTTCATTCCAATGCACAATCCACAGCAGCAAAGAAGAAGCAGGGAATGAGAAGAGAGAAGTTCTTCTTCCTGAGGTTTCTGCCTCTTCCTCCTTACCAGACGTTTCTGTGGAGGAACACCACCAGCTCTCTTCTCCCACATCCCAGGCACTACATTTACACCCCAACACTCAACTTCCACTATTTTATGAAAATATTTTATTTTAGTCTTATTGTCAAACTTTTCTGACTATGCTTGCATCATGTTTGTTCTTGTTACCGGTTTCCAAAGAAAACAAGAGGTAGAGATGCCCTGAAGCATCTTATGAAACCTGGTATACAGACACCCCAGGAAGTCGGGGAGAGCAAACGTGCAAAACTGTTTGTAATACCTTCCTTTTCCTAAGAACCACCATTTCTGAGAGAGCCCTTCATACTCATAAGCACCTGTAAACATTTGCACCTTGTAACCAAACCCCTCAGAAAGGGATTCACCACTCTCTGTATTTGATTTCTACCTCTAACCATGCATTTTGCTTAAGTCCTGGTCACATGCCAGCACCCATCTGTGTAAATATGCAATTTTTCTAGCTGAATTGCACATCCACAGCCACGACTCAACCACAGAAAGATCATGTAAATAATGGAAGCTGACAGCATAAGTAATTTTTTTCATGTTTCAGACGCCATGGTTGACTGCTGAACTGTGAGATCTGCTGTTTTTAGACTGTGCTAAGTTCTCCCCTTTCACCCCTGAAGATTCGAGACTAAAGGATGAATCTTGAATCACATGCTTCAAATGTTTTTCTTATCACACAGCTCAGTCAACACTTGTTCACATCCTACGACCTTTCCCTACAGTGGAGCTGCATCTTTCTTCTACCTTTCAAGGCCACTTACTCAAACAGTAGCTGCTGGTGTAACTGGAAACACATAAAGTGACCATCACAAACCACGGGCCTCCCCAGTGCATTAATGGAGGGCGAAGTCGTCACTAAGCCCTAAAAGAACAGGGTAGGTAAAGCTATGTAGCATGGAGCTTCTAGTATTTCTCTTTTCTGATGTTTTCATTAAGTCAAGAAACCTATCTCATAAATGCCAGAAATTAAAAACGGCGGGTCCAAACGCAGGGAGGAGAACGAGGCTTAAAAGAAAGCGCCAGGTCTGCAACACAATGGCCTGTATAATTGGTTCTTTTGAAGTTTCTAATCACTTTTGGTAAGATCAACTGGAAGTGACAAGTGAGGCTATCGGAACAGTGACTCCGTACAATGGTGGCACATGGGACTTAAACCGGTTTGTGTGGTAATTGTTAATTGTTTGGGGGCTTCCTTTAAGGCGCAAAACATATCAGAAGAGTTACCATTTAAAAAAAAATAAAAAATCCTCCCAGCATAAATTATGTGGTCAGTATTTCAGATCTCATACAAATCATTTGCCTGTGAAAATGTTATCAAAATATGAGCTATCCCTTTCAAATATATTTTAAACAATGTTAATGTATTTTCACATGTCATCAGTTGACAGCTCCACCATCGTTGCTCGTCAGCCACCAGGGAAATTTACATGCATTTGAATTCACCCTGCCAAGCACGGGCAGCCCCGACTGACAGCCCATTTAACTAGGTGATAAGTTAATCTGTACAACATTTGATAGATTTCTGTCTTTTACCTAAGCCATAGTTTGTGAAAATGATTCAGTGACAGGATTTGCAAACCAGTCGTGTCTCTGTGTTCGGTCTCAGTGGGAGGCGTTATATTTCTTCATGTATAATGCTGGTCTCCACCCAAGCTGGCCACGTCAAGCTAGACTAAACGTTGTCCCAACAACAACGGGATTCAGCGTTCACATTCTTTTCCTTCCACAAATGCAACTTCTCAGCTGAAGCTCAGGTCAGTTATGGATTAGGAGACGATTTTGCAAGGATGGCCAATGATCTCTATCTACCACCTCTTCACATTCACCCTCTCATGAGGACTGCCGTATTTCCTGGTGTTCCTCACCCAGGTGGCACATCCATTGGTCTGTATTAGATCCCAGGCCGGGCTCATCCCGTCACACGGCTTGACACAACGCAACCTGCTCTTTGCACATCACAGCGTTTAAACTCCAAGTAGAAGACAATGGTTAGCCAAAAATTACCCGCAGCCCCCCAGACATGCACAGCACTCTCTTGTTCCCCATAACATATCATTAAGCAACCAGACATCACTAGGTTTTAAACAAATCCCTTGAATTGCCAGAATTTTTCATTAAAATATCTCCTACCTCCAACAATTTATGCTTCCTTGCAGTAACTAGGATCACTGCACCATTCATTTGCAAGGCCATCTAAACAGGGGGCTCGGCGCTTCTGATGGGGTTGTATATTTAACCACAACAAAACGCAGAGGGCATTTTGATGTCTGGAAATGCCCAGAAGGAGATTTCTATTTACTTTCTCTTACACAGTACATTACCGAAGCCAGGAGACTCAGTAGTCAGCAAGCCATTATTTATTTATTCAAAACATCTTTCATTTCCTGAGATGCAGTATGTTATTTACAGGGTGCACACTGTCGTTACATGAAGTAAGTATCAACAGGCAGATTAAAATCAGGGTACTTCACCCATAATGATATATTCTGGTAATGATCATTTTCAAAGAGTTGCTAAAATGTAAGTAAATCTCTTACTGGTTTCAGTAACAAATGTTCTGAAAGGGTAGTCAGGGCAACAGAGACAACACCATAGGCAGATGAGTTTGGTGAATTAAATTTCACGTATAGAGCCTCTATGCCAAGGAGGAAGATGGAGATGCTGAAGGTGGAAAGCCACAAAAAGCTTTGGAAACCAAAGAGATTAATGTGCTCTGAGCCGTTTGTTCAGATGCAATTTCAAATAAAAGTAACACATTTGCAGCGTTTGGAAAGGATCATTTTCTCATCAAGGCAGAGACGCAGGCTTAAAATATTAATTAAATAGAACTCAAGTCTATGTAAACCTTGAAAGCAGATGCCGAGAAACTAAATATATTGAACCTAAAGGTAGGCTAAAGTGGAAATACCCATGGGCAAGTTCCACTGCAGAAATGTAGGTCAGGAGCCTACTTCTCAAAATGCATCACCCGTAATGTTCCCTATTTAATGTATGGAGTATTAGGTTAAGAGATGATGGGATTTTATGCATCTTTTATACATATAAAACCTTGATGCAAGCAACCAAACTTAATCCCCTCCCCAGCACCATCTCAAGTCCTTCCTGATCTTTGCAAAAGACATAAAGGCTGGTTTGATAAAATACCACTAGAAACTCTACTAATTGCTTGAAGAGTTATGAGAGTCACCAGTTTATCTCAAGACAAATGCATTACGGCCATGGAACTGTTATTAAACTCCCCCAAATTCACATTTTTACCTGCTCTTCTGATGCACACCTGTAGCTTGCTCACAAGGAAGAATGTAGACAACAGAAGGGCATGGGAGCAACCTGCAAATTCACATAGTAGAACAGAAAAAGAGGAATTTAGCACAGGCATGGTGGTAATTGTGGTAAATTCAGAAAATCCTCCATTTTCAAAGCTCCCTCAAAAGCATACCTCTGTGAGCACCACCAGCAAGGTGTTGCAGGAAGACCTTCACCCTACACCAGGCTTAGAGACAAAAGGCTTAGAGAAAACCAGCTCTTCTTTACTGGACTTTTAGAGGCAGACAGAAGAAAAAGGAAACCTACGTTATTATTACCACTATTACAACTCCAGGAGCAATAAGCAGGTCCTGGGGTGCACTCTAGGAGCACTGTGTAGGTCCACCAGGGAGTCACAGGACTGAAATGCTGCCGATCTGAGCCCTCCTAGACTGCAAGAGTGATGCTGGGTAACCCAATTCATGTGCCCTAGCCTTGGTTTCTCCTCCTCAAAACAGAGATAAGAATCCTTTCTTTCCCCTACTTTTGCATCTTTTAGCTCTGAAGGGTCATAGGGATATGCAAGACCTAGTACAAGGGGACCCAGATGCTGCTTTAATAAAAATAATTTAACATGGAATAAATAGCCATGATATTAGGGGTGTGAGAAGCCAAGAGGAAAGTTAATATGACTATAGGAGGTGGTGTGATGGGTAATGAGGTGCCTACGGGGGAGGGAATAGGAGCAGGGGCTGGGGACAAAGGGTTTCTGCCCGGAGCAGGTCTTGGCACCCAGGAGAGAGGCAGAGGGTGCATCACAGCTACAGCCGAGGGCCGGGGGCGGTGGGGAGGTGCTGGCTTAATTCTGAGCTGCTTTTCAGGGGTTAGGATTCACTGGGATGTTTCATTAACATCTCTTTGTCCTTGGGAAAACTCTTGGCACGGGATGCACATACCATTAGCGGCAGAAAGAGCAGCAGGACCAGCGGCATTGGGCTGCTTCCCCGTTCACCCCCATGAACCCTTCAGACAATAGAGTCAGCTGAGGACAAAGCCGAGAGCCATCCGGCCCGCACCAGCAGCGCGGCTGCCACTCGCCTTGTATTCTTCACTCTCTATGACATAAAATAATAAACTGAAATTGTAACCCTGCTCCGAAAAAAAACCCACAAAACCTCTTCTTCAACATGAGGCTTTCTTACTGCCAACTGCGAATCAAGAATTAGGATTTTGACTAGCTTTCTTATTTAACAAATTATTTCTTTACGATAATGATCAATTTATCAGCTCTTTGGTCCCACTGGAGTCTATCGGGATAGCCCATGTATTCTGCACTCAGTATATCCACCATGAGGCATATATTTATCCATTCTGCAGCAAACACTGCAACATTAAACACCGCTAATTGTCGTCATCTGGCCACAAGTCCAGACTTTCCCCTTCTGTGTTGACCAGGGGTCAACACTGTTGTGCAACATTTCATCCAAAGGGTTTGGCAGCAACTACTGCAGGATTTTCAGATTTTCAGCCAGGACAGGAAAAAAGACAAAAAAACCCCACATGCGACTGTGTATGAAATATATGAAGGCTTTTTTAGAGAATTTTAGAGAATTCACTTCTCTCAATCTTTTGAAAGAAAGCAAAATAGTTCCCAAATACTTTCTTATTTTTTAACCCTATTAAAAGTAATCACAATGTAAATCCAACATGTGTATATGCAACGACAATGACACTTAGAGAATTTTTCAAATTAATTTCCAACTTGAAATTCAGAGAAAGAGACAGACAGACAGAAAGAAAGACCAGCAGATAATCATGAAAACTCCTCTTTGGCACCAAACAAAACTCTGTAAATCAAACAGCTTTCTTCTGAAAAGCTGGCAAACATGTGCAAGGCGCTCAGGCATGGATACCAAGAGCTGGCTTCACCCTGAATGGTAACTACGGGCAAGCACTCGGGGTCCCTCTCCCATATGGCACAGCAGCCCCCAGCCAGCTCAGGTAGCAGAAGGGGACGGGAAGAATACAGCCTGACTTAAAGCACATGAAGCATGGAAGGGTCGAACTGTGCCTCATCTGCTCCCGTAGCAAACCATGCAAACCCAGAAGTGCTGGCATCTGCAATCCAGAACATCATTTGGCACAGTTTAAAATTTTAAAGTAATTTTCAATTTTTTTTTTTTCTGTCTGCCCTCTCCCTGCCCCCCCCCCCCAAGCACCACATGGTGATTTTTGTCCTTCAGAGAGCCAAAGGCAAATACAGACATGCTCAACATACATTGTCAAAGGGAGAGGTTTCCTAGCAACAATACCAGTATGAATGGAGCCGAAGTTTCCTTCCCAATCCCTTATGTGACATTAGAGAATTTTGTAACATACAGGGAATGGGAAGAGGAGTATCTAAGAAATCTGGCTATGCATCGTTACCTGAACATATAAGCAAATCAGTTTGTCAAGCTTTGCCAGCACCACAATTTTCAAGAGCTTTTAAGTTATAAGATGGAGCTGGAAAGGAAAGAACCCAGGAGTGAATTCCCCATTATCTCCCAGCACCATGTGTTTCCTCACTCGCTCCCCCAGGGTCTCCATACCATAACCTAAACCCAAGATGCAGCGCCAGGAGAGCAGCCATCACCTCTGCTGCTGTGCTCTGCTTCTTCTCAAAACACCATTAAAAAAACCCTCTGCTTTATCCGGACTAAGCTTCAGGCAATTGTCTTTCATCCAAGCCCCAAGGCTGGCAAGATATTTGGTGTGTCTTTGTGATATGGCAGCAAAACAGGCAGCTCAGCATCACTCAACTGCAAACCACACACCGTGCTGCTCCCTATACAGCAATGCTCATCAGTGTTGGAAACACCACCACGAAGGTGTTGGAAACAAGAAAAAACCATTAGAGCAGGAGAGCAGCTCCACTGGGGTCTGCATCTCTGTTCCCATCGCTAACACCCTGTGACTAAGGCCAACAGAGGACAATCAGATCTTGCTTCTCTGTGCTCACCACCAGCAGCTTCCCCATCGCAGTGGTTTCACCTTTCTGCAGAAACTCATCTACCCTGCAAGGCAACGTGGAAAACCCTTAGTTTCCATCTTTGCTGCCATGAAACATTCCTCTTTTTCTTTCCTGTTTTCTTTCTGTTTTGCCTCCCAACCAGCCTTCCCCAGAAAGACAAAGATGGTCCTCTCCAGTAAAGTGGCTAAAATGGAAACACCTACAGGTGTCCCAGCGAGGCCCTCAGCCTCTCTTTTTAATCAGTGGTGGATGATAGGTTCCTAAATTAATCCTCATCTCTGACAAACCAGGAGCCAAAGTGCTTAACTCAGAGGCCAGTTATAAATGCCTAAAGTTATAAGGTTTGAACACTGCATATTATGCCTAACAAGGGAACAATGACCCCCCCTTATCTATAGTAGGCCCGAGTTTCCTATAACACACACCTAATTGCATTGCACCAGCTGTAACTCAAAGAAGGAACACCCTGAATTTGTCATATCTAGAAACAGCTTTTTGGTGTTTGAAGCTCATTGTGAGCTACCAGAGCCACGGGATGCTTATTTATGGGGCACCGTGCAAGACATCTGTTCGGTCTGGCTTTTTAACTAAAAAGGGGATTTATCTTTGGCAAATCAGTTTTGTGGGTCAGGAACCAGTTCCATTACAGCCCAAGAGTCTGGCCAACACTATCATTTAGTTTGATTTTCCTACCTTCTCCCAAACACTCTGCAACAAAGAGGCCCCGATAAATTGTCCAAGGAGATGCGCCACTAGAAACAATTAAATCAAATTAAAACAGTTACCTGAGCAGGGCTGACAGTTTTTAAATGCCCTCTATGAATTTAGCAGGGAGCAAGAAATGATCAGAAATATTGCAGGGCTGAGACCTGGCCAAACACATCCTGTGCTTGGCAGGGTGGGTTACTGCCGAGAACACCACCCTTCGCTGTATATCACCAGGACACAGCAGGGCAGGCCAGCTGGGCCCAGCACAAGAGGAGACCACAATAAAAAATGCTGCTAAACCAGATGGAAATCTTGAAAAAGGGTCAGAAATAAATCTGAAGGATTTGCATTTTATCTTTCCCATGCAAGATATGGCCGTGTTCCTCTTTGCGCCTATTTTCTGCACACGTCAGTTGAAGAAAGGGGCAGCAGCCCTGCTGACTGACACCCTGCTGAGCACCAAGTCATCCTCACCATCCTCACCATGGCATGTACCAAAGCCAGCCAGATGTGAGCCAATATCGCATGATAGAGCACATGGCACCAGAATCCCATTAAAGGTAATCTTCGTAAAAACCCTATTTTTTTAAAAGTGGGAAAAAATATCTAAATGTATTCAAGAAATCTAAACATTTACTTTAATAAAACATTTACTTTCATTACCGGGAGAGATATTACAAACAATTCTGAGTAAGTGAATTTAGCTGAACTTCTGAGCTGTGCAGGCTAATGACTATGCTGACCGGCTTCAAAACCGTATTAAGACTACTGATTATTTATTATAAAATGCCTGCACAGAGGGAGAGACCTAATTGTCTGATGAAGATCCCAACCCCTGTGGGTATCACAGCATACTATACCTGTAAGAGTCAGGGCTCATTAGCCTAATCACAAAGAGTAATACTGGGAGCAGAGCCCTGCAAAGCTACTGATTTTTTACTTCCTATGAGTTTCACAGAAACACCCTTTTTTTTTCCCCCCTCAGTTTGCTGGGGTTCTTTTTCTTGCTATTTCTGTCTGGCAACAGACAGCTTTGTCCCCCCATTCCTCACCACAGACACCAGTCACCCCATGCTCCGCAGGGCCACAAACGTTCAGCATCTCCTGCGGTACCCGATTAATCATAGCCATCCTCTCACCGTGCGCGGAGCCTGTGGAAGCCGGAGCAGACGAGGGTGGTCAGCAGATGTGTGGGTGGTGGGGCTAAGAGAGTGATCTTTTACTTTGCATTAATCTTGTGCATGTAGGCACTGATGCAGCAGGGATTTTTTTTTTTCAGTCACTGTAATATGTATCACTGATGAGAAGCTTCCCCATGACGCTGCTTTGGAATACAGATACGAAATTCATTCAGTCTGAATCCCCGTGCTTTGCTATTACTGTATGAGTTTTAGAGCAGATGCAGCCAGGATTCATACCTGCATATCTAATTTTTGTACCACCCTCCTGTGCTGTCCCCGTTCCCCTTTTTCTCAGCCCTGTTCCCTCTCCTCCACAAGGCAATACTGAACAAAGGTGACAGTGACCTTTCATAGGGAGAAATATTGCAAGGCTTCTCTAATCAGGCTGGTTATCCATATCTGTGTAGAAAACATCACAAGATTGCATTTTGCATCCTTTCCCTCCACTGACTCATACCTTGTAAATAAGAAAATGCCTATTTGTTCATCAAAACCATTTAACTGTCAGTGAAAGATCCATCCTTTCAGCAGATTTTAATCTTGCTTCATCCACTCTTGCTTTATAAATGGGGCAAAAGCAGAGGCTCAGTTTTAAACAGCGCAAATGATAGACTCTCTTAAGAAACAACAAGTCTTAAAAGATCACACTGTCAGCAAGTCATTCTTGACAGTCTACCTAAGCTCCTCCTGTTCTTGATCTCGTGGTGTTGCTTTCAAGGATGGCCATACTTCTGGACTAATGGCTATTTTCTTTGAGACTCCACCTCCCAAGGATTGCCCAACTATTTTCACATCTCTCCTCTCCTTATCCCCTTCAGTACTCTCATTTCTCTTCTCAGGACTCCAGCCCCTCTCTTGCAAAATGCTGCTTTATTTGTTAGCATTCTCCTTCCTACTAAAACACTATGAATAAGTACACCCCAACTCCAAGACCTTATGCACCTCTATATGCCTTACACTTCCTTGGTGTTGGGCTCCAGTGCAGCATGGCAGCAAAAAAAAGACCCCAGTTCTTCACTGCTTACACAATATCCTCGGCTCAAACATTTTCCTGGCTCTTTTCTGAAGAGTTTGAGCTGAACCTGTCCAAGTTTCAGGCTCAGATTCTTTTATCCAATTTTTTAAACTTGCTCAATTGGACTATCTGCATTTGCTGTTCATTCCTTCTTAGGAATATATAGTCCATGAAATCTGCAAGAAGATTCCTAGCTCCAGGTGATGAGCAAGCCCATCAAACTGGAATGAACCTCTCTGTGTTCTCTGTTTCCATTTAGAATACAATCTTCTAACATAAGAAGAGCAAAAATGAGTACCTGGACACAGTTCCTCGCTCCATTTACCCCTCACATCAAAAAAAAGGCTCCAGATTTCATCATTTGATTTTGGCAGCTTCAGAGGCTTCTTACCAAACTTTTGTCCCATCCTAAAATACCTGAATTGGCTAAGAGTCCCAGAAGGTACCCAACAAGGGGTCCCTAAGCCCAGCTGAGCCTCTCATCACACTTACAGCACACTCACCTCATGCGAGCAGAGGTGAAGTTTCATTGCCCAAATGAGGCCGCAGATGGTAAAGTATTTTACTTTAAAAATTTGCCTGAAAACAGGCCACTTTAAAATGAGGTACTTGGCTTTAGGAGTGGTAAATTAATTTTATACAGAGCCCAAATGCATATTATGAATGTGAACAAGTGTCCAAAGGCTCAAAAATCAGTAAGCATGGGTTGAGAAAAAACACTGCACATTAAAGACTATGGAACATATTTTGCCCGCTTTTAGGACAATGCATATTTTTTTGCCACAGCTTTCTGGAATTTGTGGTATAGAGATATGTGAAATATTCATGCCACAAAGAAGAGATGCAAAGAGATGCAAATGGAACAAAAGCTGAGTCCTAATCATTTTAATAATAGTTGGAGATTCCCATCAGCTTGGTGAGATCCATTGGGACCGAGATCAGAGTATGAGACCCAATAAATGATCAACATAATGGCTCTAAGAAGCATGGAGGAGGTCAGAGCAGAGCCTCATTTTCTGGGAGGGCTACTGTAAATGCTCTGGATTACAGACTCTGTGATTTCTCAAGTACTCACTTCCAAGCACCATCCGATGTCCAAAACGAGGGGAAGAGCTGGTATACATTTTATTGGGAATTTGGTGCTGTCAGCTCTCTCACATACATATTCCAGGACTGATGCCCTCGGAGACATGAGGAGTGTTTCATGACATATCCTTCTAGCAGAAGGGGGACCACATAAATATTTTTCTAACTCCCAGTTAATCCACAGCCATGCTGCTGGTCCAGTTAAATCCACCAAAAATGAAGACGTGTGAAGCTATAAAACTGGAGTTCCTTGGCTGGTGGCAGGGGTTGGAAAGGGTTCAGAGAGACAGTGTGCTTCATAAGTTCTATGTTTTCTGACCGTGCACTCAGTGTTCCCCTGCTAACAGGGCTCCGAGGAGGAGGGAGCCAACTTGACTTCCCTGGAAGCTCTCATACAGACCCAGCGAGCTCCTGCCCTTCCACAGAGAGAGGTTTGGCACTGAAAACCTGACGCCCAGTGAGCCAAATGGATCCCCAGCTACGTGAACAGCCACTATTATTTCCTTTGACTTGCTCTAGAGCTGTCCCAGGGGCCCATACTCTTGCCAAGAACCCATGACATCACTTATATTATTAATAATCACAATACATTCACAGATGGATGGACAGATGGACACTCATATGACAAAGCTGTGCTTAAAGTCAATACTTCTTCTCTCTCATCCCTCCTTCCCACACCCTCAGGTTTCCCATTTGCTTATCTATTGTCTCCCAGGGAGGAAAGGTCAGGGCTGGTAGTAGAATGAGCTAGGAGTATTTTTCCTCTTAAATAAACATGAAACACATTACTCAGACGACTCTTCATTTTTCACTCCAAGCTCACATTTTCTCACTACGCAGCCCTTACTGAGAACGCGTGTTAATAAGTTCTGCAAGAAAGAAATCACAATTCTTTGGTTCCTTGCCCTGTTACACCACTCAGAGAAGAAAGAACCTCCCAGGAAAGCTTTGCAAAGGGAAATGCAGAGCAACAGCTACCCAGAGCCGGCTCCAGCCACCTTCCTCGTGGGTCTGAGTTATTTCACAGTGGCCAAAAGCATGCTAAGTCTTTGCAGAGCAAACAAGCGGAAAGACACAGCTCCCCCTGGGTCGTAAAGAGCCTGGCTCCTATTTTTATGACATGGAAAAACACAGGGAGGGCTGGAAGAAACAGGGGGAGATGAAGGCAAACGAAGTCATACCATGATTCAAAGTGAGGGTATGTGCTCACTGAGAAAGATATTCTCCTTTGTTTCCCACTACTCGGGGGGCTCCAGGAAAACACTGATTTTTGGGGAGGGCAGCGGTGCGGCATGTGGTTTCACACCAAGCTCAGAGTTTCTTTGCTGGCTGCAAGGAGGGAACTAGCACAGTTTAATCAGGAGACCATCACCTCCAGGTACATAAAGGCAGTCGGTTAACAAAGAACAGAGCATCAGCTACTCTGAGAGGACCCAATCCATCTCACACCCCAGGTACAACCTGGCCACATCCTGGCTCCAGCTCAGAGGACATTTGGATGGAGCTCTGCTCCCCTGAGCACCCAGGGAGGCACAGCTCCATTCCAGGCTGGAGAGAAGCTGTAGGAATTGCCATTATGACCCCCAAGTGCAGGGGGACAGGAGTGAGCCAAAACAATCCCCTGCACTAAGCAAAACCTCACTAAATGTGCCTTGACAAATCTCAGGTTTAGTAAGCAATTTCACTCTAAGGAATTTAAATATTTTTTGTTAGAAATTACTTAACATATATTGTTACACACACTTTTTTTGCACAACAGTTTTTATGCCATCTCCTTCTCAGATGCTATTAACACACACATCCTTTCCTTAAGGTTTGGCATCCATAGTCTATTTACAGACCACCTCTCCATGACTTTACCTGTTAAAATTACAGCGTGTGTATCAAAGAAGAGCAGAAAACAGTTTTAACAGAAACAGTTTTAACACAGTACCAGAACAAGAGAACACTGGGTCTGCAAATATCTCCAGCCACCTCATTCCTGACCTGGGCTATGCATTAACCCAGTCCTAGGACACTTTGAAGAAAATACCTCTATATAAATACATACCGATTGTAGGTGGCTTTGGGTGTGCACACACACCTGTATGTTGTGGCAAAATATTTGTCCCAAAGCAAGGTTCCCAGCTCCCGAAATCTGCCCAACATCAGGTCAAGTCCCACTAGGTCTTGTTCCGGCTCCTCTGCTCGCAATGGAGAGCTCCATCTCATGGAGATGATTAGAGAAAGCAGGCAATGAAGTAGATTACATCTTTGCTCATTAAAGAGAGAAAATTCTTGTAAACCTGCATGAGCTTATCATAAAAGAAGTATTTTCCTTCCCTTGACAGCTTCTGTTCTGAAAAAAAGATAATAATTTCTTGCATACCTCAAAAGCAAGCAAACAAACAAACATCCAAGTCACCTTGGGTTTTGGGGTGGTTGGGTTTGTTTTTTTTCCTTTGTCTACTGCTAGCAGCCTTACAATTTTCTCTGAGCAGGAAAATCAAAATAATATTTTTTATTACAAAAGGAGACAACTTCAGATTTGACAAAGCTCTTTTTCTTAGTATCGACAAGCAATCATCATCTATCTTACAAATGGGTACTTGCCTCACAGCACATTTGTGCGATCACTGGATTTCTAGTCCTCCGAGAACCAAGATAACAAACGTATCTTCACCGGCTTCAATGATTTCAAAGCTAATCAGAAGATAAAAAGGCTGGCAGGACAGCTGACAATACATTACTAACCAACGACAGATCTTTGCAGGACATTTATGTATTTAAATTCCAAGCGTGAGGAAGCTTGGACACATGTTTATGAATACGAGGCAGCCAGAGCAAAGCAAGACCAAGCAAGTAATAGTGCAATGGAAACACCATGAAGGCATCTGGGTACTCCGCCTGGACCCCACAAAGCTGTGCCAGCAGGATGGGGACCCACAGAGTGGTGCTGCATGCCCCAGAGGAGGTCACAGCTGAACTCATACCAGGGGGTCACCAAAACCAGCCCACTCAACAGTGATTTTTGCAGGAAGATGAGACAAGCCATGAAGATCACAAATCCCAGTGGCCCCATCCATGAGCTTTCTATTTGTTACGGAGACCCCAAATTTCTCCATATTAAGTTCAACAGTTAAATTCCCATCAACTTGGCTGTGCAAAAGGGAACGTACTGAATCTCAGCCATTCTACCACTGTCTGCACTGGGCTCTCAGTCCAATTTTTGCTGTCAAAAAGATCAGTTTATGTATTCCTAACAGAGCATGATGGACTGTGATCTGAGTTGCAGAACCTCTGCCCGATCTGGTGCTCTTGTGCCCTGCTCAGGACCCATCACAGCAATGGGTCAACAAATTGATAGAGGATGTTGATTACAAATGCAAACTCTTCTTCAAGCTTTTACTAGGAAAACTCTTAAACCTACCGATAGCTTAGTCTTCAAAAGAGTTTCTTCTCCCCACCATGTGCCTACATATGGCTGACCTGAAATATGAACGTCTATTTATAGATACCAGTAATCGAAAGTAATTACTCAAGTCTCCATCCGATCGAGGCGCAGCGAAAGGAACAGCCTGTATTCCCCAGCGGCGGTGTCGGGAGGCTGCTGATAATCCTTGTGACTCGGAAGGGGAGCCCAGTGAGAGGTTGGTTAGGGCATTTGACTTTGCCTTTGATGAGGGAACAGTTAGTGAAGAAGAGCGACGATAACCTCCTGACTCCAGAAAAATGTTAAAATGTGGCTCAGCAAGAATTTCTGATTGTTTTACTTTACCTCCTGACTCCTGAGTTCAAAGCAGCAAAGCTCTTTCAAAGACAGACGAATATATTTAGATTTTGGTGACTGATCACAAGTTCCCCAAAAGCTTACATATTCATCCCAACGGGGAAGAGATCACTGAGGGCAGCTGTAATTGGTCCAGGGGCATTTTGATTATCTGCAGATTACCTGTCTCTTGATGCAAGGAAATATCTGTCAATTTGCTCAGTGGGGCTCAGGAGGAGTTTTGGTGGGAGACCAGATACCACGATGAGCCCTTCTGACACCGGACCTCCCCCATCATGTCCACTTAGAGCCACTCCAAAGGGGCTGTCACAGGGCTTCTCTACCCTGACTAAATCTCAGCTACTGCAAAGAAAATAAATGGCATCTGAGCCATTTATTACCCACCGCAGCAGCCCCGCTGTTCTCCTTGCAAGGGCTGGCACCGAGGACCTGCCAAAAAAGCATCTGGAAAAGTACCACGGCTCCAAGGAGAAAGGGGGGACAGGCTGGGAGGCGGCGGGGGGAATCAGCCCTATCCCCCACCTAACAGCCACTCCAATTTATTACATTGTACTCTTTGGTTAACTTTGGGAAAACGACTGAAGAGTGAGTTTCTATTACAACATTCATCATTTTATCAACCTTATTTTTTGTGATATTTTGTAAATTACAATAAATTTGCTTTCTTCTGAATATTCAGATGCTTCAAAAGGTACCCAAAGGATGCAATTAGACCCTAGGGAAATATGCTATTATGTGCACATATCATGTTTTGCATAGGCTTTCCAGCATCTACATAATTTATGTTTTTCTGCATAATTTCCCCTTTTTATGTTTCCTATGTGTTTGTGAGATAATGCAGAAGTCAGTTCTCTACCACCAAAAACACAGACAGAACTTAAGTCTGTATTCTTACTTCACCCTATCTGCTTTACTTCCCACAAAACCCTTGGAAAAAACCCTGGAGAAATCCTTTCATATGCACCAAACATCAATGCCTGAGGAAAAACCCAGAAGGTCGAGGCAGCTCTCTGAAAGGAACCAGAACCTTGTCCACTCCCGTATTCATCTGGGCATTCTGAGGGGCCTCTGATGGATAACGTTGAAATGGTAAAGCTTTTAAACTGTTTATAATCCTCACTTCACGTTTGAAACATACAAAAAATAATTCTCCAAAACTTTCAAGTTGCTTTTTAGCTTTCCATGCCAGTCACTTGCATCCAAGCTTGTTTTTAATGAAATAAAAGGAATAATAATAAAAAAGAGAGTTTTCAGTCAGGGTGTATTTAAAGTTGATGCTTAATCTTCCTTTTCAAATCTGTTGGCTGGAGTTTTTTTACATTTTTATTTTTTAATTAAAAATAAAAAATAAAACTAGGAGGGAAGAATTCATGCAGGTGACTCCATGGTCCGGTAGCTCCAGGCAAGTCTGGCCACAGGCTGAGTCCCCACTCAAGTGCCTAAAAGTGGATCCTCCTCTTCCCTGGGATGCAACAAATGACTTGCGGGCTGGAAGAAATTGTTTAATGTCTTCAGGTGGATTTTTGCTGCCCTCTCTCAGGTACCACCCAGGGGCTCACCTTCCCCAGGAGTTGATGGACAAGGAACAGGGACCTCTCTTGCACCACCTGCCCCCAGCCACGATGGCTGCTCCCCGTGTTCCAGCTCCTTGAGTCCTAGAGAGCATAAGAAAACTTCTTTAAATGTAACATAATAATGATTATAATATCATCAGCCCCTCATGTTTGGACTCATATTTTCAAACACTCACAAGAGTGAAGCCTTCAGACTCAAAAACAAAACCTGTGAAATAAACAAACACATAATACACCTGTTCCCCTCAAAAAAAAAAACCAAAACAAAAAACCAACAACAAAGACAACATCTTAATACAAATAACTGCTCCCGAGCACGGTCTGTGCAAGTAAAATTAGAAGGAAAAATGTCACACTTCTCTTTGTACCTTACTCAGAATAGTACAAGCTAATCCACTTATTTAAAACTCACTCCTGAGTCCGTGTAAAATCACTCATGGACCAGCAAGGAGACATTATAAGTATGTTTTCTTCTCCACAAACCATGACAGCCTTCAAATTGCCAACAAAAAAAATGTCTCATGCGAATAAAAGAAAATATTTATGTTGTGAAACCCACAGCGTGAAACAGCAGGAATAAAATAATCTGGCAAAATTTAAAGAATAAGATTCTTTGTAGAATACATAAGAGAACACCTGCTGCTTTTCTTATTTTTTATTTATTATAATTAATATGTTCAAACTAAGCAGTATGCAGATGTATAAAAACAAACAGCCAAAAAAAAAAAATAATGAATACTTTTCATTAAAAAGTTCATTTGAAGTTGAGAAAAATGTATGATTAATTAATCACAACAGAATCTGCTTACTTAAAAGCCTATTGACATATGTTTTAAAATCATTTGTGTAATTTGAGATAACTAGCAGCCAGGACCGCGTGCGGGAGGGTCTCCCGCAGCCACCAACCCCCGCAAGCACGAGCCGGGACAGACGATATTTGCTCGGTGGAATACAGCTTATTTTAAGATTAAAAATACAGAAGACCAGAAAAAATGTCTTTCAGAGAAGATTTCAATGTGCTCCAGCACCTCCATTCGTTAATCAAACACACTCCAAGCTCAGTCATCCTCTCCCCATACCGCTATTTATTTATGAATAAGCACACAAGGTCTCTCGTATCACAGGACGCATGGAATATGTAGCCAGGGATTGAATCCATATAACCAACCTGTATTAATAATAAATTTCCAAATGAGGCAAAGACAAACTTGGAAAAAGCTGGAAGTTTGGGTAAAAGTCCCTGAATGGATCTGTTCTAATGAAAACTGAAACACACCAGGTCAAGTCTGGGATTGGTGCTGTTACATTGAAGGAGAGGAGATTGAAATAGTTAAAAAGGAGTTTATCGAGGAAGAAAATTACAGGTAGGAAGGACAAGATGGGGTTTGGGAGTGGGCTCCCAGACCCACACTCGCGGGGTGCCCTTGGCCCCTGTGTGTGCACACACCCCCCCCAAGCATTTGCTAGGCTAAGAGTAGAGCAGTTTTTCACACCGTGTAAGAAATATCTCACTTTTCAGGCACGCTTGGTATCTCAGGAGAGCACGGAGCTGTTTATGCTAAAACTGTTTGGCCTCACCTCTGTACCCCTGTTAGATGCGTAGCCTGTTCATGAAAGCATCGATCCCCTCTTGTTCCTATGATATTGCTCTAATCTAGAAATACAAAGAGGCTCATGTCGTACATATATTGTATCATGTTTCCCAGTGGAATAGGAAAATTAAAACAAACCCACAAGAACTCTGTGGGATAAACAGCATCATGCTCTCCCTGGGCAGAGCAGAGGTGGCTGCTGGATGTGGGGCACATCTGCCCTCCCACACACTCCCCCAGGAGCACTCAGGACATCCCCATCTGCACCGGGGCTGGGAGAACCCCCTGCTTGCCATCAGTCCCAGAGCAAAGCCCAGCCAACCACCCACTGACCCTGAAGGTGCATAAATTAGAATTAATCTTTCTCAAAATGGGGCCAAAAATAGAAACTACAAAGGAGAAGGCAGAAAGGATGTGCTTCCTTTCCAGTCCTCCTCTTCCCAAAGCATTTTGTTGCTGCTCCTCCTACTGCAGCGTCAGCATCCAAACCCGACCCCAACTGAATCCTTGTCATGCAAGAAAACAAAAATCCCTTACAAATCCCTTTACACAAAATAAAACAAATTTCAAAACAAACTCAAGCAGCAGCCACCACCAAGCTTATTGGATGTAAAACCTCCACGGAAGAAAAATAAAATCAACGCAGTCAATACAGACAAAACAAAACACAACAACAACAGAGTTCTTCAGGCTCCCTGGTACTCAAACACCAACTCCTCAGTTGTCTGAAATAGCTTAATTTTCAAAAGAATTCAGATCTGACATTTTCCACCATACCCCTTTTCAGCCTCTTCCAGCAGTGCCAGGATGCTAAAGCATGGCCCCTTCTGAGATCCAAGAAAGAAGGCAGATGAGCAGGATTTTCTCAAAAGTCAGGGCGATGTGAAGCAAGAGAGAAAAGGGAAACGTTTCCATTGACACCAACCAGGCAACAGGGAGGGCAGACACAGCTACTGCTAATCCTCATCGTATTAGCTCCATCCACCATGCTCTCAGCATTTCAGTGAGCACCCCTCATCTCCTGCCACCTCCAGGATGGTCCCACCTTCCTGCATACAGAAGCAGTGCTGAAGTACCTATGAAGACCTTGATAATATTTTGGTAGCACTGTTTTGGTTTGGAGTTTTTTTCAGCATAACTTCATTTCATATGGTTTTGGTTTCCCCTTGTAACTACTGGTGAAGACCACCAGTGTCCAGGAGGCCACAGTGCCACACGCTTTTCACTTGGCATCACACCTCACCACCAACTCCTGGTGTACACGCCACGCTCGTACACAGCTGGTCTCTGTCCCCACCACAAAAACCTCTCTGCTAAAGTCCCGTACAAGCCATTACTGGGTTGTTTCCTTTGCTACGATCTAAGAAGACATTATTACACCCTTCAGTCTGAACCATGCTCTTAAATACCAGCTTGTACAGTAATTAAACGTAGTAGTGAGAACATTGTTAAAATCAATGACCCAGTGCATTAGCAGTTTAACTGCATTTGGAGTTAACTTGATTAGACCAACCGCAATGTGGGAGAAGTTAAATAAAAGTATGAATTGTGTGAACAAGTGTCCAGAAGCTCAGAGGTGCCCCAGGAAACCCTTCACTGCCTGTATTTTGGTGGGATGTGTTGCTTCTCCACCCTTCTCCTCCGTGCCTGCAGACAAGCTGCTGTCAAAAACGGAGTGAAAACACAATATTATGACTGTAATGTTGCATATGTACAAAATATTATGGTCATTAACACCAACATAATAAAGAGAAACTACAGAGGAGCTGCTCCTCTTCCCCTTCTGATGACAACGATGCTCTGAGCATCTAAAATGAAAAGCATGGATGCATGAGGGCACTGGAGATAGAAAATTAGCATGACATTTTTTCCACAAGCCTTTTTCCCGGTTTAAATTTATTCACCCCAGTTGTGACCACACTCTGTTTGCTTTTGCCTCTTGACATCATTGGAGTGAGAGGGGTTTAGGCAGAACGAGGAATGACACCTCCCTGGGCCACAATTTATTGTGATGACACAGCTCTGGAGGGACTTCGGAAAGTTCAGCGAAATTAAAGTGAAACAGAAAAACTTAGCCATGCACTGGGTAGTTGGGCTAGGCAGCAAAACAAAAATGACATGGCAATACCAAATAACACATGATTTCAACCCAAAACTGTGTGGAACTTGCAACAAATGAAATCTCATTTAAAGATACTTACAGATATTTTTTTTTCAGGTTGAAGGATAAACTCAAAAAAATCCCTGTCTTTCAGACAAGAATCAAGGCTGGAGAAGCAAAGATCATTTTTTTTCCTACTCCTGTAGCCCCATTTCCTGTGCTGTTGTGGAATTAAGACAGACAACAGAAGAAGAGTCCACAAAGGGGAAAAAAAAATAAAAAATAATCTATTTTCTTTTTGTCCAAAACTATTTTTTTTTCATTTATTTTCATTTTTCTACTAAATAACAGTATTAAACAATAAGAGAAAAAGTTGCTTTGAATCCAGAACTTTATTAGCACCTAGAAAAAGTGCCTTTGGACAACTTAACCTCTTTTCTCAAGTAAGAAGATTTATAAAAACTGACCTCTTCTCATGAAAAGCCCACTTCAATAAACTGTAGGGGTTTGGTCCAAAAGTGGTCGTTTGAAAATTCCCAAGCCAAAAAAGTTAACCCTAAGGCCCATACAGCTATATGTCAGCATTAAAGCAATAGCCAAGGGGTTTAACGGATAGCTATTTTTTTTCTGAATTTTTTGGCATCTGCATGGCATATATCACAGTCAGTAGGATTTACGATACATGGAGGAATACCTATATATGTTTTATGTAATGTACACATAAAAATGTATTTCTTCATTCCAGGCGGGTGGTGGAGAGATCCCAAGCAGTTTTGAACTCTGCTGTTTGCAGAGACCTTTGCTGGCAGAGGCTGTGCTCCCAAGTACAGCAGAGAGATTATTTTCGCACTCGACTTTTTATTTATAATATTATAAAAATAAATGTGACATATTTAGGGGATGTGTCATATTTTGAAAAGCTCAACCAAGGCACATCTTGGACTTTTTAGTTTTAAGGTTTGCCCTTTCTAAAAACATAATTTCCTGAATAGTTTTCTAGATAGAAAAATCTGTCAAAACGCTCAGTTTTTACACAACTTTTGTTAGTATCTTCAAAAAGCAAATAGACACCCTCATGAATCTTCCCAAAAGCAAGAATACTAAAACTCCCTTTTATAGCAAAGAGTCATGCAAAGTCACTAAAACTTAGGCCTGGCCAATATGAAATGGAGCTGAATTAATAAGTGTAAATTTATTCAGCAGGTTCCCATGTACTGTCCCTTGTCCTAGAACAGGCACCAGTCAAAAAAAAAGACTAAAAAAAAAAAATTAAAAATCCTGATTTTCAGTCCAACTTCACTGCAAATGGTTCCTATGCTTTATAAGAAAACAGATTTTATTGAGGTCCAAGGCAAACCCTTGGCTGTGCTGGGGTACAGAATCTGTAAAGTCCATGAAAAAAGTGACATTTGTATTTCAGCAGGTGCTGACAAACACCAGTGATGTCCTGCAAGGATAAGAGAGCAAATAGGATACAGATTTTAGAACCTGGATTTCCAGAGACAACTGGGGTAAATTCCCCACAAACACAAGAAAAACCTTCTCTCACAAACAGGCTGGACTAGGGCTGGGCAATCCTTTTATCTCAAAGCACACACTTCCAAGTAGCACCTCTTAACTAATGGCATATAAAAGAGACAACTTTTTTTCAAATATTCATGTAAGAGGGGTCTATGATCAGGCTGTACTAAACCTCACGAGGGCAAATGTCTGCTCCACTTGCGTCCCTGCCCTTTCTGCTCTGCTCCTGCCTTTAAAAGACACCGACACTGACATTTCCACTTTTCTCCCTGGAAATAAGGGTGGTTTAACAGATCCCTGTGTCGATGTTGGCACAAACAGGATGCAAAACTGGGCATGCAGGGGTTCAGGATAAAGCCCTGCCGATGCCTCCCTAATGAAGGTCTTTAAAATCATCAGCACAGACACATTGAAGAGGTATTCAATTTGTAATGATAACTACCAGCCCAAATCATTCAAGCAACATTGGCACATCACATACACATGACATCTGACAGGCTGAGAGGACTGGGGTTGTTCAGCCTGGAGAAGAGAAGGCTCCAGGGAGATCTTAGAGCCCCTTCCAGACCCTAAAGGAGGCCTGCAGGAAAGCTGGAAATAGACATTTGGGTAGAGTCATAGGACAAGGGGTAATGGCTTTAAACTAAAAGAGAGAAGATTTAGACTAGGTACAAGGAACAATTTTTTTTATTATTTTTTTTTTTTATGATGCGGGTGGTGAGACACTGGCACAGATTGCCAGAGAGGTAGTAGATGCCCCATCCTTGGAAATATTCAAGGTCAGGTTGGACAGGGCTCTGATCAGCCTGATCTAGTTCAAGATGTCCCTACTTGTGGCAGAACTAAATGACCTTTTAAGGTCCCTTCCCACCAAAACCATTCAAAACCTCTGTACTCAGAATTTTCTTTTCTCAGAAAAAAATATTTTTTTTTACATTCCTTGCTTTTTAAAGTGCATTTATTTTCTAAAATAAACATTCAAAATGTAGCATCATAGCCCTCTCTGTTCACTGTCTTTCAGCAATTCTTGGCCAAATTTGATTGGTTTCCACCAAGACAACTCTTCCCTCTTGGCTTTTCCCCCTGCCAGCCACAAAACTCAAGCTGGGACACACAGATGACTGATCTGCTTGGATCTCTCTCATCCTTCATCTCTTGGAATGAGGATCCCACAAAGATGCTCATTGCATATTACCAATATCCAGTGCTCCAAGAGAGACCATTTTGATTGCAACAGAAAACTACAACATCTTACGCATCTGCTAATTCAGTAAATTGTCATTTACTTACGCAGGGTCACCCCTTGTTAATGACTCACCTGAGGGAGGGCAGCTCAGCGTAGTTGGGTCTACGGGGCTCCACGATCACCGTTGCTTTGCTCAAGATCCTGGCACGGTGCGAAGTTTCCCACACCTCCTTGCCGATGTTTTCAAAAATCACTAACCGGAGCCAGTTGCACTAAATGAGTGTGTTCAGAGGGAAAACAACAGAATATTGTAATAGATTGTTTAGTGGGGAAAAAAAGGGGGGAAAATTATCACAGGTGGCGATGGTAGATGTGACAGACCAGGACACTTGGCAAAATATGGAGTATATTTGATTACTGACATGGATGTTTCTATGGCACTGATGTTTCAACTTCTTCTAAGCCCTTTTCATAGTAAGGACTTACATAGAGCAATAAAAAATTGCAGTTACAAAGTTGGTTTCTTTTTCTAAACACCTAAATCATTGCAGTCAATAGCAGCTGCTGTGAGATATTAGCTGGCTAAGCAAGGCTATAAAATTCCTTCAGTAAAACAATGGTAGCAATTAAATGTTTAAGAACCGATCATCACTGTTAGGTCTCAAAATGGATGCGTGGCCACATGAAAGACAGCAGCCAGACATTTTAGATCATGGCACAGGGCCAAAGCCACTATGTTTCCAGGCAGTGGTTCTAAATGGTATTATTACAGTTAATTAGTAGGTGCTAAATATTTTTTATGATGTTTTTTTCCCTTTTTCCCCCCAACTTTTACTGCCAGAACAAACCAAGAAAAACCGCACAATCTCCCCAGCAGCAGGAAAGCCCCAGGTGAGCAAAGTGGTCCTTTATCCCCAGCACCTTCCACCAAGCATGGACCTCTGCATTTAACAAAAAGGTGACCAGTCCATGCTGCTCTCTCAACCAAGTGGCAAGGATCCTTTTATGGTGGCAAAGACAGTACAGAGACAGTAGCTATAAACACATTACCTTTTCTTTTTTTGGCCAAGGAAGCCTTTCTGTATGATCTATGTGAAGCTGGGAAGACAGCATCTACCTCCACTGATGAAATCCCTGTCCATTACGCTGCACATTTGGAAACAAAAATCAAAATCAATATAAGCTAAAGTTATTGTTCAACCTTTCATGGGATGTGTGGATAAAAAAATAATAAAAAAAAAAAGATTTATAAGACAGGATGACAACACAAATTAATTGCTTTCAGTAACAAACCTTTTTAAGGCCATTTTGTCCAGATGAATTAATTTACTCTGGAGTTTTTATATATCTGTAAGGAAAGAGTGTGTAATCGTGAAGGGTTTATGTTCAAAATACACACATCATCTCACAACACCAGTGCAGTTGCTATTTTGGGGAAGTTTTACTGCAGACAGAGGTAAGCATGGGGAGTTTGAGAGCATCATGCAAAGGAATGAAGGGAACTTGAGCAAGGGCTGCATCAGGACAGGCATGGGATGAGGTTTAAAAACAAACAGTTGAAGGACCCAGGAGCTGCACTCACTGACTTCATCTGTCTTTGCCTCTGTTAAGAGCAAACAAATTGTTCTTCATATAGCTCCAGCTTCACCCTTAACCTCCTGAAAGATCACAAAAGAAATATGCCAGTGGTACCCAGGAAAACTCCCACAGCGGTTTAGCCGTACGAGGTTCAACGTTTTATTTTACCTCTCTGAAATATAGACCAAATATGAGCCCTTTCCTCATACAAATCTTCTACAAATCTCCCTTTGTTCAGAGCCTTTAGACAAAACAGAAAATTTAATGCAGTAAATCTCCAGGGAGAAAGAGGAGGTGGAATGGCCCAACAAGATCAAGGAAAAAAGGTATTTCCAGGCCACGTTTCCAGGCCCGTGGCCACCAAGAGCTGTCCACCTGGGCTTGAAGGAGGCCACCGAGCAGGACAAGCAGAGGGGGTGGGCTAAACACACTCCCACATTAAACTCTTCTGAGGTACCACATTGCCCTGGACATCAGAACACCTTCAACTCTGAAACAAAGCTCCCATTGCAAAGAAAGGAAATAAAAAGCAATTTCTATTTTAAAAAGATTAAAGCCCCCGAGCCATCCCTCCCCTTGTAAACAATCAAGGTGCTTTTCTCTTTTATGCTGTTTTTCCTTTTTTGTGCCATGAATTTGCATTTTCTAGTCACTCTAATTCTAGCTACATTTTTGGCTTTAATATAAAATCTCCATGGTTGGTGAAGAAGTTGGAAAGAGAAGATATACTTCAATTCTTCACGTTTTCAGCATCCTTGTGGTGGTATTGGCCCCTCTGAGAGTCATCTTCTGACTTGCTGTAAGTTTCTCTTCACATAGAGAAATAAACAAGGAGCCAAAAATGCCTCATTTTTACAGCATCTCTCATTTGACCCTAACTGTGCTTTACTTTATTTCATTTACTTGGTTACAAACACCCTCACTCCAACCCACCACTCACACCCAGCAGGGAAAACCCTCCTTCATTTTTACACCAGCACTGCTATTAAGCCATAAAAAATGCTTTTAAACCCCATCCTTTCCAGCCATTACCTTTATCACCCAGAAATTGAATCCCTATCGCACAGGGACACTTAGAGGAGTTTGTCCCCATCCTCACCCACATCCCAACCCAGATTCCATTGGAAAAAAAAAGAGTGTTTTTTTCCAAATTGACAGCAATGCAGGTGGTGGGGATGGTGTACCCCAGAAATCAGTAAGTACCCACTAATTCTAGGGCATCCTTTATCCTAGAAGCCACACATTGATGTAATGGATATGAAGGGCTAGCACAAGAGAAACAAACACTTGGAGAAATAATTTACATACAAGGGCCACTATAGCATTAGCTATTATCTTTCCCTTCATTTAAGTATGTATTTGCAAACATTGCTCAAAAAGACTGTGTATGTTTAATAAGCCCCTGGTTCTCCCCTCACTTTGTTGCATCCGTCTCATTCCTGCCAATATCCCACTTCCAGCTCCATCTCATCCATGCACCGCCATTCATTCAACAGGAAAATGTTATGGCATGCAAAAAGCAAGCTGGGGTTATTAAGCAATTTGATAATAAGCATTTTCTGAGTGCTAGATAGAGTCCCCGTGCTTAGGGACAGTCACTGTTTCACCATTCGCTGACAAATGACATCAAATTAACAGTAATCAAATCAGTGCTTCAGCAGGGATCAAACTGATAACTGTACACCAGTGCTGTACATCGCTAAGGGATGGCTGAGACAAAGAAAAGGGGTTAGGGGGGGAAGGAAAAAAAAAAAGTACTCCTTTTCTCTAAATAACAAACTATTTTCTCTTCAGCCTCCTGCCAAGCACAAACAAAGTGCAGTTTACGTGGTCTGTAGATAAGTCAAACTGGTTGAATCCAATCCACCACCACTATCTGTTTTGGTCAGCTTTCCTTTGCCTTTCATAAACATGAGATTTTCAGCCTACTCATAGCTCAGCACACCTAATTTAGAGGTACCAACAGCTACTAGATGGATCTATTTATAGCAAGAAGGCAAAATTATTGTTTTAAATTTAAACTTTCATTGTTAGTGGGGACAAGGGAAGGGAGAGGGCTCTCTCCAGAGGAGACTGACAGCACTATCAGAAAGAGAAACCTCCACCTAAAGCTGCTTCTCTCCTTTTCCCCACTGCCTGTGGAAGAGGCATCAATGAGAAGCCAGAATCGCGTCTCTAATTGCCAAATTTCCAAATCCCAGATGGAGGGACCGCACCTCAACCTTACCTGGGAGAAATTATGGGGTTTAAATTAGCTAATCTGGGGTCAAGAAGTCACTGCACAGTTTAAATAAGCAAAGCCACAGCCCAGACAAAGGCTACTGAGTTGGAACTGAGAAACACAGCTCATCTGAAATAGTCAACAGGCTGAAAAATTGCATAAATTAATTCTTCAGGAAATTTCAGTAGCATGCAGCAAAATGCCAAGATGGGTTAACAACTCCATTGACAGAATTAAATGTCTTTCCCTTTTTTTCAACTCATCTTTCCCCTTATCAACTTAAAAAGTCCAAAGATGCTATGAATTCACAAGACCCTGTTGACAAGAGCTCTCAGAGCGGGCTCTGCCAGCCCATCCATCCCTGGCACGGGCGCTCGCCAGCGGTGGGGTGGGCTGGAGGGGATGTCGGGGGAAATGCCTGGAAGTCATTGCCTTCTGGCTCACCTCCAGTCATCCACTAAAGAAATCAGTCCCAGTAAAGTTCACGCCGTGAGCGCTGAGATGCATTGTGAAGTGCAGGGGAAAACATGGGAAATGTTACATCTGCAGGGAAGGGCCTTAATAAATGTTTAAGGAAACGACTGCTCTCTCGACCCAGCTCTTCCCCAGAAAATTGAGACCTTGCTTGGATTTCTGTCATCGAGTTTGTTGTCTCCAAAACTGCAGTTGTCTCAACGCATTTGCGGGGTCCTGTGTGATTGCTGCTTGTTTACATGTCCTGCATCGGGGCCACGTTGCCTCGTGATTCACCTTAAATCCTTTCCAGCCCTCTCTCCCTGCTCCTCCAAAGTGAACACAGAAAACATTTTTAGCCAGTGCCTTTATCTTCAGTTCAATTAACACTGAGCCAGCCTGATGAGCCTATTCAAAATGCAAATGGAAGGGTATTTCTGGAAATGCCTTTTGCAGCTTTTTACCTCTTCTTGATGCATTTACCTTGTGTCTTCGTTGTTAGGCAAAGAGCAGGGCATTTATGAGAAAAATTAAAAGGCACATTCTGAACCCGAGAGAGAGCGTCAGATGAACCCGTGTGTCTCAAGATGCCCCATGGCACAGAGCTGTCACAGCACGCCCATGCCACCAGCCAGTTTCACATTATTCTACAACTAGTTAATTTTTTAGCTAGAGAGTGGCTTATAAGGAACAGCATTGATCTGAAGAAATCCTCTCTCCACCTTATCCATTTAGAGTGAGTAACTCTATTTAAAACATCAAAATAACCCTAATGAATATTCTTATGTCCTTCTAGTAACAGGCACAGGCTTTGGAGTGCAGCTCCACATGGCCCTGGGCATTGAGAAGATCCTTGTAGGTCAGACATTTCAGCACAACCTATGTTGACAGTAACCAAAAGTCACTTACCTGCTGGTGGTTACATGAATCAAGCTAGTAGTTCCAGTCCTGTTTAAATGAGGGTCTAGGTTATCAGAACCACTGCAAGAATGGAGCTTTTGGCACCCCTGGCCAGCCACTGTGGGAGACAAGTCAGAAATGAGGAGCTCCCATTTGATCCCTAACATCTGCCCTTTTAAGCTGTCAGGGCCAAATTATTCATTCATCTTCTAAAGCAATGAGAGAAACTACGTTAAGCTATGAAAATGAGGTAGACATAGAATCACAGAATGGTTTGGGTTGGAAGGAAACTTAAAAATCATCCAGTCCCAACCCCTGCCCTGGGCAGGGACACCTCCCACCAGACCAGGTTGCTCCAAGCACCCTCCAACCTGGCCTTGAACCCCTCCAGGGATGGGGCAGCCACAGCTTCTCTGGGCAACCTGGGCCAGGCTCTCACCACCATCACACCAAAATATTTCTTCCCCACATCTCGTCTCAATCTACCCTCTTTTCGAATTCACTAAAATTATAAAAAACTGAGAAAACCCATCATTAAATTTATCTAAAATGTACAAACGTTGCAGCCAACGACTCTAGAACAGCCCGAATAACATGACTGCTGCTCCCAGAGCCAACCTCAGCAACCCATCTCTCACCAGGACGTGGAGGTCCTTGTCCCTCCCGATCTTATGGACGTATCTTTGAGGCTTTGGGACTTCATAACCTCTCCGTTTAATAAACATGGAATGCAACATCTTTGACTTGCCTGCAAAGATAAAGCAATACTTGGAGCGAGTTGTATCTGACACATGCAACAGAAAGCTGTCAACAGTGGAGGAATGTGCAGTCAGCAATTAGGACTATTTAATACTCCCAGAAAGAAAGGAAGAAACATACACAGAAAAGTGAGATTTATCAGGCAGTTAATTGCCAAGCATTTAAATTTAAGAGTTGGAAAGCTGTAATTTTAATTATCACTGCATTATGCATTCATACATTTTCATGCTCGTGTACTATAGGAACCTTGGAATGACATGACACATTTTAATTAAAACACAATTATTTGTTGACGATTAGGTCTAGGCAAATAGCTCCTACTTTTCACTACCTTTTCCCTGCTTGCTTCAATGGTGAATGGCACGTCAGAAAGAGAAATAGGAATAGCTCAGATGTGACGTGTCAATTTTCTTTTGCTACGTGCTCTTTACTTTTCCTTATGAGTTTCCTTTCTTAAAGCTGTCTCTCAATATCTCTGGAAAGATTGAGAGAGCCCCTAAATAATACCTGTCTCTCTTGTAGATACTGAATAATACTTGACTTTGTTTCCCTCTTTGCCAACCATGTAAGGAAAATCCACCCCAGCAAATAAGCAAATAAAAAAGTAAATTGGAAGTTTAAAAGCAAAACTAACTGAAACAATTTTTAAAGTATGTTCAAACAAATATAACTTGTTTCTTCACTGTAAACAAAGGGAAAAGAAGGAGCAATCAGAATTTTAACCAAGTTTTTCCCTCTTAATGTTTGATAAAGAGCTTAAAATAGCTTCAAGATGGAAAAGCAAATAAAAAGAAAGAAAAAATCTTACAGCATCAGACTTGAAAACTCACACACAAGCACAGGAGTCCTCTTTGATCCCCAAGATAACACAAAGCTAAACTTAATATTTTTCCCTGTATTTTGAAGCCACAAAAAAAACCCTTAAGCCTGGTGAAAAACACATGCTCTTTTTGACTAAAACACTGTTTTGCCTATGAACTAAGCATAGGGGCAAGATAACAGTAACTCTTTACTCCTTTACCTCTTACATTCAGAAGTCTCTCTGATGACAACCATATCTGGGTCCACCACATCCATAGTTGGGGTGTTTTCCTCTAATTAAGGACTTGCTACCCCTAATTAAGGACTTGCTACCCCTAATTAAGGCAGACGTTGGTTCATACTCCTAATCAATCAGACTAACGAGCAGGTTCTGTCCTTCTGCTCAGAGAACAGCACATCAGTCATGACACAGAAACATCAGGGCTAGTGGCTCTGAAGGGCTTCATTGCCCCAAAGCGGTAATTAATGCAGTGGGCAGCACAAAACCAAAACGAACATCAGCAACAGAGGGAGGTGGCATCCAAAATATTCATTATATAAGGGAACACGAGCAGCACATGTTAGATTAGCAGATCTACAAAATGCATTTAACCATTGATATACAAAGCATAGTTAAAGGTCTAGTGGCCAGGTGTGCTCCTCATAGTAAATCCAGTACCCATCAGATGTAGGTGTCCTCAGATATTTAGGAAATAGATTGGCACCCCTGTGCCAGCTTTACAGTCTACACAAAATCCCTGAAAATAGCAGTTGTGGAAAAATCTGACATTATTAAAATTTCCTCTAAACCCATAATATTTTCTTAATGTTAGACTTTTTATTAGTTCAAAAACCTTGATTTTCTTTCTTTTATTTTTCTTTTTTTTCTTTTTTTAAGTATGTTAACATTTTAGCCTGGAATATCAGATGGGTGACTAGTATTCATAAAGACTGCCAGTAAGAACTTCTGGTCTCAGTAATAAAGTTCCGCCTGGATTGAAAAAAAGCCCTATTTTTTTAAATATATTTTTTTGAAGCTTGCACTGGAATTTCATCCCATCTTTATTGTTTGAATAATGAGATTTTTATCCCTTATATCTTTCTCTGTTTTACACGTATTCCTCTTTTACATAGCTATTTGCCAGATGGCTTGGTGACCAGGCCCTGGAAAGCCACCCCAGGCAGGAGAGAGCACCAGCCCCCACCTCCTTCATGCTTTCTTCAAGAGCTGGAGCTGTACGACCTTCATCATAAATTCAAGGTCTACTCTGTAGGGAAAACATTTATGAAACTATAGAGCTATTCTGGGGTAAATGATAGAATATAACTTCCCAGTGACTCATATAATCTCAGCCAAACTTGTCCTAATTAGGAAACAGGTAATTGTATTTGCTTGAGAGATGACAGCTGTATTACAAGGCCAAAAATGCAACTTTCTGCAGTTGCTGCAAACCCTTTTCCCCATCTCCTCCTGCTCTCCCAGAGAAAACCGGCGAAGCCACACAGCAGGCGTGCAAGAAGAACAAGTGCACATTCCCACGGCCCAAAAGGGCTCTTTCTCCAAGAAAATCATAACTCCACTGGGTACCTGGCAGCACAAAAAAAAAAAAAAAAAAAAAAACCCAAAAAAAAAAAAATAACAACTAAAAAAACATGCACAGGGAGTGTGCAAAGGCTGTGGAAGCCTCTAAAGGTGTCAAGGAGAAAAAGCAGCAGCCTTCCAGCATGATTGGCGAGAGGTAGGTTATCTTCAAGCTGTTGCCAAGGTCTAGGACGTAATTAGATGTCAGGCACAATTCAGCGACTGCCACCAGCTCCCCTTTTCTCTCTGGCCCAAGCCCTGGCTCCTGACTGGGGATCGTTAGAAGCATCGCACAGGCACAGGGTGGGAAATTCTTTGCCTGTAGGCACTAATTTTAAACCGCTCTCACCAGTCCCGTGTCCAGGGGGTAGGCACGCAGAATTTAGGGCAAGAGAAAATAAATAAATAAATAAATAGAACATGGGGGAGAGAGAGAGAGAAGCATATAGAATACATTAATTTTTGAGATTCACACTGGGGGAGATGAGAAGACTATACCCCAGCTGCTCCTAACAGTGCAGCATGGCTTATCGATGTGGTTTTGCATTCTCCCTGCGCTGGTTTGCCAAGGACTCTGTTTCCATGTGCAGAATACACACTGAGAGAGGGTGTGCTTGCAGGGATGATGTGTTTGCAGGGATCGCATTTCTTAAAGAAAGACAAAAACAATCAGCGATTAATATATAAAAGCCTGACAGTCTATACAGGCACGAAAAAGGAATGACATCTCCTGGTATGCAAAACCTGTGAGAAAGCTCTTCAGTCTTACCAGCGTGAACAGACGGGTGTTGAATACTACCTAAAATCTGCTCACATATGTTTATTTCAAGCTCCTCTGAAAATTATGATGCAGGACATGGTCATTTCCTGGGTTTATTTAATTTTAGTGTCTCTTCAAGTCACTGGTGCTGGTGAATTTTCCCCACTGTTGAGATCTGCAAGATACTCCTATAAGAATTCCAGCTTTCAGCTGTTTTCCAGGAGGAAAGTCTTCCTATGGCACTTGTCTGAGGTATCATTGGGATATTTCCTAGTTTTCAGGCAATTAATTTAGTGCACCTGAAAAGAAATGGTCACAAAAATATCATCCGAGGATTAATGCCTGAGAGGAGCATGTACAACAAAATTTTACCCAACTGGACACTTTGTTTTAAGTGATTTTAGACTTCATGTACAAGAGATCACAAGGGCTGTACATGGATTTTCACTGAGCGCTGACCTGCAGCTCGCTGAGGGTTTTGCTCCTGTGCCTCCCCAACAGCAGAACTTAGCCCTTCGTCTCTTTGTTATTAATTGAGTGAAAAAATAAAACCATACCTGAAAGCACTATTTTGGTTCTCTATCAGCATCACCCACACTCACGTTCATTGGTCATTGATCTGGCTTCCAACTCCTTCACTTCGCAGTTTGTAGGGAAATAGTTGTCATAAATCCTTTGAGGAGATATCGACAGAACTTCTCAGCCATAGGACGGGCTCCAAACCTCACAGATTTTCACCAAAACCATTTGGGTTCAATTATTCAATACTGGCATGCATAAGGCAGAGAAATAAACAATTTGAAAAGCAAGGGTTACTTATTTCTGACTAGATTTAATTGAAAAGGAGAAATGTCTCCAAATGACCCCCCATCCCATTCCTGTACCGGCTGGGAAGGGGAACATCGCTCCCAGTCACTTGATAGATAACTCTTGGAAATGTTTTACCAGAGCCAAGACTTTGAGACAATTTTCAGATTTTTCACTGTGCAACCGTGGATTTGAGTGAGATCCTTCCAGTGGTTAAAAATGGTCTCTAAGCAACAAGAACTAAAATGTTTTTAAATCTTTTTTTACTTGACCCAGGATTTGTGCTGAGTTAGATGAGTAAATACTGGCATGATGTGACATTCTTGTTATTTATGTTACATCCAAATAAGTGGAAGATAACCTAGGCAAATTTCCATTATCTAATTATAAAAACCTTCTCCTATTCCCATGAAACTAATTTTAATTTGATGAAAAACAGACAACTTGGAAATGGATTTCCTACGATTTGAGCGATAAGATTCTTTCTCAGTGTGTTCTCAATTTACCAAAGACTCCAAAATTGGAGATCTCTATTAATAAACGTTGCTGGTTGCTCATGCAGTGACTTTAAGTTATTATAAAAATAAGTTTTTAAAAAGGGAAAAATATTGCTAGATTTAGCAGCTTCTCTGCTGCATTCAGGGGAAGGAGGGAAGGACCTCACTATGCTTTAGTTTCAAGAGAGAACTGAAACAGGCTGAGCTAGCCCCCTCCAGGGCTCCTGCAGAAATCAGGTGAAATCCTGCTTTTTTCAAAGTTACCTGCACCATCAATGGTCATATGTATGTTTAAAATGTCAATAAGAAGCAGAAAATAAGTTGTCTTTGGAGCACTGAGAAAGAGAATTACAGAAACCACATTATAATTGTGATATGCAGGCAATTAGCTACAGTGGAAACAAATTGTCCTTTGATCCTTATTTCCTATTAAAGGTCACAATCCTGCAATTCTTTATACGTGGAAACCTCACAGAATCCATCACACGAGTAAGAGTCACCGTCAAAACTACCAGAGCCTGTCCTGAAGCTTCTGACATGAGACAACATGTAAAATGACCATAAATAAGGAACTGCAGGAGAAACCTCAGCTCCATGTCTAATACGCAGCGACTCAGACACAGGTTTGACCGCTTTTCCTGAAAACTAAGCAACACAACCCCCCGATTTCCTGCAAAATCTAAGAGGAAGATCAATTTAACTAATGATGTGGGGGTTCTGTGTCCCCATGGACCTCACACATATTATTTATAGAATGCATTAATATTTCATTTTTCCCATCCCTAAACAGTCTTTGAGGGTGAAAAAAAAAAGAGATAGCTTGAGACAGGTAACATTTTAATTGAAATTAATGGGATTGGTTTGATTTCACCTCTGAGAATATAAAAATCATTCATTTTTTTATCATGAAAAGAATCTTCAAGTCTCCCCGGTACCTTGACAAGCACGATGAATGCTGGGTCACACCGAGAATCTACCTCCCACCTCTCACTAACCTGTGCTGTCCAGGCCACCATCCTCCAGTTCATGGGAAACTAAAATTAAAATAAGGTAAAAACCCCACACCGATAATTAAAAGGTAGAGCTAAACCTCTGCTTCTCCTCCCTTTTTTAGTGTTGGTGATGGGTCAGTATGGGGAACCGCCATCCCTTGGAGGAGATGGTGTGTGATATTGCCATGTTTTCAATACAGCCTGTCGATGGCTTTAACCTCTGCCCGGGAACAGTAAGTATAAGAAGTCTTTTATGCTACCTCTGAGTTGAGCTAGACCTGGGCTGCTAGATGTGCCAAATCAATGCACTGTACAGATTGCTGCTCTCCCAAGGCTGCGCTGAAGCGTTGTTGGACCGTTTACAAGAGGTTTGCCAAATCACTGCAAAACTGAAGTATTACCAAACCCGAGAGTGCCGGCCAGCGGCAGGAGTCGTTTCATTGCCATCATTTTTATGCATCCTCTAAATAGTTTCACACTGCCAAAGTGGGCACATGAACCTCTTTGCTTTAACTTACATTATTGGTATTTATTTTTTCTATGAAGTGTTAGAATGGGATTGGTTTTTGTGAGTTGCTGTGTGTGTTGTTTTTCATGAATGCACTGGAGGTTTGTGCTTTGAACTCATTTTTGTGTTTGAAAAGCTGAGTCAATGGACCTCACGCTCCTAAGTCACTCAAGAGCTTTGGGAACCTCTCTGAATCCTTTCATAATCTCAAAATGGCAAACAAATGGATCACCACCCTGGGGTCCAGCTTACCTTGCAGCTCAGGCCCAGTTTTGCTCCCAGAGTCATCCTCCTTGCTGTCTGTTATGAAATAATTTTCCTTTATGCATGAAAATATCTTCTGTCAAATCTTCTATCATAAACTTTACAATTTCTGTGCATCCTACAGCCCCAACAGCCAGGAGCTGCCTGGTGCCTTCACGGAGCTGCACCGCACACATGAATTCCTTCCCAATACAGAGAAATGTTTTGAAATTATCTTCTCCTGTGATTTGCAAATTACAGATGGGAAAGTGAAATCCAACTCCCAGACAGAGATGAGGGTCAAGTAAAATCCCACAGGAGCTGGAAAAGAGTAGATGGACAAGTCAAACATGGCATCTCCCTTGAGAAAGCTTCAAGAGGGCTGCAAGTTTTACTTAAAATTTCATAGAATTAGAAATTAGAAAAACTTCTTTTTATTGGTAGCAAATGACATTGAGTATAAAAGGGAATCCTATAGGATTTTCATTTATCTTTTTTAGACCTTTTTTTTGGGGG
>VXBJ01006241.1:373548-415910 GCA_013400055.1 Nycticryphes semicollaris
GGGGGGAAGACCTTGAAATACACGTAAAAAGACTTCAGGAATTCTCTGTGAATGTCAGCCTTTCATCTCCTCAGTCATCCTAAACTCAATTTGTCGGAGTCGGACCAGATCCAGGGCACAGCTGGTGGAACGTGCTGCCCATGGCCTCTTACCCCAGGAAACAAGGTAAAACCATGGTACAAAGACCCTCAGCATATATTTTTTTTTTCCAATTTCAAGCCAGGGACCAGGTTAAGCGAGTTCCTTTCAAGGAATTAATAGATAATAATAACAATGAGGTGCCTGCTTCTTACGAGGAAAAATGACCTATATTCCAGGTAAGGAAATACTCATCCCAGTGACGCATGGGATAGACGCTGGCATGAAGGGCTCTGCTAATAACTATGGTTGTATTATTTTTTCATCTAGGTGCCCAAAGGATCTTCCTTTCCTATTCATGCCCAGCACAGGGCCACCCTTTGTTACAACATTAAAATCTGCTTAATATTTTTTATCATTTCACATCACAGCCACAGTAATTGCACCCTCAGGAGCATGCCTTCTTCCTGCCTATGATTTTCAGTATTATTGGCATCTTCCTCATTTGGGGACCTGAAATGATCTTTTTTTGCATTTTCACCGTGAAATGACAAACACGGCTGGTTGTGGCTCAAGCACTATTTGGAGCATGACCCCCTCAGCTCCTGGTGTTATCCAAATTAGATTTTGATCTTTGTCAATTAGGCTTTGCCACTGTGGACCTGCTGTGCCATTATCAGGAGAATCACTGTCAGGGTTGGTAAGTCAGTGAACTTTGGAAGCCTTTCTGCCACCTTCCAGGGACGCAGCTTTTACAATTAGCACTGTTTAAAAAAAAAAAAAAAATAACAATAACATAAAAATTTCTGTCCACAACCTTATATCTTGCAATCTTTATACTGTTTGTCCTCAAACCAGGAATCAGTTGCAGCACAGAGAGCTCTCCTTTTTTTTTGGGGGGGGGGGGGAGGAGGGGGGGAAACAACCAAAAAAAAAAAAACCCCAAAAACCCAAAAATCTTTGTTTCTGAAAGCAATTTGGCTTTACTTTTGCTCTTTTTAATGTTCCTGGCTTTGTAATGTACCCTGCGATGGATTTGTCGGGGGGCCAGTTTTGCTTCTGGCAGGGGGGAGGAAAACAGCGACCAACTGAACAAAGAATATGAATACCAGGAAATCTTCTGGAGTTGCCACATGGCGGGACTGAGACCCTGCCCCAGCCCAAGTGTTTTGGCAGCTGGTTGGTCTGGAGTATTTAAAGTGGACAAATACTGTGGGAATGCTGGTCCTGGCATACCTACTGGCCTTGCACTTAGTCACCTGCCTCAAGCACCACCCCAAGTCATTCAATACAAGGACGGTGGCTGCTAAATACCTTCATTTTTGTTCTCACATTTACATCCTGGCTCGGCATTGCAGAGTTTTATACTGAGTCACACTGGTTGGGACATGGGATCCTCTACATGGTCCAAAGGGAAGCAGGAGCCTTCCTTGCATGGAGAAAAGGTGTTACATGCTTCCTAAACCAGGATTTTCCAGCAGGAGATGCCATTTCATATGTTTTAAAGCCAGGAAGAGCCACAAGGCTGAGGTCTGGCTCTGAGCACCGAAGGTCAAAGGTTTTGGTGAATCAGTGCCTGTCTGAATTACAATATCTCTCAAAAAAACCCCACAAACCCCTAGTTATGAGCAAAACCTTCCCAGGATGAAAAGTCCCATATCGATCCACTCACAGTGCTAAAAACTGAGGCACGTTTAAAGGCTGCTCCTGTTGCCTTGCGGGCAGCAATTCCCCCCTCCAAACCCCGCTCACCGGCGCAGACCCCGGCGCTGCTTCTGCCTCGAAGGTTTCCAGCACTCGGAGGAGCAGCAAAAGCCCCTGGACAGCCAGGCTTGTCAGCTGCTCTTCCATATATTGCCTCCAGAGAAACTCCTCTCCTGCACACAACTGGAAGTTGGGAGATGACCTGCCCGGTTCCTACAACAGCAGCAGCAAACATGCAAAAATCACAAATAGAAATAATATACAAAAGGATGAGAAGAAGCTATGGGATAAAGAGGGGATGCAGGTGAACTCTAAAGTCTGGGAAGGAAAAGTGAATTAAGGAAAAAAAAAATAAGGGAAAATACATCTAGTAGTTTAAAAATAATATGATGGAAAGGTAGGAAAAGGCACCACTAACAGAGAAGCTAGAAATGTTACAGCTTGAGAATACAGCTCGAACAAGAGGGAAATCAGTAATTTTCAATCTCCAGAAAGATGTATGATTTTCCAAACTTATCAAACTTATGGTGAAACACTGGGAAAAATAGAAAACAGGTATAGAATAGTACATAAAACATTGCAGTATCACAAATACATAAACCAAATAAAAATAAATATGTCATATTACTATATTTACTTCCTTGTCCTTCTTACATTGGCTGGCTGAGATATAAATTGAATATGGATGAAGGAGAAGGTAACATATCCTCAGATTTCAAACATAAATATGCGGTTGTAAAACAAGAACAACCCACAAGCACATATGCCATCCACCTGTCTTCACAGAGCAAATACGTCCTAGAAACAGATGTACTTTTAGCAAGACACATGAAACATTTATAGGTTGAGAAGGAAAATGGTCCTTCTGGAGGCAGGACCCATGCTGCCTTGTAGGCAAATGGATGGTCACCCACAGAGCTCCCGAGTTTTTCTGTTTCTGCCACAAAAAGCACATTTTGGAGATGGAGAATTCCTTCCCCATCCCCGTGAGCATACCGGTGTTGGGTTGACAACCCTCCAGCTCATCCATCTCCAACGTCTAGGTGATGCAGTATTCTTCCACCTGCAGTAAAGATTTGAGGGTGAAACCCAACATCAGCATTTCATTGCTTTTACCACAACCGGTTAATTTTTCCAAGCCAGATCTGACTTTCCCCCGTGTTTTGTTATCAGTGGCGTGAAGTAAGAGCAAGGCAGCTGGTGTGGAGGAGCTCAGCTTCTTTCACAGCAACTTTCTTGGGGATGCTGGCGTAATCTGGTGACAGCAAAATGAGCCCACGTGACTTGGATGGGTTTGGTCCCTTGCTGCTCCATTAGTGGACAACGCTGGGGGATGAAAGAGAGGAGGTCAGGCTCTCGTCTCGCAGCTCCCCTGACCAGCACACATAGAATTTACAAGAGAGTTGAGGGATGGGGGGAGTTTCTGATACTTCTCAGCAGGGAATGAAAAGTGGGAAGAGCCCCAGGAGCCAACCTTCCAGAGAACACGTACACACGGGGAGGCTCTGGGTAAACAAGCAGATGAAAAGGCTGCTTGGGAAAACCAGTTGCCCACAAGCTGCCTTGGATGGAAAGAATCGATTTGAGCAAGACTATTTATAGGAGAGGTTGCAGGAATGGATTGTGATGGTTTGGGGTATTATCACCTCCTTGTCCATCACTTAATTTTTTCGACCAAGCCAATTTAGCTTACATTTTTCCGTATTCTGCCCTCAGTTTTAATCAGAACAAAACATCTTAATCTTTCTGCAGGCACAGAGAAAAAGAAAATTTTTTTCAAGTTATTTTTCATAATAAAAAACAACTTACCAGTTCTCGAAGACCTGTGCTCCGGAAGGTAAAAATTTGGCATTACACTAAACCTCATGCAAAGAGTAAAGCGAGGCCAGATTTCAAAGAAATCTGGTTTCTAATTGATCAGCTTATTAGGGTTTGATCCAAAGCACTTTGACATTGAAAAGTTTTGGTCCAAGCCCTTAAAATACACACTGTTGACAGTTTTCTATTTCTCAGCTTATTCAGCATGTTTAAAACATGTACTAAGCTGGCCTGGCTACAAATTAGCTCAACAGAGAAAGCCAGTACAAGATTTTTAGGATATTTTATCGTATAGCCTGACTAAGAAGTGAAGCACAGATCATGGAGTTCATGCAGCATTTTGTAGGATTTATTTATTCTTTCTTGCCAACACAGCTCCAAAGCCCAGAGGTCAAATCCTACAGAACTTGAAGTCCATAGTTTTGCCACTGACTTCACTGATGGCATAATTTCAGACATGAAGACAAAGTTCTTGCTTGAGTTTATTTTCTTGCTTTAGCTGTGCTTTTAAAACCCTTCCAAGAAATCTCTATAAAAAAATATAATGAGTATTCATATAAATGGCATTCCCAACTCAAAAAAACCAACCAACTATCCCCAAAAATGTATCAAAGAAAATTAATGGAAACATATACGTGAGCCTGACTTTGTCATTTCATGCTCAAAGTTTATAGCATGGTTTTTCAAATCACCTAGTGAAGTATTGCAATACCCAGCTGCACTTTGCATTCTTCGGTGTTTTTAGCTGCTGTTGACAACATGTGATATTAATAGTCATGCTGTAAGATTATACTACTGCAAATTAAAACATGTCTTGCCTTCCTAGCTGGCTCTGGCCAACACAAGCAATTGCAAAGGATGCCAACACAAGCCTTTTGTCCTGCTTAAATCTTATTTATGCCCCACATCGTGCTCCAAAGTGGCCAGTGGACCTTTTGCTGGCCCCATCTGTGGGACCACTGTCACCCACTGTAATTCCCACTCAACGTCCCAGCCACAGTAGTGTTTATTTGGTGAATGCCTTTCCAGATATGGACATGGACAGATGAGAATAATAAATGCAGCATACAACTCATTAAATGTAAAGCTTATTTTCTCACACACCTGCAAATACTTGTATGGATCAGCTTTGGAGGCCAAAGCCAAGTTAAAGGCAACTTCCAAATATCCAAGTGGAACTCATTAATGTTGAGGGCAAGATTTTGCCGATGGTATGTAAATAGAAAGAAAAGCACCTCATTTAATGGAAATAATATTCTATATTCATTTCACATGTGTTTAAGACATGTAGAGCTACAAAGAAATTGCACATTGCGTAACAGAAACTGTATTAACTAACGCTACAAAATTAAGATTTGGGGTCATGTGCTACTGTGCTCTGCCCTGAACCTCCTTCTGACTTGCTTTGATAAATGGTGTAGGAAGTTCTCTAATGAGGTTCGATCTCAGATATTGAAATACACACTATTTTAATCTCTACAGCATTTTGCAGGTGTATCCACACCCTCATGTGGCAGAGAGTAGGTGTTGGCAATTTGCAAGGACAAAAGGGCCCGTCCACATGCAGAAAGCCATTAACTTTGGGGCAGGAGGCAAATGCTGTTAATATTTTAGTCTACCATAGTCTTTAGTTATTATGTCAGTCTACCAGAACTTCTATGCAATTTCACACTTGCTACAACAACTGAAGCTTTACAGCTGAATTCTACAAAACCAGCAATTTCTGACTGAATATAAAACAGAGCCAGTTGTAGCAGAGCACTTTGAAACACCAGAACTGAGTAGTGATTGATGAGTGCTGAAGCATTCAAAATCCCTGTTCCACCATTGACAGTTCCACGGGCAATTTCTTGTCTCTAAAGCTGGCAACAACCCATTGTCATCAGCCTCTTCTGTCAATTTGCCTCAGTTTTCCCATCTTTAAAATGGAGACTATAAGGCTTACCTTTCTGAACATTTATTCAAAGAATGCTTTGGATGTTAAATTATTAATGAGCATAAAAATGATCACTTTAGAAAAGGAAAGTTGTCATACATTTGCTTAAATCCCTGGTAGTATTAATAAAATTCTTTATTGCAGGATGCTTATGCAGTCACATGCACACACAAAAACACATATTTACGTGTTTATACACATGATATGTATGTGCGTGCACCTACAAAAGTGTATCCTGTTGATCTAGGACCACACTAGTTGGTCACTCTGTTGATCTAGGACCACGCTAAAACATCATGTTAGGCTCCTATTCTAATTCTTTTTCTGTATTTTGCTGCTAAACAGGCCTGGATCCACTTGTATCTGCTTGAACTCTACAGGAGGTCAGCAGCAAAACCAACTGTAGAACTGCAACATCACAGGCCACAACAAATATAAAATGACCTAATCCTGTTCCCACTAGCTTTGAAAGACTGGATATTTATGGCAACAACGTCTTGACCCACGCTGGGTCAATAGGGATTTTGACACTGACCACAACAAAACCAAGATTTTGGAATAAAGACCCGATACTGCAAGTGATTTGTGTGATCTACAGGAACAACTACCTCCTGAGAAGATAATGAAAGTTAGTGGACCTGGCTACAAGTCAAATTCCGCCTAGCCTGATCTGACAGCATAATCAAAGCTATGTTAGAGAGCATGTAATATTATACAAATATATTTTTTTTTTCTCAAATGACTCTACAAACCCACAGGAAATTTTTTTTTTTTTACTGAAATGGGAAGGAGAAAATCTATATCTTGGAGAGTGAAAAACAAATTAAAGGTTCTTGAAGGGTGTTTCTTAACATTTACCAGTGTTTTTCCCCATGGAAAAGATGAAAAATTAGCTTGAACCCTAGAGCTTTTGGTCTTTTGTAATCTTTCCCTTCTTTCCCCCCTCACAATGAATATAGATTTTTTAATCCTATATACAGAGATTTCACATATTTAGATTTGAAAGCTTTCTTATTGTTATACGAGATTGTTTTAAATTAAAAATGCATCTGGGACTTACCTGTACAACCAAAATGTACTCGCATTCAGGCATAAGCAAACACCATACGAATCTGAGTAATTTTTGGACGGTGTTTTTAGAGTCTATAACAAAATAATCCTGGCATCAAGATAAATAGCGTGCTGTCACGGCCTCCCATGATAAGATAAGAATCTTTGCTGTCTGCTTCTATTAGGCTACGGGCAGGAAAACATCAGCAGTCATTAAAGGGAGCTTTGCCATCTCCCATCTGGGTCTCATCACTGAGGATCACACCGGACCCTCGAAAAGCATAAGAGGAAATAAACCTCCATGTCTCGGCACACCAGCATCACTCTGGGCAGGGGGCTGGGGGGAGATATATTCTTATTTTACTGCTCTCTGCTACTCTGCCGAGCTTGTCTTCCCTCCTCTTGGACTCAGGCACCCACTGGCTCATTTATGATTTTCCAGGCGTTTAGGTTTCTCTTTGCATCTCCAGTTGATGGGAGGTGATCCCTGCGCTCTCCAAAGATGAACTACTTCCTCCACTTTAACAAAGGCTACAGCTCACAGAAACCCAATGTTACTACTCTACAGCGTGGGGATCAAGTGTTGTTTCTCATGGAACAAAGCAGCAAATTCTAGAGGAAAATATTATATTTCTTCATAACATATTTGAAGGATGTTATCAGCCAACTCACTTCTGAAGTGTCATTTTAAGACTAAAACAATGAACAGGGATTAAAAAATCTGGTTTAAATGTTTTTGACATAAACTACTTAAGCTCTAAAATACTCATTTTTCTGTTGGTAAAACGGGAATGGTGTTACTTCTTCCCTTTCCCTACACTTCCTGTTCAAATGCAAAAATCCAGAGGAAGAACCTTCTCAATCTCTACATTTGTGAGATCTCACATGCGGCCAAACATTCATTTGAAGCTTTAGAAATATTAGCAAGTTAGATTTGTGATGCACCTGATTAAAGAAAAAAAAAAAACAAAACAAAAACAAAACAAAACACTGTCTGGTTAAAACAATTCAAATTTTCAAACAGTAATAGATAAATTGGCTAAAATATCAAAATTCTTACTTAGATATTCACTATTTATTTTTTTCACACATTCTTGACCACCCATTTCAAATCCATGTTTTGAAGAGTTTCCTTCAGGGATATTTGTGGAAAACCAAAAAGGTTAAAAATTAATTTATTTAGAAAGACATAGAAATATTTCTGAAAATACTTTGCCTAATATATTTCAAATACAGGTCATTAACTGAAAAGCAAGTATTTTATTAATTGTTAATTAAAGATTTGTTTAGGAAAAAATTGAGAATTGTGTTTGCAATCCTAACTCACCCAATTCACTCGTGTGTGCACAACTTCTGAGGTCTTGATGTTTTTATAATTTTGCTTTGGAAGAGTTCCTATGGACATTAAATAGTGGGTTTGTGAGTTTTTCCCAACAGTTTAAATATTTTGAGAGATACACCATATTCTTCTACCAGCCATGGGCAAGAACCTCATAGCCAGACCCACCTACCACCAAGGCATGGGCTTGCAGCAATGGCAATGCTGCTGGAAACCACAGCCAGGACTGACCCACGGGTGCCAGGACTCACCACTGCCCACCTTGGGCACCAGGAACTCATCGCCACAGTCAGAATGATGTAGGTGACAGAAACTACATTGGGACCATCTGGCAATTCTGAGAGAGACCTGGATGAAAATAAAGCAGAATCTTCGCAGGATGTTTTCATGCATTATTAAAATTGAGATTTTAAAAATTAAAACTTTGTTTTTCCCTTTAAAAAATGCAACAGATGTGTGTGAAGACAAAGCCGGTGCCTGCACTACCTTGTGGAAGCCGTTTTATAGTTATGTTAAGCAGTTACTGGAGGAGAGCACAGTGGAATGACTGCATGTATCTGTCATATGTTAATTAGGGGAATCTGTACAGAGCCAAGTTTTATAACCTTGTTCAATTTTAAGAGGTTTTTACAGTTACTGAATGCATTAAAAACCAGAAAAATGTTATGGGGATTGTCCATTGAATTCTACACACTGGAAAGCTCACTTGGTGGGCCTATGGGGAGAGCTGATTTAGTTTTGCTATATAGCCATGTGAGTACAACAAGCAAAATAACTGTATAAAACTGTGCAAATCAGAGTCGGTGTAAACCACAAGACACTTGGCAATAAACCTTAATTTGACTGCAAAAAGCAATTTATAAAAGAGAGGAGCTCTTGAACATCTCTGGTTCCTCTAATCATATCTAATTATGGACAGATATGTTCTGTATGTAGCATCAGGAGAGACGTTACATGTTCTCGAGCTGCGGTGGTGAGAGCTGGAGCCCTCACTTGGGCAAAATTCCCCCTTAAAGCCAGTCTGTGTTTTGCCTCAGGACTGCAGGTCAGACCCCATGAAAAAGAGATTTTGGTGAAAGGCCTTGGATAAGCAGAGGGATTGCCCTGTGAGCAGCAGCAGCGGAGAATAAAATGCTGCACTTTTTGCCTGGTGGTTTGGTGGCTGCAGCAGAAATGATCACATCCACTTTATTTTACTCACAGGAACCATCCAATTAGCTTCAGTGGGGCCCCTGCACGCCTACAGAGATTGTAGATGCCCTCTTCTCTTCTGCCTGAGCCCTTTCCCATATTGGTCAGCCCTGCAAAGGTCAGATGACACCACCACCACCATCACGCAGGGCAGTAGGTTTCCCCAAGTCCCACTGAGTACTTCCCAAAATCACAATCAAGGTGCCTGGAAGTGCTTGCAGCGGTTTCTTCTCTGCTCTTTTACCACCAGGCATCCCAAAGGTTCATTGAATTCCCACCTGGAAACTGGGATTTTGCAAGGAAGCTGGAGATCAGGGCAGAGACAGGATCTTCTCCCGAGGATTGACTGCAGGATGCTCTGATGAGCAGCCCAGGGAGAGCAGAGAAGGATCTTGCTGGGGCACCATGGCCAACGAGGCTGGAGGAGACAAGAAGCAGCAGAAAGAAGGTGGTCAGACCTTGGGATTCACCTCCTGGCCCTGAGGGGCACCCAACAGCACGGGGTCGGTGGCAGCACACACCACCAGTGAGGAAGGCAGCGGCCACGGTGTGAATTATCACTGCGTAATTCCAAGATAAATTGAGTTAATAAAGCTGTGGCCTAATTAAACTCCATCCTTTGCTCCCTCCCTTTTCCTCGAGACAGTGTGAATCCATGACATATTTTCACTTCTGGGCAGGGAATCCTGGAGCCTTTTCCCAGGAAAAAAAAAAATCCCCTTGAAGTGTTCCTGCATTTCTGCAAGGTGAGCCCTGCAAAGCCCTTCAGGTGAAATAGTCTAAATAAGAAAAGATAACAGCAAGGAAAATCAACACATGATCAAAAATTTTACATAGTTACTTAGTAATTATATCAGCAATGGGCCAGACTGTCCAATAAACTGCACCGAAACTGTTCAGACCAGAGTGAAAAGCAAGATTTGAATGAGGATAAATGTTCAAATGAGCAGGGTTGAATACACAGATCAGGATAGTGAAACGCTACAGAAATTTCAGATACCTGAAATATATTCGCACAATAAATACAACTAAGATTTGGTACACCACCCTTATTTCAGGAGATTTAAAATCAAACACGTTTTTCTCAAGAAAAATGTGAATCAGCAGCTTGATCTGTTCTCAGTTTTCACAAGCAAAGTCCTGTCTATTATCATCTTGTTTTTCTCAGCCATAAACACAGTGTGAAAAAAAAAAAAAAAGAAAAAAAAAAAAATTTACGTTGAATATGGTTATAGTTATTATTTCCCTTCTGGGGATTTATTAAGCATGTGTTAGGAGTTTAGGTATAAAATGAAACTGTTTTTTCACTACGTGGATGTCTTCTGTGACTATCTGTAAAATTTCATTAAGGTGTTAGACTTGATATTGCAGATCAAAGTAATCCCAGGAGATTAAGGAGACCCTGCTAATTGACTAAGGTCATGTACTGCACTTCCCACTGGCACTTTGGCCTACACTGACAACAGAGGAGCAGTCCCATCTCAGAGGACCGTTCTATAAAAATACCATTTTCTTTATCTGTAGTCCAGTTTTCACACCGCTACGATAACAAGGGATTTCCTAAATCCAGGTGGACTGATTAGAGTTTTGAGTATGTAACTTTCTGAGTAAAAAATATACATGAGACTTTTGAACAATTTTGACATTTTATCTTACCCTTTAAAACTCCCGGGAACACATTGCACGTTAGGTGTTTAAGAATAAAAAGTGTCAGCATCTATAGCAAGTTCCATCATTCAAACTTGGAGCTAAAGAGGATATTGAAAGCATTGCTGCAGACCATTAAAACCAGCTAATTTACAACCAAAGACATTGTTGCATGAAGCACCAACTTGGTCAATAATTAGGGCCTGGAATATATATCCAGCTTTGACAAGAGAAAGTTCCTAAAAACCTTTCCCTGTTGATCAAAACATGCAATATATTACTCTCAGTTGGACAGTCACTGTTAGCTCCATCTTGTGATATTATTGAAAATTATGGACTATCGAGGGGGCGTGGTGAGGAATTATTACTGCTGTCAGGAAGATTTGTGGACGCGTTGCTGTGATATGTGCTCCCTCTTGGATCCTGCGCTTTGAAACGTGAATGCGGGAAAAGTTGGAGGGAATTCAGAAAAGAACTACAGAAATGAAGCACGATTTGGAAAATATGGCTCTTTTCTGTCTTCATCATGGGAGAAGTAAGGAACTCATAGCCAATTGACCAGAAGTTTAAGGGCATGATTTACAGTTGCATGGAAATAAACAGGGGAGCTCAGATCATACAGCTCATTAATTTAGCAGACTATGAATAAGAACGTCTGACAACAGCAAGCTGAGTGAGAAAGGTGCAAATTAGAAATTAGCTGCCATTTTTTAACTCAGTAAATTATATGCCAAGTTATTTTGCCAGTATTCTTTCACTAAAAGTCTTAAAACCAAACATTGGGTTCTTTTCCTAAAAAAAGCATGTTGTCTCGAAAAAGAGTTTGTTAGGTTTGATTCATTAAACTGATCTTTTTTCCTCAAGTTTATCCCAGTTCTTCTTGAAGGGAAGATTCAAACTTGAGGCAATGTCACAAGCAATGGGTTTACTGGGTACATTTTAACAACGTTAATGGATGTAACAACCACCCTTCCATTCACCGGATGAAATCCCCATCTAAGCAGAAGGATAGTAGAAGGCTTATGACATACATAAAACGTGTGTCGTTTGCATGGAGATGAATTTCAGACTTTAGAAGCCAACAGAATCACATTTTCCATTATGTTCACCCAGCAGAACGGATTTCATTAATCAGCCTATCATCAAGGGCTCAGTCCTACCACATTACTCACACTAAGTAATACCTAAGATGCAAATAGGTCCACTAAAGCAAAGGACGCATCTGGAGAAGTTGTGTCGTTCTGTAAGTAAAGGTGCTTTAATGGACTTTCAGAAATCCCCAGTTTCACAAATGAAATTCTCATACCCTTTCAGCTCTTCAGAAAGGTCTTGAATAAATAAGCTGTTCAACAGAAGTATTTAATTGCCTATAGCACTGGAGAACTGTGAAAAAGTTAAACTGTTGAATGATGTACCTGATGAAAACAGGTAAAATTTACCCTATACTACCACTTTAGCTCAAATAGACAGCTGGGAAATTCCTTTTCATTCAGCAATTAATGTTGAACTCTTTAAATCACCATCTTGAGTAAGATACCAGAGGCCTTGAGTCCTAGTAATACAGAGAGACTTGATGTAGAGGAAGTTTTTAACTCTTGATTCGTTGAAATTTAACATGCAGCCAGTATTTTTAATGTTCCATTTAGCTGTCCTGATACTTGGGGTGACTAGATTTATCCATGATAAGTAATACCTGTCTTTATCCTGAGTAAAATGTTAGTGTTCTATCTCATTAAAATTTTCACGAAGTTGCCTGGATCCTATGTTATTCTTACTTTATATCCTAAAAAGTGTCTGTCATAAATACTGTCAGATTGAAATGATCAAGCTGACTCAACAAAGAACGAGAAACACCCATTTTTATATTGACATTACATTGCCCTTTGGAAATCCCATGAAGTTTTTCAACCTTCCTTTTCTCCAAATGCAAATTAAAAGTAAAAAAATGTCTTCTTCCCACTAAACTGAGTACTTGTGCATTATTCCTTGCAAAATGGCTTATAGATGCTCCATGATTTTTGTACCTTTTCATATAGTGAGTTCCTTAGTTGTTGCCAATTGCCATCGGTGGTATGCGAATCATTTGAAAGACTCTTTGGGATAAAACGTGGAAAAAGAGTGATATATTTGTTAATTGTTGTTGCTGTTCTTGCTGTGATCTTTGGCAACACCTGCTGGTGGGTAGTATGCAGTGCTGTGGCCACTCTACATACATGCCTTCCACGTGTAGACCTTCAACTGGCCACACAATTGCTACCCAACAGCAAAGAGCATGGACTCAGGCAACGGGCTTAAAAATCTGCCAGGCCAAGCTCGTGAAAGCATTTGCATAGGTTTTACAGGCTCAAACACTCCTTCACACTTAAAGGTGCTGTGATTTTGTTTATCAAGGCATCTGCTGTGATTTGTAAAAGTTGCGATTTTACGATAACTTAATCTAAGGAGAATTTTTGTGGAGAACATCTTCTGTGCACTTTCTAGTAACAAGGTATTTTGAGCAGCAAGATAAATAGCATTTAGGCATCTAATAAAAACTGTCTGCGTCAGTTTGTTGGTTTTGGGTTATTTTTGGTCTCAAATCCTCTTTTTTACATAGTACAACAGCAAAGCCTTGCATTGTAGGTGAAAGTCTGTAAATCTGCAGTAACTGAAAAATAACAGAAGGCGCAGCAGCATTCTTTATGTTAGTCTATATTGATCGGCTCTAATGAGCACCAGTGGAGCTGTAGCTAATGGTGGTATGTCTGGTGTTAAGGGCAAATGTGGGAGAAGATTATCAACCCAAGGGGTTTAACAGTTGCTGGACTGCCCTCAGCCCTCAGGGCAATGATGCACTTGAGAGGTCACTGTATCAAATGAGGGAAAAGATTCGGCTTGTGCTGCTGGAAGAAATGCAGCAGGAGCTGTATTTTAGCCGAGACTACAGGCATCAACAAAACAGTTACTCTCTGCCATTTGTTTCTTCCCTTTCTCCTTTCCCCCCGACCGCCATCTACCTAGCGTTGCATTTCTAATTAAGGATCATAATGCCAGCGATCCGGTAACGGGAGGGGACAGAGCTGCTCCAAATCCATCAGGCTTGAATATGCAGACGGACAAAGTAGGCACCTTGGCACAACAAGTGCAAGGGGCTCGGACAAACGCCAAGGAGAAGGACGAGTTACGGGGCAGAACGCTTTTACACCTGAAGCCTGTTTATTACCTGGAGGGGGGACAGAGGGGCCCACGCTTCCATTTGATGTGAATTTGCTTGATATTTCATTCACTGTGTTGCTCACCACCCCCTTCCGAGATCTGAGAAGGGCGAGATGAGTGACCACCAGAGCAGAGAAGGCCACTGGGCTTCAAGGGAAAGTTAACTGGCAGATACGAGAGAATGCTCGCAGTGAAATGTTAGTGCAGAAAGGAAGCTACAGGTATTCAAAAAGATAAAAATGAACTGAGAAATGCCTTGAGGTGTATGGCATGTTGCACATTCTGCGCTTTAATAGCATAATGGAATAATTTTAGCTGTGTGAGGCTCCAAAACACACCAAGAAAGGCTGTTGAGAACCAAGCAGTGAGTTTTCAAATATTTATCACAATAAACACTAATATATATTAAAAAAAAAAAAAAGGAACAGATTTTACTTAATGTTGTAAATAAGGAAATTAAATATTACCTTAGCTCCATTATGCCATGGTACCCTGTGGTTATGGCAAATTATTTATTAGGTCTTTAAAAATTCTAAGACTTGGATTCCTCTTGTTCCTTAGAGACAAGTGATGGGTCAGATTATTAAAAAAATCTTCACAGCTCTAATTTTTTTGCAGTGTTAATATGCAATAAGGCTGAATCCACCATTCTTTGTTCCAGCCAGGCATTTTCCAACCAGAGTTTTGCCTGAACAAGGGTGAAGCCAGTCAGGTTCTGGTCAATGATGAAGAATATTTCCTACCACTGTCAGCAAAAAAAAAAAAAAAAGGCTTTAGAGTGTTACTGGGATGTTGACACAAAAAATACCTGAAATAAGTGGAGCAGGCACTAAAGCTGGCGTGCACACTCACTGGGAGCAGTGAGACTGGAGACGATAAGAAACATTTTCTGCAGAGAAGCAGGAGCTGACACATCCGACGCCGGCTGCCTGATGGGCTCCAGCTCAGGGGTTTTATGTCTGCCGGCTCCCACCACCGTCCATTAGACAGGCGCCCGCACCAGGGGATGCTGCAGCCACAAGTGACACTAATGTGCTCAACTGTTGACACTGGGGAACCCACTGGAAAAAAAAAACGTGTTCATGCCTGTGGTTGCGTGCACGGTTAAAAAGTGAACCGGTCTGGCAAAACAGAACAAGGGAGTTCATATCCCTGCCGCTTCAGCTGTCCCTACCCTCATGCCTTGCTAATGCTGAAATTTCCACATATCCTCACAAAAAAATAAACCATGTTATTTTTCTAAGTACATCTCAGGAAGTATTTATGTATTTCCTGCTGTAGTTTGAATTCATACTTGGTTTAAGGACCACCATGCTGTTTCTTTACAATATGAACCTATGAACAGACTATATGGCAAATTCGTGACATTTATTTTCTACAGATTTGACTTCATGAGCAGCTTGAGTGGGCTTTCTAATTAACACAGTGATTGACATGTCTTCCAACAGGAAGCGTTTTGTTGTGATGAGCTGTGCAACACGAGCAGGAGAGGCCCATGAGCCTGCGGAGATGTTACTGTGGGACCGACTGATCAACAAGGCCAAGGCTGGATTTAGAAGCTTCGGAGGAAAAGCAAGATTCCTAGTTCAAGATGAAGCTGTATCTCAAGATGTGTTGACAGCACGTTTCAAGTGAGCGCTCTTCCTCCTCAAATGCTTTTACGTCAAGATATTTGTTTAAATGGGTATTTTTCTCCTCCTTATTTCTCCTCAGCCTTAAGAGCTCAGTTTCTGGGATACCCAGAAACACAAAGGGCTGTTCAATTACGAGAGCTGGGATCTTGTTTTCATTTCTGGAGTCTTCTAATGCTCTTTACACTCTTTGTTATTGAATTTTAGGTTTGGACATATTTGATCTTGAAAAGGTCATAGACAAGCTTTCAGATGCCTTTTTTCTTTCTAATGACAGAAGTCACGATCAAATTCCTGTCTATATAGTAGCAAACCCAAAGTACAGAAGGACCGGTTTCAAAATAACTTTAAAAAAATAAAAATAAAAGATCTCTGTGCACCTAAGTGAAATGTTTTTGGCAAAGTGTTTCTCAAAAAAGGTAATGTGAATTATAGAACAAGAAGAGTTTCACAACGACTGTTTTCTTAAGGATACTTTACAGTTTTATAATGCATTATTTAATTTGCTTCATACCTTTTGTTCCATGCGCCATACCTCTGGACAGATGAACGTCTGTGATGTGAAACCAGCTTTTATTGGTTTGGCTGAACTAGCAAGTAACATCCAGGTAAGAAGCAGGTGCTGTTGAATCATTTGGTGTTTCTCTTTCCACAGCTGTATCTCTTTGGTCTGAGGTAAGTGCCACATGTGCATTAGAGAGTTCATCACAGCCTGCAGAAGAACAAGTGGAAATGAGCATCACAGCACTGGGTCTGTGCTGGGCCTAACTGCTAGCCTCCTATATTTACCTATATCATGGATGTTAACTCCAAAATCTAATTAGTCCAAAACACCCCTTCCAAAGCAAATACAAAAACAGAAACAAGCACAAACTACAATGTTACCAAAAAGCAAAAACAAATAACTCAGTGGTCATAACATTTAGGCAGAAGTTTTAGATGGGATTGGTTTACCCAGATCTTTTGCTGTGACAGGTCTATAAGAGTAGGATCATGCTCTGCAGAGTCTGCAACAGAACTCCCTCAGAGTTTAATGATGTGGGAATCCAACTAAAGAACCTATCTTTTTTTTTTTTAATAGTCAGTATTGACTAGTCATTTTGAAATGTTTGCTTTGAAAAGGACATGCCATTTATTTTTTCTTTCCATTTAAATATCAAAAATAAAAGATCTTGCTCTTGCTTGAAACAATAATCTATAAAATGAATAACCACTCAGCGGCATAACAAATTTCCTCTCTCAAATGAAGAAATATTTTCAGCTCTGAAGATTAAGTAGCCACAAAGTTTACCTCCTTACCCATCAGTCTCAAAATTTCCTACCAAGCCACTATAACTTAGGCAGCAAGTGAAAATTTTCTGGTCTATTTTTTTTCCTCGTGCATTTCAACCACTTAAATGAAATGCAGCTATTTCAGGGGTTTATAAGAAATACACCTTATTTTCTTTGCAATGGAGGTTTTCACTTTGAAGTATCCTAGCCTTCTCCCCTCAAACACCACTAAATCCCATAAGTGATCCCGAGATGATGCTGTTTAGCACAGCACTATTATTTTCAATGAAGCAGCAAGTACTGGTGCCTGAGCACTTGAAAATGCATGAATCTTGCAAGGTTGTGAGAGGAACCCAAAACCTGAAAGAAAAAAGATAAAAATCCCCTTCAAACCCAAAATTACATTAATTTAAAGCCACTTTAGAACTTAGTATGTATTATCTTAAAGTCTATTTTATATCCACAGATCACATGGAAATCCCTTCTTAAGGAAAGAGCCTTTTTCCTACTTACTGCCACCCTCCTGGACAACCTCGGCTCTGCTCTTGGCAATCTGACATCGTCCTAACACCTCCTGGAAATCCAGCCACAAGGATCCTCCCATACGCTTCCCTTACAGAAATACATCCATAATCCTCATCACGGTGGGGTGAGGAAGTTTCCTGGACTTAACTGTCCTGCTTGGAACATCTTGCTGGTGACTGAAAATAGGAAAAATGCCAGTTAAACCATGCAAACTCAAACCAGCACAACTGGCCATAGCTTCTCAATATTTATTGCAAGAGGAGCTTGGCTGAACTTACAGCACATTTCCCCTATCACAAGACTACCTGTGAGATCTTGAGGCAATGGAAAGCTTTCAGCCTTAAAAAGTTCTCACAGGTCATTTGAAGAATATTTAATAACATTTTTGCTTGATCTTAGAGTGAAATAGCCAAAAAATGCCAAACTGTCCCAGTGAAACACAACTCAATGACCATTTTCCCCTCTCTAGCTTCAAGACTCTCCCTTCTTACTTTTTAATTCTGTGTATCTGTCTATCTTTGCAGTTCAAGCCCAGCTCAGCACAGAAAAGGAATCCCCATACCTATTTCCTCAGTACCCAAATATTACATTTATAGGAATCAGGCAAGGTCTTTCCTTTAGTCATTTACCTAACTAGATTTACTTTCTTTTAGATCAAAATATTAAATGTCAGCTCAGCCCTGAGACTCCCAGGACTTGAGCCTTCAATGAATTACAGTTTGTGACCAGACTTTTTGGTCAGCGGATGAGATAATCCTGGTTACAGGAATTTTTTCCATTTTGACTTCTCATAGTCAAAATGACAAGGGCTTTTGTATCTATTAAAATTTGTAAATGAATTTTATTAACAGATCTGTTAAACTCAATTACTACTACCACTAGTTCCCTCCACTAGCTTCTGGCAAACAGTTTTCTATCTTCAAGATTTATTCCTAAATTTTTCCTCCTAGACCAATCTTTTTTTGTTTCAAGGTTGTTTGGGTTTTTTTGGTGGACCACCTCCACAGTGCTTTTATCTCTGTCCACCTCAACTCTATTTCTGCTTTTGTCCTCTCCTTTTAACCTCTATCATCATCTTCTCAGTGAATAGCCCTCCTGTGACTATTTACCTGCATTTCTTGCAGGTTTCTCAACATCCAGGCTCCATATTTCTACCCATTGTCACTTGGTTTGGTCATTAGGTTACTGAGTAAAATCATCCCTTAATTTATCTTTATTTTTTCAGAAAGAAAGTAGATCAAAAAAATGCTACTTTCAAAAAAAAAAAAATAGTCTCACAGCATCCAAGGCTTGATGTTTTCCCAAAATACATACCTGGTTCCCCAGAACAGAAATGCTAAAATTGAAGGCTGATAGTTTCACATTTAAAGAATTCTCAATACCAGCATTGCGAATAGTGCCTTGATGCAGAAGGTAAGCAAACCTAATTCAACTTAGAGAAAACTTTGTTGATTGAAAAACAAAGAAATATATCATTTCATTCCCTGATCATAAAAAATCATTAGCAGTAAAAGGACAGGAAGGAGAGAAAAATCAAGTGCTGAATCATGAAGAGAGTCAGCAGATCAAGGTCTTTCTTCTAAAAAATCTTTAGCAGGGAAAAGAAGAAACAGTGGATATTATTTCCAATTATTTCTCAAATTGGAACAGAGAAAGGAAAATAAAAAATACACACACACACAAAAAAAAAAAAATCCCTGACTTGGTGCTACTGGAGTTTGTAGCTGGAAGGAAAGTCCTTGCTTATATTGAAGTAAAGTTCTGAAAATAAGCAAAGAACAGATTTATTGATTTTTGGTGAAGTCTGGGTGTAAAAAAGAGAAAGAATAAAGAAGTGCTCTTTGCCCGCTATGTCCAAATGACATCCCCAGTGGCCTTCTTAATGGTGGGGGAGGGGAGGGGGCAGGTGCCTACCCCGGCACATGGACACAACTGCCCTTAGGCTAGGGCTAATGGTATTGGCTGAGCCTGCTGTAAGCCTCTCTTTTCTAATAGCCAACTTTCTCTGTGCGAGAAGACAGACAGATATTGATTGGTCCAAATGCCCTTGAGTTGACAACATCTGAAATGAAAATCCACAAGGCTAGCACAAACTTTCTGCAAGTTCAATTTCTGGAATCTGATTAGGAAGGCTGGACTGCGAAACCGTTCAGACATGTAAAAGGTCTCCCTTTGTCGCTGGCTTTGTGCGCGTAATTATCGGGGGGTAAGCGACTTCGTCAGATTTGCCAGACAAATGGCAAATTTAAGAGGCAATTTAAGGGTAATAGCGTTGTGATTAAAGGAAGAAAGCCAGCCACCTCCATTGTGAAGTTCAACGACAAAGGATCTAATTCGCAAAGACAGAGGTCGCATTTCCTAGCTCTAAGCAATAATTATGTATAAATAAATAAAATATGCATCCCTTTTCATCTGCTGCTACGAGGGGTGCTTTCAAAAGTTACCCAATGGTGTTAGAGAAAGCTACATAATGTAAAAGAGTTCACCTTTCAGGGAAGTTATTTTGTCCATACAAAGTCTAAGGTTCAAACTAGCGTTGACTGCAAGCAAGTCTAATTTTATTTTCTAATGACTCTCTTTTCCAGAATTAAAATATTGATGTTGCAGTTTGCAAATGACAAGGGTAGGGAATGGAGAAAGCTGGCGGAGTTTATCTGTACCTTATTAAACATTCTTTTTTTATTCTACAAATTCCTCCTAAATCAATACATTGACTACTGTATAAACCTTAAATAAAGCATTATTAAAGTGGAAGCTGTGTTCCTGTCTTAGTGGGTTATTTAGAAGCATAAAAGATACACTCTTAAGAATCAGTCTCATGCCAGGTAAAGTACAGCTGGAATACACATTAAATTTATTCAGTCATTGATTTGTAATGTTGATCCTCCATGGCTTCATGTTTCTTTTCTCATTAATCTTAGTTAACCCTCTCAAAATAATGCCAACATTGTCGTTTGATGTATTGAAAGATCCAACATGCAGAGGATGCTGCTTTCTGGACTGTTATTCCTGACATCAGTAGGGCTAAAGTCACAGACCAGAGAATCTTGCTCGCTTGGTTTTGTGCTAAAAACTAAAAAGGAAGTCCTCCACGGGCAAGGAGCAAACTGCTGTGGTTTCCCCTAATAACGAAGCAGCTCCAGAAGAAAGTCACCACAGAGGAAGGCAGAAAGCTGCAAAGAACAATCCTTACTTAGAAATTAAGATCTCAGCCTATAAAGTGCCATTAGCTATTTTAACTTGTAGTTAAATTGCTTCCTATTAAAGTATTTCTATCTTCTACCTGCAACTCCTTCCTATCCACCTGATATCGGTGCTTCTATAGAGAAGCTGGTTGAAGAAGGAGGAGAGGTTGTTTCTGGAGGAACCAACAGCAAATATGCAGAACTGCGCAAACACGCAGAAGCCTCGGGCAGGTGCCACCCTGCAGGAGGTGGCACTTGTCATTAAAACCCTGTCCTTTCCTGCGTGGAATGAATTGGGCTCAACCCGTCATTCCTGTGGACCTCACGTTGGACACGCAGACACTGAACTGCAGTGATTTCTAATCATTTCTGAAAATCTTGCCTGAGCTCTTTTCGGCAAATAGAGGTAACAATATACTTGTCACCACACGTCATGACGCATGTGATAAATATCAGCTGTTTAGACTCAATGGCTTACTTCTATCGTATCTCTCCCTACAAAACCATAGCTCATAGTCCTTCCTGAAGATGTGAGTGCTTTTGTTATGGAACAGCTCTATGGGCTTTCAAAAGCATCCAGCTTTCTTTAACATCCATCTGGTTTTTAATTATCATGTCCAAACTTGTCCATCTGACTTTATAACGAGCTTTGAATCCCAACAATATTTTATCAATATAGGACCAAAAAAAAAAATATTTAAATATTCCCAAGTTTCTGTTTTGCCTATAATTAGGAGATCAAGACACAGATGAAGAATGGACATCCCCTTTCATATCCATAAAAGTTACGTTCAGCATCAAGGGGGAAATGTTTTAGACGAAGATGGACTATGAAGTAAACATTAGCAGCAAATGTGAGTCTTGTTTTCAGTAAATCCATCCCTTGAAACCGTTTCTTCCTTCAGTATCGAATAGTCTTTCTAATCTTTTGTCTTTTCAAATAGCTGTGATAATATTAAAACCATGCTTCACGGCAAACAGCATTTCTGGGATTTTCCTAAGAGATGTGGCTTTGGATAAGAAAGTGCAATTGAGTTAAAGCAGTAGGAGAGCCTGGAGTCAGTGGGGTTTGTTGTGATCAGTTGACCACTTCCCAGTAGGCATCTCTGCAGTCGCTGAGAATTACTAAGCACCATTTCAAGGAATATAGGTAATTCAGTCAACCAAAAAACCAAACAAAATAACCCCAGCATAAAATACATTTTAAAAAACCCTACTGGCATCTGAGAAGTAGAAATCTGTCGAGCCTGCTTTGAATCATTCCTGGTGTTCTTAGCTAAGTGAAAATCAGATCAACAAAATTTCTTAGCATGTGCATGGATTAGTAAATGAATATTTCTTCAGTCACTGAAATCACTGCAAAATGACAAAGCTGCCTTTTCTCCCCAATACTTAGAACATATCACAGCTTTCACACAACTGTGTCACGACACATTAGAGAGTAAATTTAAAAAGCACTACTTGATCTGACAATTCGGAAAAGATGTTACAACTGTGGAACTTCCTTGCAGCCAGATAAAAGCGTGTCAGGTTTGCCCTGCACCAGGCATGGCTCTCCCTGGCCTGGCTGTGATTTTTGCTGGAGTGCCTAGGAAAAAAACTTGGAATTCCTGCCATATTTTCTCACAGTTTTTGATGGTGAATTGAAGCTGGCTGATAACAGCCAGGACAAACAGCTGAGGAGTGTTCAGGTATGGTTCACGCAATTCTCAGGCTGTTATTTTTTTCCACTTATAGTTCCTGATCTCTCATTAAAAAAAAAAAAAAAAAAAAAGAAAAAAAAAATTCTGTAAAAATTTCTCAGCAGGACATTCATAGCCCCTGTTGACAAGGAAATACATGTGTGTATGTCCATACCAATGTTGCGCACTTTTCTAAAACACCAGCACATGCAAAATTGAATGAACAATTTCTGTTCGTATTTTATCATTATTGCACTTCTAAGACAATACTCGCTACCTCTATAAAGAATGATAGGACAGGCAGGCTGGAGTAGCTGCAGGGGATCCTGTGCCTGTTGACTGCCAAAGCTGCTTACTACTTAACAACTGATCAACTGGCCCCCAAGGCAACAGCTTAACAAGCCCCAGTAGAAGTGGACTCAAGATTTCTTCCTCAGCAAAGAAAATGAAACCATTTACCAGGTATGACCAATATCTAGAAATCAAGGATAGTGGCACCAACACCACTTCAGCTCCCCATCTCTTTAGAAATAGCGAGGTATTTTTAGTTTGAATTCCTAGAGTTGAGAACAGCTTGCAAATATCAGAGTAAAAGAAGGGAACGTAGTCCAGGGCTGCTTTTACAGGCACAGAGCTTGGCTTACACACTCACTGCCTCCAAGACCGCTGTCGAGGAAGGATGCTCATGGGTGCTCCGGGGCGATAGTCTGTGGTACATGTGTGTGAGAGAGAGAGAGAGAAAGAGAGAGAGGAGGAGAGAGAGAGCTTCAGTACCGAAATGCAGCAATTCCTCTGGGGTGAGATGTGGCAGCTGTTTACCAGCACAAAGCAATTCTGTACAGCAGTTTCAGAGAGGAAATGAAGAATACTGTACTCGGCTGAAACTACAGGGGGGATTTTAGGAAGGCAGAATTTAATTACCCAAGCTGGAATTTGTCCAGGACACCAGGGCTTACACCTCTGCTCTCATGAAAAGTGCCAAGGGGTCTTTAATAGTAACAAACAGTCAAGATTTTGGGTTAGTGTTTCACCTGAATGACAACGCCTTCAATAACATTTTGTTCCGTAACAGCATGCTAACAAAACTTTATCCAAAATCCTTGGGTTTGCAGTGGGGTTATTGTGAAGAACAGCTTTTCTTATGAAGTTTATCTCAGGACCCTCTAGAAAAAGCTGCCTTGTAACACGTCTTCAGGTCCTCTGCAGGAAATGAAAGGAATTTGCCATTTTCAGGCAGGGTAGACCATAGAGACTGCCACCTAATACATCCAGATTAGCTGATTCAGCTCCATAACCTACCAATAGCCTGACACATTTCCTAAAGCATCCATACTCTAGTTCTTCCACCCCTCGAGTCAGCAATGTTCTTCTGAGCACATTTCTTATTTTTCTTTTCTTTTTTTTTTTTCTTTCAGCAATTTTTCAGAAGCAAACTTGAAGCTGGAGGCAGGGGTTGGCATTTTTCAATTTGCTCCTATGACTTGCTTTTTTTATAGTTTTAATCCTGCAGCCATCGGGAGAGGTGTGAAGAAAACCTGCAAGGACAAACCTTATTTGAAAATTGGAATGACCTGTTGACAACTCACCTTCCTGCCCACAGATTTATTAGCATATGTTACTTGGTGTATTTAGTGGGGCATGTTACTTGTGTGACCAGGCAAGTGTTCCACTTCAAATTTCCTCTCTTTTCACTCCTGCCCTTTCTTCTTTAGCCATATTCTCCAAATTAAACTTGCAGCTTTTTTAATGTTGGCTCATTCATGCCTCCAACTCTTCATTTCTACATCATTCTTCACCTTTTCCCTTTATGAAAATACTAAAGAACTTGATGAAATGAGGCTGCAGATGCTGAAACCACCCTGTATAATGTCAACCAGTGAGTGTCACATCATTTCTTTGTATTTTCTACTTGTAATAGACTCGTTATCCTTAGATTGGAACCATTTTCTGTTCTGTGCCTCTGCCTTGCCCTCTGTGGAAGGGGCTCATAAACATTTTCGTAATGACCAATTTGCTATTATTAATGAAGAAAATATCAATAATCAATATTAAGTGTCCAAACACTGCCATTTGCAAAAGCTTCTTGGAAAAAGTGAGGGTTCAAACGCCCTGGCTAAATCTAAAATGTTTTTGACAACTTCTAAGGTCAGAGTCCTCAAGAAGAGGAAGCCATACAACCTTGAGATCCTAAGTATTTTGAAGAGCTGTGTCAGACCTTCAGATGCAGCTTTTGAGTTTACCAGCTAGCTCCAGCTTTTCTCACACTGTGCTCAAGCATAATCAAGTTTTCAAATGCTAATTTGTCATACATTAGAGCACTCTCAATTTGTAGAGAGAAGTAAGGATTGGTTTTAGGACTTGTATCAACGGGGTCCCATAAATAGAAATTGAGCATTGAAGCAAGAAGCGAGTATAACATCATACCCAATATCACATTCAACAGACAAGGAAATGGATGACATGTCCTGCACACATGACACGACCTCAGTGCAATAACCTAAGTGCAAAAGAAAGGAACAAACCAGTGCAGATTTACTCAACAGAAAAATAAACAAAAAACTTTGACTCAAAATTCTAGGCATGACTGCTCTTGCAATGCTGCAACAGCATGTGAAATGTGAGCTCCACGTCTGTCAGCACCGGGAGGATTTCAATATCACAAGTCCTAATGATTTCTTATTGCCTCATTGTAGCATCCTCGGAACGAAAACACAGGGCCGGATCAATGTGGTCATTGACTGGCTTGGTGTATGGATAACTGATGCACATTAATACAGTCTACATTCACCTGGAGTGGTCCTCAGAATCACAACTAAAGGTATAACAATGCAATCTTCACTTGAACCTGAGCAAGAGCTGAATTGACTTTTCCAGCCCTGCTTTCAAGTAGGTACTGCTGGCTCCTTTGCAAGGCAGTCCTGCGAGCCCCTAAGCATCCTCTCCATGAAAAGTGGAGTATCATCAGGTGAATTAACCCTCAAACACAGACCATCACAGCATCCATCTGCAGCATTTAAAAGTACTTTGCACTTCTAAAGCGTCTCCATAGAGTATACTGATCTATAGGTGCTTCATATATACTCTTAAAAACCTCACTGTAGGTGGTGAGAGATAAGAATCAATATTCTTATTTTACAGATGAGCAACCAGATTAAACAACATACCAAAGGCTACACAAAGTTTGGTACCACGTGTCCGTAAACGAGAATCCTATTCCGTCGCAGGGATGTATATAGGATTTTCTCCTAAGCTAAAAAACTCATCTTTCAGCCACAATGAACTCGCCTGTAGCACATAACTGTTCTGCAACTTTACAGCTTCCTTTTTTTCATCTGTTTATTTGTTTGTTTTGCTGACCCAGTATCACCTCTGTAACATGGAAACCCAGACAAACCGAGTCCTGCTTCCTGACACAGCAGAGCAAGGGGATTAGAGAATAACTGTTCAGCCTGGAAAATTAAATTACGTATACTGCGCACGCCGTGCCCCATTTTACGTGCCGCAGAAGAGATCTTGTCAGAGCAGCTGAGGTCTGAGCCAGGTCCAAGGCAGTACTCTGTTTATTTCAATAGAAAAGTGACCAGGAGGAGGAAATCCCTACGACCAATAAAATTAACACCATAGTTCACTAGTACCCAGAGGCCAATGGCAAGCCATAGGTTTTAGATGTTTGGGGGGGATGAATACCTAGCAACCAATAATTCCTCCAGCCAAGATAACTACTCAGAGTAAACAGAGTCCAAAATACAAGTTTTGTAAGAAATGAAGCCCTACATACCTTCTTCCCAAGCGTTCAACTTCAATTAGGGTTATTTCAGCGTTTTGTCAATTTTTTTTTTTTTAAAGAAAATGAAGCAAAAGCTAATTCTGAGCCAGAGGACTATTTTTAAAGAGAAACATGAGGAAATTTAGAAAGAGAGTTTAACCTTTCAAGATGCAGAATTTCATAAAACAGGACTACAAATTCTGCTTCAGTGTGATTAAGTTGCACTTTTTGATGTTAGATTGATATGTTTCAACAGAAAAACTTGTAAATTGGCAGTAAATTGACGGGGTAATGTGAAAAGCAATTACCAATAGTACAAATATGAAAAAAAATAGTATTGTAGCATTTCTTATTTGGTATATATATATTCTATATAGATTGATGATGGCATTTGGAAAATAATTCATAGGTAAAAGCCTCAAAAAATGTTACCCTTTTAATAGTTGAAAAATACTTTTGAATACTTTGAAAAAATTATGGAAATTGGTAATTCCAATTCCACCATTAAAAAACAGATCAATCATGAGAGCAATTTCTACCACTTAATTCATTTGGTATGAACTTATTCCAAATCTAAAGCAGAGAGACAATTACTCTTTTAATGCCACACATAGTCTACCAATTTTAAGCAAGAATTTAAGACATAACTGTGGCTTTTTAGTTATAAAAATAACCTTTGACTGTGTTAACTTATTTAGCAGACAGTCATCACAACTCTTTGGGGAAGCATTTTTTCATGTAGGCATCTTTAGCCAGAGATTTATCCAGAAACAGTGTACACACAGTACAATCTTCAGCCCTATTATTCTTTCTAAGGAATGCTGAGAAATAGTTTACTATGATCTCAGCTATAAAAGATTTTATTTTTAAAAAAGTCTTCTCACACCCCCTAATTTTCTACTTGATATGATTTCAGAAGCTCTCGGTAACCATTTCCCAGTAACTTGCATCTCTCAAATGAGACAACGTGCTATCACACATATATAATTGTGATATGTACAAGGCTAAAATACAGCTAAAATTAATACATTTAAAATTCAATATCTAACTATTTATAGATAAGCTTTCATTCTTGCTTCTGTATCTTTCTTCACAATGAAAAGATTCTGAAATACTTGATGTTAAGTAGTCTAGACAGATGTTAGATATGCTGAAAACTTTTTGAAGATTTTTAATTCTAGCCACTAAAATAAAAGTTCATTAATATTTTCATGTCTAGAACTATCAACAATTTTTCTTTTCCAGTGAAAGAATTTGGCTTAACATCATGGGTCAATCAAGTGTTTTAGTCTCAGGAGAAAGTGAAAGAAATCACTTGAAAATGGCTGGAAAAAATCTTAGTTCCAGAAGGAGTTTTGAAAAGGTGGACTCAAGGTCAGTAAAGTGCTAAATGCTGTTCCCGACTCTCGCCAATCCCTTGGTGCTCCAGTTCATCCAGCAAGTTGATTAGAACAAGCAGAGCTGACTGCCTTAAAGATGCCTTGTAATTGGCCACAGTGCATCTGTTAGACTTGTAAAAATAAGGTATATTTTATGGAAAGCCAAGGCATACTTGTTTATACAGCTCAGAAGAGGAAGAACAGATGCTCGGTGCCTTAAAAGATATAAATACATATGCTGTGATTTAAGTCATAAAGATGCATAAACACATATTTTTTAAAATCATTCTCAATTTCCCGTGAAGATCTGTAGAGTGCTGCAACTTTTGTGTCTAATTGAAGTAGATGGCAGCTTTTATGTGATAAAACTATTTTTCACAACAGAACTTACATACAGCAGAATTCTGCATTTCTGAGTTGGGCTAGTTCCACCCTCTGTGCATGAAGCACAATGATCAAATTAATGAATGTCATAGTGTTTTGGAGGTGACTCTTCTATCTAGAGAACAAATACTACTATTGACCTGAATCCCAATAAACTGACATTATTATGTGCCAACCAGTCACTTTTATATTAAGAATAAGCTAGTACATGTAGAATTGATTATAAAAGCGAAATGCTCTTGGGATCCCCTACACTGAAATTAAGCTCAACAAGCTCCCAGAAAAGCTAAACAAACTGTCCAGGTTTGTGAACCTTTGTTTAGGCTGGGGATACTGGAAAAAAAAAAAAAAATTTAAAATTTTGCCGTAGGTCTTCCAAAAAGATCTTCTCACTTGTTAAAGTACCTGCTGGATTCCTTAGCTAGAAAGAGGTTTATTTTAATTTTTGGGGTATTTTTTTTTGTACCGACAGAGTTACTAATTTAACATATCCAGAGTCAGTCCTGCATTTCAGACTGCAGTAGCTGACCTGACAATTTGTTGACCTGACATTTCATTGACCATGCTGAGTCTCTGGCTTTAACACCAACTTATCTTCTTGTTTAGCTTCAAATTTTTTTGCATCTGTAGGTTATCAAGGTTGAAGTCATGTTCATAAGATTGTTAGAAGAGGTGAAATTTTTAAGCGATAGTACCATAATTATATTCAGGGAAAAATCAGTACTTTTTTGTCATACATTTCTATATATATTTTCTAGATACAATATGCACGTAGGTTTCAACAGTATTTTCAGAATTATTTTTTTTTTTGTAAAATTTCAAAATATATTAAGAAAATCAAACACAACAAAATTAAGCTTTTATCAAAATTTCCCTTGTACAAAACAATTTATGGTTTAATCATTTGGAGCCACTGGGATTTACCACATGAAAAATAATGTGTTTTATCAAAAGAATAAATTGTCACTACTGCATTTTATAACTACTAATTTGAATTCAACAGTAAAATTAGTCATCTGACTTTGTAACACTGGTATGTGACAAACTACAAAGTTTAACCTCTATTTCAAGTCAAAATAGTTCTGTGATTGACGTACCATAAAAATAGAACAAGAGAGCTATCGCCACATTGGGCAAACATGTGAAACAGACTGGGAACTGGAAACCAAGCTCATTTTTATAACTTTGTCAGAATTGCAGAAATAGCCTTATTTTGCCCCTAACAGGAAAGACAATGTGATGCTTTCCCTTTCAGTCCTCTTAAAAATCACTTCAACAGGATTGCAAAAGTTTGGGGAATAACTCCAGAACAGTCGTACCCCTGCAAACCTTATCTTTCCATCCTCACCTCGAGCTTCTGTATTTTTACAGATTTTCTCTATAATAAGATTACAAAGGCTATGAAGTCACTGTAAGCTTCTCAATTTGTATGGATTTCTTCTAAAAATAGCAGTTGAATGCATGAATTACTTGGTGGAATTCCATGACCGCTTACGCAGAAGGCCAGACTGAATGACCATAATAGTCCCTGTTGGTCTTAAAATCCATGAGTCAATTAATATATGAATCTGATATAATTTAGAGGCTTGTTTTCATGGATCCACTTGAGATTAAATATAAATGGCTAAGCTTTAATTATTTTAACATCTGATATTTGTCAAGCAAATTACTTCAAAATCAAACCATGACTTTCCATCCCGGTGAAAACATTTAATTACACTAACTACTAGTAAAATTAGTTCAATCTGGTCTCAAATGCTTTTGGTTAGTGTTAAATACTGACATGTCTATTTATCATCCCTCTGGGTTCTAACACTCAGTAACATTTCCCAGTTCCATCACGGAAAACATTCAACGCGCTCACCTGCAATGGAGGCAACAAAAGGAGCTACCTGCGCCTTGTGATCTAGTAAACGTTTCCACAGAACTAAAGGGTAATAAATACCATTATTATGAATGTGAAAATCTTTCAGAAGAGCTAAAAACATGGATTTTTGTATGAATTTAAGAACTTTTTTTCAAAAGCCCTCAAAACAATAACTCCAGCTCAATAAAACATTCGTCAGTGACAAGATACCTGCAAAGGCAGCTCTTCTGTTCTGGTAAAAGGCAGCAATGCTTGGGCACACAACCAGCTGAAGGTATTCTAATTATCGAGGACCTGACAACTCTTCGATATCATGATTCACGTGAAGGTGTTAGAACCGAGAGAAATATATTTTCCTGCTTTCTTCGATCTCTTTTGCTTGCTGCAGCTGCACATTTCTTCTCTTACATCGCAAAGATATTTTTGGAAGTGGACTGAAAGTGAGTTAAGCCAAGAAATAGAGAGAGGCAATCATCTGCTTAGAAGCAGAGTGCTGTTTTCAAGTAACAAGTTTGCAAACAGCAGTGTTACAGCTATAGCTGGGAGTAGTAGGGTGAAATATGGCAGAAAAATAACATTCAGTCAAACAACATGTTCCTGAACACTGTGATGAAAACTGGGTTTGATTTCAACAAGGTCACAACTTTAAAAAAATCACACATCCTCAGCGCATAACAAGTCGCTCTTACACTCTGAGTGGGAAGGTGGCCTGCTAAAACCCACTTTAAATGCACAAACTGACAAAAATTAAGTGTCCTTGCTTTCACACCAAGAGTTCTACAAGCCCAAATTGTGCTCAACACCACTAGCGTAGCTAACTCAAAGGCTGGATAAATATTCATGTACTGAGGAAGAATTAACCATAACCTATCAAATGACTTAAGGTGAGCAAGTCACATTGAGGGACAATTAAAATCATTTATAACCCTGTAGAACCAAAAAAAAAAATTAAACATGAAAATATTAAGAATGCAAAAAAAAAAAAAAGTTGTATTTTTCCAAAACCAGTATGAGATGACTCAATTTAGGATTTTACAGTGCTGTTAAAATGTCTAAGGGCAGAGCTAAGGTTCCATACATAACCTTACCTTGAGAACTTCTCTCTGCTGAGCTTTGAGCAGAATTTGCAGCTAAAAACTTACATTTCCCCATGTTGGTTTTTTTTTTCTGGGACAATACACATGTGCCGGTAGAAAGGTGTAGTCACACACCAAATGCACTTCAGGCTGGCAGTTCTGATCTCCTTTAATCTTCCTCTCTTGATTAACAGTAAGGGCTTCTGTGAAGGACAATTGATGTGGTGTCATAGGTCATTTTCCGGTCCCAACCTTGACAGTGTAATCAGATACATGGCATGCTTAATAGAGGTCAGTTAATGCAAAGATTAAAATTAACTGGAAGTCAATAAGGGAATAATAAAGGAAAATGATCACCTTGTTGCTCCTACTTTGTAAGAGTAAATCTTACATTGCAGGCCAGTAGTAAAAAAAAATTGTAGTCACAAGCGATCCAATAGGCCTTCATAAGCCCTGCAGCAAACAATTTAATGATTTCAGGTACCCTTTAAACTAAGTGGCCGATCACTGTTAAATCCTTTGGTATTCATTGTAATAACATTGATCATGATGAAGTCTTTTGGTATTAATGTGGATGTAATATATACCTTTTTAATTATAGAACAAGAAAATCCAATTACCCCTTTGCCTCATCAAAGTTCTTTGCGAGCTGCGACTATTTAAACATACATTATGAAACATTCAAATGGAAAGAGATTTTTTTATGCAAAGCAAAGGCCAAATCCTGCTGAGATGCTGACCATGCTTAACCGGCAGGAATGTCGGGAGAAGGCGAGGGTGCCGAGCACCTCCAAGGAGATGTGGGGCTCTTTGCAGCATCAGGCCTGGGTAGGACATGGGAAAGTAGCAAACGTAGAAAGCAGCTTCAGGAAGAACCTGAATAAAAAAACGCAGAAAACATTAATTTATACAATGGAGCGGAACATGTTATGAAGAGTTACTGTGATCAGCAGCCAGGACATGGTTTATTCTGTAGAAACAGGAAGAAAAAACGATGAGCAGAGAAAACTGATTTGGTTTTATTCCGTGTGCCACCGGCTGAACTCTCCACATTTTTTTGACCCAGCTCCAGGACACAAGTTGTGTTCCAGCCTGAGTCAACTGGGGGCAGAAGCTCATGTCCTCTGATGCCACTCACCTGCTTTGCAGCCAAGCCAGCAGATACATCTCCCTGGCCTTTCTTACACAGGTAGAGATCTGCTACCCTGTGTGGGCAGGGACTATGTACAGCAGTAAGACCACTAGGATTCCTCCCCTGCATCAATAAACAGAAAGAATTATCTGGAGGAAAAAAGAAAAAAATACAGCCTTCCCAAGAGATCAAATCCTGCTTTCCTATTCAGTTCCTTCTTTGGGAAAACTCTGATGAGCTGAATACAGAGTTCAAAACTGAACTATTGGGAAGTAAAAACAAACAAAAAAATAAAGTTCTAGAATTAAACAGCCCTTTTTGAGCTGATCCTCTGCTGGAAATAAAGCTAGCTTCAGAAATACATGATTCCACAGTGGATCAGTCAGGGTCCCATACGCAGTGGGAATCAAGCTTTTTGACAGATGAGATCAGCCCATGCTCAATGATTACGCTTCATTAGTTAATCAAGAAGAGGGGGTGTGAGGAGGGGTACTCAAATTGTTGTCCCTTCCTAGCACCTGGCCAAGCAAACCTCATGTCAGAAACTGAATATTTTTTTTTTTAACTTTTCTTGGCCACACTGGCAGTTGAGTCCCGTAAGAGCAAGAATCGCCAGAACATTTCCAGCAGAACTTGGTAACGTCACCAAGAAAGCAAAATATCACAGAAACCTGCCATTGAAGGGAACCTATTAGGCATTTTCTCTTATTCCGGTTGAAAACTGCCACGATAGCACACACAAGAGAAAATGTCAATGACACCTCCAGTAGATCAATCCAGGCATAGCTGTCCCAAACAGCAAGCTATAAGAGAGGTAGCAAAGCCCAGGGCACATAGGTAGGTGTAGTGTCTGACTGGGCATCTGGGGAGTTACGTGTTACTACGATAGATAAATATACTTAAACAATACATGCTTTTCCAGCAAAATGGCACTGTAAGCATGTCAGACCCTAATTTGTAGGATATCACTGAACATCTGCGAAATAATTGCCTGATTTCTGTAGCTCCACTGCAACTGCAACCTGTTAATCTCAAAAGCAGCATTCAGAAAGAACAATACCAAATTTTCCACATTGCTTTAATGCTACATGAGACAGTATGGAATTAATAAAGATGTTTTAAATGTATTAAATGTCGCTCTTTCTTTAAAAATTACATGATAAAACTCTTTCTTAAACATTATTTGAATAAAGCCTCATTACTCACAGTCCAAAGAAGTTCATTAGGAGAAGATCACTTTGGAAAGCATTCAACTAACTAGCCTTTCTTCTCAGCAGTGAATTACATTAGCTACTTCCTAGTTATTTAAATCTTGAAATAAAAGATGTAAACGCTACAGTGACATCTTAAGATCATTGGTAAGGCAGGTCTTGCATGCACAAAAATGCCCAGCTGGTCTGGAGATAAAACAGGTTGATAATTAGTTGCAAAATGTAACATTTCATCAGGAATATTTTGAATAATCCAATTTATCTTTGTCAGATATGTGGCACATATTTTTCCTTCCGAGGCGCTTTGTTCTTTAACACCGCATTATAATTTCAGCCTCCTAATTAAGGCGCCGGCCGGCCGGGTCTGCCCTGCCTTGATGTGGGGCGGCGGATCGGGGGGCTGGCAGCGCGGCGCGGTGCCTGCCCTCAGCCACGGGCCACCGCTGGCTACCGCTGCGCCTGCTGCCTCCCACCATCCTGTCCATTCCCGGGGCCAGCTTGATAGGGAGGAAGATCAAAGCCCACCCAGTGGGGAAGGGAGGAGGGCCCGGCTCCATCGGCTGGGGTTGGGTGAGCGGGGCCGGCGGACGGCAGCTGGGACCGCGCTCTCAAAGCCAGCAGCCTTCGCTTTCTAATTAACGGATGAAAACGCTCTGCTTCCCCCTCCTCATGGCTGCCCCAGCCAGCTCCGCTCCCAGCTCTTCCTCATCCCCCTTGGTCCCCAAAGTGGTGGTTGGGTGGGCTGAGAGCTTTACAGGAGGTGAGAGCAGGGCAGGAGGGAATGCGAACCTATCCGATGGCACTGGTGATGCCCTCACCAGTGGGTACCACCTTTCCTCTCGTAGGCATACACTTCACATCTTGGAATGGGTGGAGGAGCTCCTTCCCACTTGTGATTGGAACAGTGATGCTTTTCCCAGGTGCGCAGCATCTTCAAAACCAAGGTACAGCTGGACCAGCTGGTGGCAAGCACCCCAGGGAGGTAACACCAACCACCCAGGTGCCTGGTACCGCTCTTTTCAGTGGCTCTTCTAGCTGAGAGAAGGCTGCTGTGTGGGAAACAGGTCAGTGCAGCGATCATCCTGGCTCTGCTGCCATCACATACTGTCCTTCCCAACTCCAGGCTTCAGCCCCGATGGAGATATGTGCAGTTCTTAAGACAACACCCCTCTGAAATGCACCCAGCGTGGAGGCCAGATTTACTTCAGAGATACCAAAGAAACCAAAAGATGCGTCTCACAGAGGCACCGAGTGCCTTTGGAACAGTCCTGCCCAGCACAGACCCATTTCCCAGCCAAATCCACATGTGCTGCTGTGTCAAACAAGAGCTTACAACCACGAGGAAAAGTTTCCACCCAAATTTTAGCAATTTTTTTTTTCTTAGAAGCAATACAATACCCAGAGATCTCACCTGGCAGAGACAAGGCTGGAAGCTTTTCCATTATCTCTTGGAATAGAACAGTTCTGCTCCTCCTCTGCCTTCAAGTACTCCTTTACACTGGGAGGGAAGTAAATGCAAAAGTAAATAAAGTTAAAAAGTAAGTGTATCTGCACCAACGATAACTCATACCCACCCCATACGCTTTAAAATGTTCATCCTACTGTTGGCTGTAACTCGTGTAACTCACGAAACACACTCATTCATGTGCAATGCTTTGACTTTTTAAATTTGAGCTGATATTTATGAAGAAAAAATTAATTTGGGGACCTAGATTAAAGTTTCATGCTCATTCTATGCCAGGCTGTCTTCAATAAGAGAAGGAAGTCATGGATACTTCTCAGACTGCACCTCTGATATGATAATGATATCTGCACCGCCCAGAAAGTAGGTCACAGTAATTCTTCATAGCAGTTTTTGTAACCTACTCAGGGACTACAAGGCCAGCTATTTTAAAGATAATTCTGAATTTCTTTAATAAGATTTTATTGGATTCAGATAATTGATCCGATTATTGAAACCTGGGGAAAGTGCTATTGACCTGAATATATACATCAGTAATTCGTTTTTTTAAATGAATTTAGGTCATTACAAACTTATTGCCTCTCCTTAATGCTGGGCGAGGGGCTCAATACAGGCCTGACAAGCAGACACAGGTCCCAATGCTTGAGCACTTCCCACAGCCCCATCCTGTGTCCACACACACTTCCCAAACTCCATGGGCAGCTCCTTCCTCCCGCTCTCATGATGGGCCTGGTTACTGGAAGCCTGAGTTAAGCACATCGGGACTGGTTTCTTATGACAATGAGAATCATGGAATTTTTTTTCATGAAATCTTTTTTCTTTGTTTTTTTTTGTTTCTCCATAGGCAGCATTAGCAAATGTCCAAACCTCTGCAGTTGCCTGTCATCTTGTTTCTGATACTCCAGCTATTTCTGATCATTCAGTGATGGACAACTCCAATTGATGTTCCACCTTACTCTTTGCTTATTTTCCATGCCATCATCTAGAAGACTTTTTTTCCATAACCTTTCAAATATTTGTTTCAGCAGAACCTACTCCAACACACTCTCCCATACTTCTCTTGGAAAACCACCAGGGCTTGGATGTAATTTCTAATTACAACTCCTCATAGTCCCTCTTGTTTGTTACCTGCCTCACTGCCCGGTCTACTGCAGTGAGGGTAAAAGGAGACATCAACCCCACTGCACAGGTCCTTTCGCAGAGCCAGGAAAACCCCTCGCAGGGTGATGGGGAAGATCAGAGCAGATGGTCCATGGTTATCCCTCCTGCCCCAGGCGGGCGGAAAAGCTCTGGTTGTCCTCCTTCTCCCCACCTCCTTGATGCTCCGTGGACTCACACACACACACACAGATAAAGCCTTTATCTAGGAAAGAAAAAAAAAAATGTCATTTCTCCACTTTTTGCAGTTTATCAAGTCTGAGTTGAGGGTGGCTGGGCTGTTCTGATTGTCTGGGTACGCCCCACTGGCTGGGCTAGTGCTCACCACCCTATTTCCTTCCTTTAATGTGATGCACTTGATTAGATCTCACAGACCGGGAAGAGCAGCGCTGGGCATGATGGAAATACACACGGAGACAGAGTGTTGGAGCAGCCTCATTCCCACCGGTCACATATAACGTTACTGAAATTATTTGTACAGCCGTGTTGTGGACCTTCCTCTATCATCCTGGATCAGTTCCTGATGACTGACCTTCCATAGAAGTGCTGTCTTGCATTCAGGAGCAGTTAGGGGAAAAAAAAGCCACAATTTTCTTTTTCTTTTTTTTTTTTTTTTAACTCCTCAGCTGTAGAGTTCTCAAAACAAAACTTTTCCCTGACCTTAATGACCTCACTTTTAATTTGGCTATGCAGAGTTCTTTTTCTTTTTTACTTGGATTTTGCTTTTTACAAGTACTTTTTCTTTCTTTTGTACCAAATCCAAACCCTGGTCTTGCTACTCTAAGCATTTTTTCTTCAGATAGCTTTTGTCCTGAAGCAAAAGACTTTCTCCAAATATTACTGTTCCAGACTGTTAGCAGTTCTGAGTTGGTAGCAGTATCCCCCTTCCTTCTTTAACCAACTTCTTCAAATTACTTGAAATTCTGATAAAATTGGAAGGTTTTGTCTATATGAACATGAAGCTGTAAAGCATTAAGTAATTACAAAATTAAAAATAAAGGCAACTATAAAATTTTATATTGTAAACCACTGGATGACACTCTCCAAATAAAGGTCCTCAGTGGTCTCCCAGACAGGTCAGGAGCTTCTCTCTCAGCTGCCTGTCGTAGCGGTGGTGGAGATCTCCACACAGGGGTCAGGTGCCTGAGCAGGAGACGACAAGTCCCATCCACACCAAAGAGCAGGTGGTGGCCACCAGCTGCTGAGCTGAAACCACCCTGAGCTTGAAGGTCCAAGGTTACAAGGTCCAAGCCTTACTCTAGTCCTTGAAAACCAGTCTATTTACCTGTGCGTTTCTGAGATTCTCCATCCTTTGTTGCTGCCGGTTGCTTGCATTCTCTTTGCGTTGTTGTGGAATTACATGCTTTAATTACGTAAATAAACAGCCAGAAAACAAACCAAACCTCTGGGAGTCCTAAGGGGCTTCCCTTCCCCGCAGACACACTGGCCATTTTCAGGTTCCCACTGCTTTTGCTTTTCTCTTTTTTTTGTCTTCTCGCGCTGCCTAGAGGGGAGAATTTGTCACTAAGCAGGGGGAAGTCTCTCAAACTTCTAAGGATATCTTAAACATGCTGCAGTCCCTCATGAAAGCAAAGGAAACAAATGTGTGAAAGGCAAAATCAACTATCTCTAATTTATTTATCATTTAAAAGCTAATTGCGTTCCTTCTGAGAAGCATCAAAAAAGCCTGAAAGTGTTGCAAAACACATGAGCGTTCAGGCCATCCCCCGGGATTTCTCCAGCAGGCTCCTGCTACCCTCTGCCTGGCGCTGAAGAAGATGGCTCGACCCTACAGGCTTCATGCCCCAACAAAGTCCCTGGCTGGGTGGCATCTCCCCATCCCCATTAGGTCAGGGAGTGGCAGAGGATGTGCTTCTCATTAAGTTCCCATAAAATATTATTATTTCTTCCCTGAGATATTGTTAGGTTAGAGGTGAGAAAAGACTTCAACATCACGAGGAGGTTTGAGATTTTTTCCAAACCCCTCCAGGAATTAAATTTGCCCTTGGAGGAGACCTGTGGCATTCAACAAGTGCAGGTCCTGAAAATAAATGAAAATAGAGTCAATTCCTCTGGTGTGAGGGTGGTGAGAGCCTGGCCCAGGTTGCCCAGAGAAGCTGTGGCTGCCCCATCCCTGGAGGGGCTCAAGGCCAGGTTGGAGGGGGCTTGGAGCAACCTGGTCTGGTGGGAGGTGTCCCTGCCCAGGGCAGGGGGTGGCACTGGGTGGGCTTTAAGGTCCCTTCTACAATTCAACACCTTATAAGATTTAATCTTCACATCACCTTTGGGGGACAAAATTACAGTCTGGAGATAAAGGATGACCTGCCCTAGGTCTCAGAGGAAGGTTGTTGGTGACCACAGTGGTAACCAGATGACATTGCTCTACAAAGTTCAACCCATCGGCATCACATTGCGTTCTGTTTCAACCTTTCTTTTTTTCTGTGAGAAAAAGTAAACCATGGTACAGGGTGTATGCAAATACCGGAGAGAAAATAGTAGCAAGTTGTTTGAGGACGATTACATAAAGGGGTGATGTGCCTTTGCCTTGAACGCTGTATTCATTTCCATTTCAAAAAAGGTACAGCTGAAATATAAAAAGTTCATGGACAGTTGATGGAAATGATTAGACGGAGGGCTAGATTTGTGTGTGATGAGAGTCTGTCAAGACTGGGAGATGAATTTTGTGGCTAACAGGAGTAAAAATGGTTAAAAGGTATCAAATAATAAACAGTGTTGGGAAATTGTTGAGGATGCCTTTTTTGCCCCTTCTTTCTACTGACGCAATAACACAGAAATGGCCAAAGGACGTGGTGAGGACCACATCTCAGGCTGATGACAAAGGATGGATGTTTTGCAGATTTTTCTACAAGAATTTGAGAAGTTTTAGGGTCAGGAGTTCAAAAAATGAGCAATTAGAGCTTTGGATAGCAATATTTGCGTTAGAAGAGGTAAAGCCTAGGGCTGTGTCATCTCATTCTGCCTTAGCTGCTGGGGCTGAGGAAGGTGCTGCATCCTCCCTTTGTGGTGTCTCTTGAACCTTTTCCAATGCTTTTGGAGGCTGGTGCCAGATCGGGATATGCCCCCTGCCACCAGCCCTCATGTCTCCTCTACCACTATTCTGCAAGGAGAAAAGAAGCCCGTCTCTTCTTAAAAGTTAAAATTCAACTTTTAAATAATTTCCATAACCTCCTCTGTATCGTCATTTTTCCTTCCTATTGAGAAATCTCTGCAAATCAGGTGACAGCAATGGTTGGGACCTTCACTGATGAACGGAGACAAGCGTATCATGACTGCAGACTCCAGGAATTCCAGGGAAGGGACTTTCTCATGGACCACATACAAGTACACGCATGTGTATGTGTTGTGCACACACTCCCTGAACTTAGTGTGACTCCATGCCCTCAACTTTTAACACCCTTCCCCAATTAAGCCATTCAGGACTCACATTTAACTCTCTGTCCGCAGCTGCAGCAAATTGATTTATCCCCTGATGACAGTCAGCGCTGCTGAACCAAACAGCTGGAGAGAGAGAGTTCCTTAATTCAGGTGTTGGTTTCTTTCTTATTTTTGCCTTTTCACACCGACTTTAACTTACTTTTGCTTTAGGATTAATTCAAGGTTGTGCATTTAGTGCATATGGCAATGCACATCTCAGCATAAATAGAACAAAGAAGTTCTTCCCGACTTTTCATCTCCATCTCCCTTCTTTCAGTGTCAAACCCTTCCCCCTCATCCCATCACTCCCTTCCCTGATCAAGAGTCCCTCCCCATCTCTGCTGTAGCCCCTTTAGGGACTGGAAGGGGCTCTAAGGTCTCCCTGGAGCCTTCTCTTCTCCAGGCTGAACCCCCCCAATTCTCTCAGCCTGTCCTCCCAGCAGAGGGGCTCCAGCCCTCCCAGCACCTTGTACACTGGACACCGCTGGACACACTTATCACATGTCCTAAGGAGAAGTTCCTCTGTGGAACATCGGCCCTTACCTACATGTCCTGGAGGGATCTGCCAGGCAAGGACCACAATCAAAGGCTGCCTCATTTCTCAGTTCGAGCACTCGGGTTTTCTTCTCACGCGACTCCCGCAACCGAATGAAGGTGCTGCACTGAGCACTGCAAGAACCCACTTAATCTGCACAAAAATGTTAACTTTACAGCATAACTACCACTTACTCCACTTGTTGGGAGACCATGCTTGCTCTGTCTAAATCCATTTGCTTTCGAATGTTTAATAGAGGGACTTCAAAAGCTGTTTCTCTACTCAAGAATGGAAGTGACAAAATGGTATTATTTTTCCAAATAGTGGAACCTCAATAATATATCACACTAATCTCCCAGCCACAAAGGTATTTTATAACTAAAGCGGGGTGTTTTTTATGGGTCAGATGTTGTTGTCCTACTGTACCACATCTTGTATCCTCCTGATACCACACATGTTTGTTCTCTACTTAATTTTTAATGTATGCATTTGTTTTTATATTAAAATTCAATAAAATTTTAATTATAAAACATAATATATCACACTGAAGTATATATATCTGCAGAGGCACACATCTGTGGTTTTACAACAGATGCGTGTATCTCTGCAAATATTTAAGATGCAGATTTTACCACTAAAATGAACACGGCTCCAGCTTGATTACAGCTGAAAATTTCAGGTGGGCCCAGGCTGAACGCACCTAAATGAGTCCCTGCTCTCTGTGGATGCCGAAAGTTGGTAACTAGATACTGGATGTCACCAGGGACCGGGAGGGAAAGGCAGAATTAGAGACACAAGAAGGCAAAAGAAATGGAGAACATCTAACATCTTTAACTAGTTTTTTCCACAAATGTGGTTTTAGAGATCTGAATGCTTTCTAATGTCTTTGGGTCTTGCTCTTTATTACTAAGAACATCTTTCATCCTGCCTTTTCTGAGCCTTAGGACCTACTCAGTGTTTACTGTCAAAGGAGGCATTTTCCTGCAGATACCTCATGTAAAGTATGCACAGCGTACTTTGTATGAGTGGCTCCATGGCAGGACTCTGAATATGCAGAAATCCGCTGTTTCCTTTTGATTTGTAAACCAGAATTTATCCCACTGCCATTGAAATGATCGGGTGTACGTATCTGCCTGTTGTATTCTGTACGTTATTGCCTACAGGCATTTCACAAGTGCAAGAGCAGGATCTAACCCACAATGCAGACAAACAGGGGAGGAGAGGGAGAGAATGAAAATAATAACAAATAATAACAAATGTTCAAAATCAAAGGCGAGTTTTGGTGCTTACTTAAAGGGTTTTTTTTTTTTTTTGCACTGGCCATGCAAATCAAAAGTATCCCCAGTGAAAAAACAAATGTGATGGGAGGAGAAGTGGGCCCTACAAAGAGCAGAAATGCAGAATTTATCAGAGCAAAACTATATCAAGGTGGTTTTTTTCAGCTTAAGCACCAGGGTTCCCAGTTTTTGGAGTGTCTGTTCTGGTGCTGATGGAGCACTCTGGATTTACACCGACTTAAGCAGGTCCTAAACTTGGTTTGTGGAACTCGGGGAAGGAGGCCTGGGGTAGAACGTGAGCCTGCACCATCGTGACCAGCCCCTTACCTCCAGCTCACACCCAGGGATGAGGTGGAGAAAAACTCATCACGGATTTGGGGCTTGGCCAGGACAGAAGATCCATTGAAATGTCCTTTTTCCGCTCCTCTCTCTTATCTCACAGCAAACTTTCAGTTCCTCAGTTTACGCTATAAATGTGGAATATTTAAATCCTCTTCTGAATAAGAAAGAAAAACAAATCCCTAGGAAATATCCAGAGAAGCCTGCAACAGCACACTACAACTTGTTGTGCAGTACCTTCTGCACATACAAACCCTTAAACTGGCATTTTATACTTTGTTGCATTAAGCATTACCAGCATTTTCTTTAAAGACATATAAAATTCAGTTCCTGAAATGCAGCGCATTTTCCTATTCATTGCCCACATCATAAGGTTGACCCACATAATTTTTAAGCAAGGAGCTGAAATCTTAACCACACTCCACAGAGATTACAGGCGATATTGTTTTAACTGTTTGCTGAACTCTTTCTATTATTATTTGGCCTTAATTTTGGTGAAATAAAGCAAATAAATAATCATGTTTTACCCAGGAGTATGAAATCCTAACAATGAGTTTTTAGCAATGAAACCATTTTTCGGGAGCGATAAGGGAGAAATCTGAGTCTGAGAGGAAGGTCTGCAGGTTGTCTACATGTTTAAAATATTAATCAGCTGGCAACCTTTCTCCTTTGGAACTTAAAAAAAAGAGAAGAAGAAAAAAAAGACATGTTACATAAAGCCAATAACACTGACGACTTGAGAAACCGTAAGATGATCCTTTCCTCAGAAAAATCCATCACCAGTTTAACTCCTAAAACAGAGTTAGTTCTCAGAATTGCTTTTTTTTTTTTTGGAAAAAAAAAGGATTTCATGTTCTTAAAAGTAAGGCACGGCTGATGCTAACGATGAATGTCTGTCATAATTGCAGCAAGCTGTCATCAACAAGGAATTGCAGCTAATACCCTGCCTTGGCAGAACTCTTGGGAAGTTAGAGCAAAAGAGTAAAATCTTCCACGTCAAACTTCTGCAGATGGTGCAGATTTATGCTACCCATTAGATTCCAATATAACATGCTGTCTCTCACCTTTTTTTCTTTTTTTTTATTAAA